>JAVYIG010001534.1:212500-325448 GCA_035222895.1 Strongylocentrotus droebachiensis | reverse complement strand
ATTGCATTCCAAATGAGAATCAAAGGAGATTTAGAGCTTTTAAGTTGAGGCATAATGTATGGGAGGAGAAGAGATTAAACAGAACAAATATATGAAAAGGGAGAGATACTAAGAGAGAGAGAGAGAGAGAGAGAGAGAGAGAGAGAGAGAGAGAGATGGAGAGACAGGGGGGGGGGGGGGAGAAGAGAGAGCAAGATATGAATCAGAAAAGTGTAGAAGATGGGATAGAGACTTCTTGGAGTATCTTCTTGAAATTAAATTCCAGTACCCCAGCTGTGCAGTACTACTTTAACTATGTACTACATGCAAATGAATACAGTACCGGTAGTTTATTTTCATGAGATATTAATTACCTAGGCTTGAGTAAAACTCACTCTCATTCTCATCCCAGCCAGTAAATGATTGTCTAACTGCCTTGTATTAAATCTTTGTCAAACTCCTGTCATTTTCTACACGACAATGGATCATGGAAGGCATATCGGGAGTTCAGTGACACAAAGACGTAACTCCATATTTTACCAAAATGAGTATTTGATATCAAAATGTTCAGAAAAATGGGGGCTTTCCACGAAACACAAAGACTTAACTCCACCCAACGCCATTGAAGTCAATGGCTAGTGAAGGATAGACTTAACTTCTTAAGGCCCAAGTGCTCAGTGACACATAAACCACTTTCTCTCAAAATAGAGTTACGTCTTTGTGATACTGACCCCTCGATATATGCTTTTGAGCATGATTTCAAGTTGTTTACTTTACAAAGCACAAACTATTACCTCGTCACCTCAGCTTATTACTATACTATTCCAGCCTTTAACATGATGCTGTCAATATTGCTACGATTTCTTAATAGAATGTAAACAGGGGCCTTTGACTACTCATCGTAATCTCTTTTTTTACCCAGCCATTTTTCAAACACTTACTAGTCCATATATTTAGTATAAAAGCCATATGTGTGCATGTATATACCGAAATAGTAATATATTCAGAAGAAGGCATTTAAAGTAATACCACAGTCAAACCGCGAAACCGACTCTAAACCGACCAATTATTTTCCATGTGGAGTAATGTTCTGTTTGGTCTGTAGTCGGTCTGGTGTCGGTCTTGTTGGTGTGACTAAGGTATTTATAAAGAATAAATATATATGCAAGTCTCTTGAGAGTTTTCTTCATGATCAGATAAGTATGACTACCAGTACTCAGTATTTATCAGACAGAGAGTGTTAAAGATGTATACTATGATATATCAATATTTTGACTTTGTGGAGATTATCTCTAAGTTTTTCATGAATGTATCCTATGTCATCTGTAACTGCAACACGTAGCATGTTCATGAATATGGGATTAAAATAGATGACAATGAATATCATTCTAAAAATAAAAATGACTGTATCAAAAGATAAAGAATAGAAATATAATTATAAATGACTGTATCAAAAGATAAAGAATAGAAATATAATTATAAATGACTTATCAAAAATAAAGAATAGAAATATAATTATAAATCACTCTCCTTTTCGAGAAGAAACAACTAATTATTGTATGTTTTTATATATATATATATATATATATATATATATATATATATATATATCAGACAAATTTATAACATGACATGCACAGAGTGGTGCATTATTATACAGTATTACAAAGACTTTTCAGAAGTAATAGTAAATTCTAGTCAAGTTTCAATTTTCAAGCCTAGATATAATTTGTCGATAATACTTGTACAGTGCTTAGAAATATTGATATTAAGGCTGTGTAAATGTTAGTATTGTTATTTCATTTATGTTTGCTATTTTCACTGGTAGAAAACATAGTTTGAAGAGATGTTCTATTACTTAATTGTTTGATTTATATGTGTATATTGTATAGATGTGCTCTTTCTTTTCTCAGGATAGCAGTGTTTATCAGAGGCTTCTTCATTTTGCTTTAAGCTTGAAAATAGGCAGAGGTAAAATTTCTATTTTTAGGATGTTGATTTACACTAGTTTTTTCTTTCCTAAATATTTTTTTCATTTTCAATTTGTACTGAAAAAGGAAGGAATATTGAAAAGCATATATTTGATATGAAGATATTTTAGAAAGGTCAGGAAAACATCAGGACAACAATATGCAACTGACATAATTGAATCAGTGTGATTGCCAAGTACATTCTCTTGGCTTTTTGGTACAGTGAAAATTATCCAGAGCTTGACATGAAGGATACAAATAATGGCTTTCATTTGGACTACCAAACATTGTTCCAATATTTAGAAGCCTATTTATTTTTTTGAAGCACTCAGAATATATTCTAATAAATGAAGAAGAAAAAAACAATCTATATGGTAATCCATTGCAGTTTAATTATATAATATTGAAACGTTCTTGATTATGAATATATGAGTATATTGGAGATATATGTAGAAATATGAATATATATTTATATATAAATGTATGAATATATACTTCATATTCTTCCATGAACGGTACTAATTCTTTTTGCATGTATGAGGTTTGAAAAATGTTCGTAGTAATACTGTGATAACATAGAGATATATATTCCCAACCAATTCTGATTGTATTCAATACAAGTCCAGTCAAAGCTTATTTTGGAGTAATTAACATTGTCATGGTCATTAAAATTATTAAAAAAGAAATTAGTCTTCCAGAAACTATTCAAGCTACATATCTGGTCAGAGAATTGTGCTGAACAACTGCTACCAACTGGCCGTTACAGGTCGTTCATTGATACATGCACTGGAGTCTTACTTACAGTGTAGCATTCGTACATGCCACACAATGAAGCTTCAAGGAACTCCAATAATTAGCAGATAAAATTTCTACGCTCACTTTCCAAATGGATATTTACATGTATGTGAAATGAAGCAAATCTACTTTTGACGACCACGACTTTGACCAGCACTATAATTACCATGTTATTTCTTTGTTTTAAATTTGATTTGCTTTCATACAATGTAACATTAGTCCCTGTCTGTGTGTGTGTGTGCTTTCTGTATTCACTGTACTCGTTTTATCAGTATTTCTTTGGTGAAGGAAAACAGGACATACACAAAACCTTGTTAGAAGCTTTATATAGTTCACTTTTGTTGGTATCACATTCCAATTTTGTTATGTATATGTATGTGCTTTGTTTTATATATATTTTCCATGGTATTTGAGGAACTGTAATTCCTTCCTTGTATCGAACATTTGTTGCAGCTTACTTTTTTTTCTTCAGTTTGTTAAAAATATACCTACTTGTTTCTAGATTGGGAATTGAAACTCATGTATTAGTCAGAGTATATACATGTATTGGTTAGAAGGTTTGCTCTATTATACAGTGTATAGATTTGCTTCAGAAGCAGTACAGTATATCTGATAGAACTGGTATATATATGGTTTTTGTAACTCGGTATAGAGCATTGTACAAAAGTAACTGGTATGATAGTGCCAAAGAGTTTATTTATTTATTCAAATTTTGACTACAGCAATAAAAAAACAAGTTTATAGTAAAAATGGTGTTGTCTAATTTCTTATAGTTTGTTTGTCATGCTTGATTCTTTAAAGGTGGATTAAATTGTTAGAGAACGTTGACCTCCAGAGCAACATATTTACCTGTACTTTGAATCTCTTCTTTTTAACATTTCTTTATTATCTCTTTCTGTATCTCTCTTGCTCTCTCTTTTTGTTTTCTTCTTTTTTCTCCCCCTCCCTACCCCTCTCACACTAATTTTTCTCCACCAGTCAATAAAAATAACCTGGTGGCTTTACATCAGGTATGAAACTCAAAACAGAGAAGTAAAAATGAGTCAAATATACCAAAGAAATGCTTTGTGTGATCATAAAATATAATATATTTGAATCCATCACTTATTGCAATACAATGTTTTTCAATGTTGACAATTTGCACTTGCTACTTATTTCTAATTATACTACACAAAACAATGATTTCAGGTTTGGTGCCTACTGAGTACTTCTAATGTTAAGAAGTGAAATCTGAATATTGTGGTTCTAAGAAACCTCTTAGAAAACATTCTATTTTAAAGTGTGAAGTTGTTTTGTTTTCGACAAATACAGATACTTGCAAATAGAAAAGCATAATGCAGGGTGTATACAAGTATCTTGAATGCTGATGGGGCTAACCTTTTAAAAGAATATCAAATGAAAAAATAAATAAATAGATGAATAAAGGCTGCCAATGATAATCTTTGACCTTTTGAAAATCAACTGCATCATCGTTGCTGGTTTTCATGAATTGGCATAACTTAGGCCTACGCATAAATGCCTTAATCAACTTGTAGAGTGGCCAGCAAAAAATAAAAGTGTACTAACACACAAATTAAGCACACTATTTAACGAGTGTTTTACTTCATAAAGCACAGCCTTAGTACAATTAAAGCACTGTTGCTGACTGTATCTTCAAAAATACACGTTTCAGCACAAATCAGAAAAGAAAGGCATACATCCACACAAGCAGAAAACACCAAACATAATATTCACATCAACTCAACAGCATTTCAGCATCTGTATTAAAGCGATCATCACTTTTTCATTAAAACAAGATGTGAATAGAAACATAAAAAAAAAGAAACGAGAGTTTTACAGTCTATGAACTGATAAACCTCATGATGATGATGATATCGATGATTCATAGCATATCTTTGGTGCCATATTTCTGTTAAAACACATTCAAAGGCCCCCGACTGTTTAATACAGCCAACATGGATGGATTTTATTTTTTGTACGTATAGGTCAGTTTTGAGCATGATTCAAAGTGACATTTCACCAAGATAGAACACCAAATAATTCCAAACACAGAGTGAGGGGGGTCATTAGTGAACACTATTTTCCATTCTACAATATGAATACCAACAGTTTCAAACTGCACATAACTTCCATGTCTCTATCTCATGTTATTCCAAATGATCATAACATTTGAAGAAAAAAAAATTGCTGGTACTACTTCAAAAGGGTCGTGATTATTCACAATATTCTAATTACTGGCGGGGCTAACTTGTTGAAATAATATCAAATACCGTTCATAAATAAATAAATAAATTCATTATATGAATGACTTATGTTTTTTCAGGATATTAAGAAGATGAAAAAGGAATACCTTAATGTAGAAATAGATTTGATTTAATCATTATTTTCTCTTTGAGAAAATATCTACTTCAGTTAAAGAAATCTATAATGGAAAATACCATGACCAAATCTTTATATAGAGTTGTCCATTCAGACATTCTCAATGTCTAAATTGTCAAATATTCATGGGCACCTTAATCTTCATGGGTATCAGTCAATAAAAGACATCTGTATATACATATCAAGGGGTCTGTGCCTCTCTGCTAACCACACATCTTATGCACTTTTCAGCAAAAATATCATAAATGCAAGTATGAAGCTTAACCATTCACCAATATGATGTATTTTTAACTCAAGCATGATACTCAAGTGACAAACATCAACCACAGAAAAATAAACACACTTAATGCAGTAATTTTTCTCACTCTCTCTTTAAATTGAAATCTTTCCAATTTCATTGAAATCCTCTCTCCTTCAGACATAACCAATGTAAAAATTCTTCTATAATCAAGGGTCGTACATGAATTATAATCTCTCGATGAGGATAGCCGAAGCTCCGCCCCCTCCGTTACAAATGCCGGCCAATCCCTTCTCTCCTGGTTTGAGGTTATGCACCATGTGGCCTGTGATACGTGCTCCAGACATCCTGACAAAATAAATGAACAGAACTCGTAAAAACTTGAATAAAGTAAGTACACATACTGTCAAGGAACATCCACTTAGCGAAAAAATGTGCTTCTTGCTGGTTTAACTGGACCAATCAAGAAAAATTGGTTTATTATGTACAAGTACGTTGGGGCTCCAACACACTTAAATTAGATTTAGTGATGACTGAAGCTAACTACAAACTGAATTTTGAATGAGCTTCCATTTCATATATAGATTATTGCATAAGAAAACTACATACTGTACATGTGTATTTATTAATGACAAAAAAATCCACATATCTAACATGTAATTTTTCAATAATTCAGGCATTCTGGAGTAAGACATTTAGGTGTTTTGAACAACATACTAACACTCAAGATTACGTTTCAGCCCTACATGTTTACAGACGTTTCATAGAGCAAGTCCCAACACAAAACATGATTACCAGTATACACGGATATATATATATATATACACCCTTATGACAGAATGCAAACTCACCCAATAGGATGACCAATACTGACAGCGCCCCCATTGATGTTGACCTTTGTAGGGTCAAGGTCAAGGAGCTTCATGTTGGCAAGGGCGACGACGCTGAAGGCCTCGTTGATTTCAAACATGGCGATGTCCTCCTTCTTCACTCCTGTTTGTTCTAGAACCTGGCATACAAATATGAATATAACATGTCATGAAAGTATGAACCAATCTATAAGGTCTTGATATGTTTTCTGTAATGTTCTTCATCTGTTACCCGGTCACTAGTCAGAGGTGTTGTGGTCTAGTGGATAAGTCGCTTGACTGGAGATGCGAAGGTTGAGGGTTCAGATCCCGACAGGGCTCTAATATCCTTTGGCAAGATATTAACCTGCACCTGCTTCTCTCCACCCAGGTGTTAAATGGGTACCCGGTAGGATGCGACCGCCATTGTTGGTCAAACAGCTTTTAAGCGTCATGTAACGCCTGGGTGGAATGCTCCCCAGGGAGTAGAGATTGTGCACACAGTGTGTGCGGGCAAGTACTGAATCCAATGACCGGGGTAATAGTATATTTGTAAAGTGCTTAGAGTCATTTGTATTAAGCGCTATAAAAAAGCTAAATAAACATTATTGTTATTATTTCTTAATCATCTTGCCATTTCGAGTCACAACAGAAGGGGAAAAATCAGAGAAATTTGCAAGACATGATCAGTGTAGCTACAAATGAAGGGAAGCCTTGAATAGGATTTGCCTTTCAATTTCTAAACTTTGGTTATCTCTTGCCCCAACTGATAACAATGTTGGATTATTTAATTCAGTTTCAAAGATCTAATCAAACTGAAGCATTCTGGATAACATGTAACCTGATAAGAAGGACATACCTTTGGCATAGCATAGGCAGGAGCAATAGGAAACTCAATGGGAGCCACAGCTGCATCAGCAAACCCTAGACAAATTATTTTTAAAAATGGAAAAAATAATAGTGAAAATAGTTTGATCTCAGAGTCATGTGCAGTGAAAATGACACAGTGGAAAAACATCAATTGGTTGCGTGAAGAAAATCTCATAAAATACATTTTTTGGTCTAGTGAACCTCTCTTTGGTCTGTCTATACAAGATCCTAATATTTAATGTAACATAATGGAATTTTGATTGACACACTTCGGTAAAAAGAAAAGTATCGGTCATAAATATCTGCTCACATCTACAGATAAACACTAACTTCTTTGAATTTGCTAAATAAAACAATGATGATAGTAAGGTATGTGTCATTATTGAAAGAGTGAGTTCGTACCTGTACAACACAAGCTTCTGTGTCAGTTGCTCCATCGCAAAGCTCCTACATTAACTGAATTCCTAGCTAACCCTAAACCACTGAAAACCCAATTACAACCCCAATCCTTAACTTAAAACATGATTGCAACCCTAACCCTACATCTTTGGTTAAATCAAGCTTGGTGCAATTGAGTACCGGGTATATTAGATGCACCAGTTCGTACCTACTATCCTAGCCAGTGGTTTGACCTTTAGCTTCTCTGCTGCCTGAGCGGTCATAAGAACCATAGCAGCTGCTCCGTCATTCAGTGAGCTTGCATTGGCTGCTGTTACAGTACCTGTTAATAACAACAACAGAGGAAAGGTTAGGTTTGAAAATTAATGAATTATATAAATGTATAATATTGATAGTTTTACAGGTAACAATGATTGTTACCTGTAAAACTATCAATATTATATATTATTCAGCTTGAAAAAGCGTATTTTTAGGTGAAAAAACATATTTTGCCTGTTTTGCGGTTTTTGTTATTTTCCCTATAAAATGCTACTGCAATCATATTTCTTTGAATAAAAACGCTTTCAATCATCGAGAGCTGCCGACCTGTAACTAAAAATAAAAAAATAAAAAAAAAATATATAAAAATATTGTCAATCCCATTTCTTCACTCTTTGCACACATTGAGTTAAAGGGATCCGGTAACTTTGTCTCAGATTCTGAAACAAAATCCTGGATTTAGCTCTGACTGACATGAGCAGAGCTGCCAACCTCCAGAACAGAAAATCCGTAACCATAAGGCTCAAAATCAGTAATTTGGGGAATAAATCAGTAATTTCATATGCGACGCCATGAATTTTAAAAGAATGGCAAGCGGACGCATGCGCGCATGATTATCTGAAATTTGTTGTGATGTTACTCCCACAAAGTTGCTAAATATTGATTTTCAGTTCATCACAACACATAAGTTTTCAATGAAAAATTGGCTTCTATTAAGAGAATACTTGATAATTTTCCATCTTTCTCATGCAGCGAGTGCTGGATGGCCACCATACTGTACAGCACTTGCTACGATAGATCCCTGTGCGTAAAAAAAAAAAAAAAAAAAAAAAAAAAAAAAAAAAAAAACGTAATTTTTAGACTACATTCCGTACTGCCGTAATGGTCCTTAATTTCCGTACCAATTACGGGAAATCCGTACTAGTTGGCAGCTCTGCATGAGCGCTATACAAGAACCCAATAATTTATATATATAATTATAAACCTTTAGGTCAGTCAGGAACCCCATGACTTTTACAAGCCGATCACCTGTCTGATTATCAAGATATTTATGATTGGAAAATCGAAACCAAATTTTTAGTTTGCCCAACAGTTTTCATAACACTACAGTCTATTGGAGAAAATGAGTATGGTAAAACCGGTCACTCAAAGATTTTTACTTTTTTGAGGCACTTCTTGATCATTTTGAACCGCAATTTTTTTAGGGCTTCAATATCAAACCATATCACAGACACTGATAACACTTAGGGCCATGCATCTCAGATTTAATATTGTTAAACGATGCCTTTAATCCTTGTTTGCACTGGGCATGGTAAACCGGTTAACCTCCCCCAATTATTTAGATTATGTACATCTATTGAAAAATTGTGCAAATGAAAAGACTGCATCAGCGTGGCATTTCAATGATCAAGTTTCTCAGTCATGTTCAATATATCTACAACACAAATTTTGTAATAGTTTTGCATAGCTCTGTTGTCCTTAACATCTTTATTGACTTTTTGTAATGTAAACTTGCCCCCTGGGAAAGTATGTGAGTGTGTGTGTGTGTGTGTGCCTATATATTGGTGCATGAGCGGGTGCCTGTTTTGTAGTTTTAAGATGATATTATATATTATAGTGTTGCTTTTACTCTGTTAATTTTTCAGATATAAAAATAAAAACATTTTTTAAATAAATATCTACAACACCCATACTTTATTCAAACAAAGGTGTTGCCAATTTGAAGAAGAAAGGTTAATCGATTCAGCCCTCACCAACCCTAATGTGAATGTGATTATAGCTTACCATCTTTCTCAAAGGCTGCCTTCAGACTACGGACCTTGTCAAAGTTGACCTTGTTGTATTCTTCATCTTCTGATACAACAATATCTGGTTTTCCTAGAAATAAACAATTAAATCAATTAGGTATAGCCTTAACATATCAACATACTTGGCAGTACATGAAAGTGATTCAGTTATCACTGTTTCACACAAGTTTCTGAACTTCTTCGAAATTTCATGTTGCATTAAACTCTGAAATGAATTTCTGAATCTGTAACATCGGTTTCCTTGCTTCTTTAAATTATTTGAAAAATATGATTACAAACTGAAATGACAAGAGTTCTTACACCCTCATCTCTCAAGTATCTGTAATACAAAAATGCCCACTGAAAAAAAGCATTAGCGACCTTGCTAAAACACAATATATATTTTAAAACTTTTAGTATCATGATGAAATTACTTTAAAGACCTACCTCTTTTCTGTGGGACACCAACAGGGATAATTTCCTTATCAAATACTTTATTCTGGAAGTAAAAGACAAACAAAAAGTTTATCAACTCATGAAAACGTAAATGAATGAAAATAAGAATATATAAAAGGCCCTCAGCTTGGTTACTATCATACTGTTCAAGGTATTTTATGGAGGTATAGCGAAACAACATTTAAATTGATATGCTCTACTGGGATAAATACTGCCAAAACCTTTGGTTGTGATTATAGCAAGTATAATGCCAGTTTAATTCTCTTTGCCAACACTACATAAATTTTCCAGTTGCGCTGTGGCTACAGCCTTTTCATTCATTGTCGCCATCATAACCATCTTCACCACCATCACTACCATCATCACTTTTACCAGCGCCACTATCACAATCATCACCATTACAATGATGATGATCATCACTTTACTACCATAATCACTGTCACCATCATCATTGTCATCATCATCACTGTCATCATCATCATCATATTCCCAACCACCTCCACTTTCACCGTCGCCACTATAACCAAAACTATCATATTTGCCATCCTACGACTAAATCAAAGGCATCTGGTTTTTCTGAAGCAACAATCATCAGCCTTGCCATTCTTTAAAGCCCCACTGCACTACTTATAGCTACTTGTGCCCTCTATATAGCAAACAATGCATTATCGGTGACCATTGGTCCTCCATGATTCTCTATTTTTATGTTAAGTGAGAGATGATTTGATGAGATAACCACCTATCAGTGACCTTGCAGGGAGGTCTAATCCCCTGGCCAAACAAGTATAGACAGGCTTTAAAGAATCATCATCAAATGCTATCAACAATCTGTGACATCACAAGCATACTTCACAATAGGGTTTATTAATGTGTACATACTGCCCCTGCTGCTTGGCTCTTTTGGTAGGAGCTGATAGCAAAGTCATCTTGTTCTTCTCTGGAAAAGCCAAGTTTCCTTGCTGTATCCTCTCCACAGTTCCCCATGTGAAACTTGTTGTACGCATCTGTGAGTCCATCACATACAATGGCATCCTGGGGAATAAGAATATAATGTAGTTAGAGGAGGCGAGATGGCTCAGTGGTAGAGCGGTGGTCTCATAACTTGGAGGACCCGGATTTTAAACCAAGTGGATCCACTAGACTAACAGAGTTAGGCTCTGCTCAAGACTTTAAGGAATTGTATCAAAATAAGTGTCTATGCCAGCAGATTAGTCCGTCATCAAGGTGAACAGCTGCATTTATTACCTCAAGCCCGGCACCTCTTTCTATATTCCCTGCCTTTTCATTACACCATGTCAAACTAAAGACATACAATAAATGATCAAACTCTGTGCTCACACCCCTCTACTGTGCATACATTATGATCTCATTAATAACAATAACAATAATAATAATAATAATCTCGATTTATACAGCGCTTAATAAGGAATACCGTCTCTAAGCGCTTTAAAGATATTATTACCCCGGTCATCAGATTCCTTCAAACACAATGTGCACCATCTCCACTCCCTGGGGAGTATTCCTGCCATATGGTCACCGTGAGGGCATAGGCAATTACTAACACGATGATGCTTTTTTCATCCTAACGGGTCGCCATTTCTTGGTTATTGAGTGGCAAATGTAGATTAATGCCTTGCCAAAGGACATTAGTGTCGCGGCGGGACTTGAACCGCGGACCTTGTGATCCACAGTCCGGTGACATATCCAGTCGACCACGACACCTCTACTAAAGACATAAAAACACTGTGAATACATCAAGATGTCAATAGACACCCCCACTCTCATATCAAGGTGAACAGGGGGTGTTTCACAAAGTTGAACTTATCTCTAAGTTGGACTTAATGATTATGGAAAGCCATTAGCATATATGAAAATATTTTATAAAAGTTATTTTAAAAGGCATAAAATGTTGTTTCAAATCACTTATATTTTCTATAATCAAGGATATTTCATGTTCTTGATGTGGAATTGATAAAAAGTCTAAAATGCTTGAATTTTTGCTTTTGATTATATTTTATTTTAAAGGTAAAGACCAGTATTGGAAACGCCCCAATTTCAAAAAATGAAATGGAAGCTCTTATTACCAATCATGTGAAAGAATATGTTTTGAATATTACATGATGATAAAAATTTTGACGGCAAACCGCCTACTAATTGATATATTTGGTAAATAAGTGTATCTCTTGCCTGTTGAGAGATATGAAATGCACGTGTCGTGCACATGTGTGTAGTCCCATATACATCTTTCTGTGTACAGTGCTTCTAACTTTATGAAGACTTGGCCAAATTTCTTATCATTTTGATGATTCCAGAACCTTGCAGTACATCTATGCTAGATGATCAACCTCTTCTGATCGATTTCACAACGTTTCTTTCACAATACAATTGCATGACCATAACTGGTCTTTAGCTTTAAGGCTACAAATGGCTCTCCATAATGTTTAAGTCCAACTTAGAGTTAAGTTCGACTCAGGATCTTTGTGAAACACCCCCCTGCTGTGTTTTATTACCTCTAGTTTGGCACCTCCATAACCAGGATCACCTCTAGCCATGAGAAGAGGAACGTTAGACATGCTCTCCATCCCACCAGCAACCATTACATCCTACGAATCAAACAAATACAAAAGATGCATGGTTGTTACATAATCAGTTAAGGCCATGTAAAATTGATTTCATGTTGATCGTCCCCGCCCGCTTCCTTTTTTCCGCCCGCCTCCTTATATTTGATATTTGATATATGTGACCCGGCACCACAAAACCACCAAAAAGTCACAAAAAATTATTTTCCTGATTTCATCTGATTATGAAAGAAGAAGTTCTCCTCATTAAAATGGTATATTACTTGTCCAAATTGAAGCTTCCTAACCCTTTCAATTTAGTGAATGAAAAGAGCTGGTGAGGGAGGTTACTGGTATTAAATTGTGAGAAAGAGAGCTTTAAAGTTTGGGGCTATTCAAGCATGCGGAGCAAGCAAACCACAGGGAAATCAATAGAAGGGTGAATCAAAAGGCCATAGCAACCACTATGAAGAGATTTTCAGATTAGGCTGAGATTTGGCCTGATGGTCAAACATAGACTGTTCATTATGTTTCTGAGGTTTCAATGTGTGGACTTAAGTCTTTCAAAAGTTATTATGTTGTAAATGTATAGAGTTGTAATTGGACAGATTAAGTGAACTGCAACATAGTGCCGAGACACCTGCACTAGACAATGCCTATTCATGGTGGACCCGGAGTCTTTTTGTTCCCCCTTACATAACACTGCTTGTCACCTATCTTGTTTTGTATACATCTGGGCAATTATTTGTAACCACATTATCAGGAATTCTCTCGTCGCTGTCTTGCCCGAAGTGTTCAGTAAGCAAAGCTGTAAGGTTGGCCTGATCCCCCGCAGCTAGCCCCCGCATCATCGCTTCGTTGACTGCCCGAGCTACCCGGGCATCTGCGTTGGTGCACCCCGGTACCATCCCACGGCTCTGCTCACGTACAAAACCTGGCATTGTAACGACGTTGTAGACTTTTTCGCAACTTGTCACTCTCAAATGTATAAAATACCGGTATAATAATGTTCTTACTCTTGATCAACAAATTCTGGATATGTGATGTACAATCAAGCTACTCGAAGTCGTTAACGGAGAATATAAGACGAACGCAAATCTGGAACTCGGATGTGAAAGCGGATACAAACAAAATGGCGCGCCACACTGATTGCTATAACGGACCAATCACAGCCCGCGTAGCACGACCGTTAGCAACGACCGACCATTTCCGGACTACGATAATTTCGCTCGGGAAAAGTGATCAAATTTTGGAAGAGACCGAAGGCTGTGCGAAAAAAACTGGTCTAGAAAAACCGTTTAAAACACATCTTCTACTATGTTTTAGACTTCCAAATTTTGATACTAGGTACAGAAAAGACCACTCTTTCAGAAAATGCAAAAAAACAAAAATCTATTTTTTTCACCTAAATTGACATTTTAGCTGATTACGGAGAATCGCTGATTACGGAGAATCGCTGGTTGCGACTTTTTGTTGGTTTTGTGGTGCCGGGTCACATATTTTCTTTTTATTCAGAAAACAACACAGAATACTTACCATATGCATCTTTTCCACCTTTTCTTCAAATACGCTGTTCAAATATTCTTGTACAAACATACTAAGACTCTAGAAAAAATTGTATTGAAATGTAGAGTGGTTGATATGCTATATGATCGGCGATATGGTGAAGTGAAGCTGCGCTAAATAATGATGCGATGATGCATGCGCTGCGCATGCATATATCGCATGTATATGCTTCAGTCGAGGAGCTAGCTAGAGATGAGTCGATCGAGTCGACTGATCATCGCATCGCAGATACCTCACGATAGCGCGGCCGCGCTCTAGCGCTGGATTTCAGACAGCATGCATGCGCGTAAATGCAATTATATACTATTTGTACACGCGGCAGCCATCTTGGGAAAAATATCAAATATCAAATAACATGGTACACCCTCCTCCTCTTTTTCAAAAAATCCGGACGATCAACATGTAATCAATTTTACATGGCCTAAGGGCCATTCAAACATGCCAGGGGAAACCTGCAGGTTTATTTGGTTATTTGTTCATGTGTAAGCAAAAAGCAAGTGAGGATGATTTTTTTTTATAGCTGTGCCGCCTTTAGCTGGACATAGGCTCATGTCTATTCCCCTTATTTTTTAGTTATTAGAAGTGCACCACACTGTATGTCATTATGTTTTTTAGAAATGTGACGCTTTTCTGTGTCACATTATATGTAAACAAGCCTTTAGCGGGACTACAAGGTAAAGTTAAATGGAAACTTCAACTCAGCTGGGTAATTAGCCTTTCTAATTCTTGTTTGGAGGAGTAACTGAAATCATGAGCAATCATAAAATAATGTTAACCTGATAAAGTTGTTTCTACAGCATAACAGAGTCAGATACAGTCAGTCAGAATACACAAGTGCAATTCGATGATTGAGACCAACAAAATTCATATTTTAAATTCTTGATATTCACAAATACGGCTTTGTGCTGCCATCACAACGCTTTTCATCCTCATACACAGAATTTGCTGATAGATGTACAGGGTGGGCCAAAAGAAAGGACAAAGAGAAAACATTTATTGAAGGCTAACACAAAGCCCACACATAAGAATTTTTGCTGTCATCATAAGGCTCTTAATTCCTTATGCATAGACCTTGTAGCAATAGTACAGGGTGTACAAAGAGAATGGAAATTCATTAAAGGCTTACCTGATGTCCACACATAAGACTTTGTGCTGCCATCATAATACTCTTCATGCCTGATGCACAGACCTTGTTGACAGTGGTACAGGGTGTACCAAGAGAAAGGAAATTCATTGAAGGCTTACCTGATGTCCACACATAAGACTTTGTGCTGCCATCATAATACTCTTCATGCCTGATGCACAGACCTTGTTGACGGTGGTACAGGGTGTGCCAAGAGGAAGACCTGTAGCAAGATGAATTACAGACCATCATACTAATTAGTATACAAATAATACACAGCAGTAAGGGCATTAGTAAGAAATCAAGGTGCCTTTGGAACAGTCTAACACGCCCAAGGGGATAGCCCCGAGGGTGTTTGGACTGTTTTGAAGGTACCGAGTGTGGGTAATTTTACTAATGCTCAAACAATATTTGTTTTATAAGATTATGTTTTATTTGTTTTATAAAATGAAGTTTTATAACATGATTTTACTAACGAACAGTCATTATCAAACTTAAGTGTTAGGCAAAATAAATGCCTGGTCATGTGTACGCTTTGAACCAATCATTTGATCAGGATCCACGTTATCATCTTATAATAACTAATGATGTACGCTTCAAATCTTCTAAAAACATGGCTCGTTACATCCCACTCAAATGAAATCAATGCCTAATTCATCATGCGATTATCTCTACTTATATATGTAATACTGGCACATCTCTACACTGAAAGTATAAGAAGTTGTTGAAACATAAATACGCACCATTTTGATTATTACTACAACTGCTAATACAACTTGCTACTTGTATAGTACTCACATCCATCACAAGAGGTGCTAAAGGTGCTCTCATATCAACGAAGAAAACAAAAAGTGCATGGATCCAAAGTAGGACTTGCAGGCTCCATTTCATGTAACAGTCGTCAACCTGTCTACACACAAGTTGCTTTATGTGTATTGGGAGTTGCTTTTAAGTTTACGGAAAGTGTATTGTAACTTACAATATTATTTGAAGATCGTATTTTAATATTTTTATAGCGACATGGACCCGCTAAAAAGAGCAAAATCATTTTGGTGACTGGGACCCTATACATGTAGAGTAGGAGAAATATCAATATATTGGTGAAGGCTCTTGACTCTCACACAAGATGCCTTGAGTTTGATCCTTGCTTGGTGTTTACATCCTCTGACAAGTTGTTTTGTCCATATTGTCCCTCTCAACCCATGTGCATGAAACGCGTACCTGGCAATGCTGGGGGCTAAAATCATTGCAGGGCCTCATAAATGAACAGTATTAATCCTAATCTGGCTACTCTTGATTGATAAAACAAACAATATTTCACTCATTTTTATTGTTATAATTTACCTGCTCCTAAAGCTGCTTGTCTTGTTGGGGCTTGACCTTGACCTGCCTGAAGGACGTTGCCCATGTAGACCTCATTCACATCTTCAGGAGTTATACCTGACCAAGAAATAATTCAATTCAGTTTATTTCTGATGAATTAAAAACCACAAAAAAATGCAAAATATATTTCATGTAAAACAAAATATAGATAATGTATCACATAGACAAAAAGAGCATTTAGTGTGATGCACATAACTACATAAATTAATGCATCCAATTAATTCTTCATATAATTTAAGATTTGAATTATGAACTATTGAACTGCACAGGGCCCTTTTATTTCTTAATCAACACATTATTTAATATAAAGTCAACAAAGGTATGTACAAAAAAAAAAAATGAAAGTAGAGCGCTCTTTCACCTGCTTTTTCGATAGCTGCCTGGATGACCATGCTACCCATTCTATGGGCCGGTAGAGAGGCTAAGGAACCCCTAAACGAACCAATAGGAGTCCTCACTGAACTCACAATTACTACATCCTGTCAAAAGCAAAAACAAACAGCAAAGAAAAAGAAAGGTAGGAGTTAACAGAGAATGTAATTCACTATCAACATCACAAACTCTCATGGTTCTCAATGTAACTAACTAAATTTCATTTCGATTATCATTGAATTTGTTTAAAAGCTGAATAAGATGGAGCTTACAATAGGAAGACAGATTTATCATATTTAAGATCCATACCCTGTACCTTAACAATAGGACTTTTTTTCATAATTTTGCTTTTGGTTTCTTTTCTTCACTCTCAACTATCAAGTGTACTTGTAAAGTTCAACTTGTTCAACGCGTTGCATATCTCATTCATCTCGGTCCGGCCGAACCGAACCAAACCATTCCTTCCACACAGTACCCCAAAGGACGTACTTCAGTCTATGTATAGAGGCGGTCAGAGGAGCAAAATTTAATCTCAGCGGAACAACCGTTAACCGTCGATATCAGAGACTGAGGCTTTCGGTGTACTATTTATCCTACTTCTCATGCTTCAACTTATCTGTTTCTCTGATTTATAATTTCATGATTTCATTCAAAGTAACTATTACTGTTTCTTGCTTTTTATGCCTGCTATTTTACTCTTGGAATACTTACATTAAGTCCCTTCACTGTTGAAAACTGATGACAGCTGCAACTCCGTGTTACCTACATGTATGACAAATAGTAATTCAATTTAAATATATGTTGAAGCACAACATTGAAAATGATGGAAAGTGCAAATTAATGTTAGTAACATCATCATCATCATCTTCAGGTGGAGCTGTAAAGCGCTGCTGTGGTCTTCACAAGAGTATGCCATGCAACTCTTTCACCTGCCATTTGTGTTGCACCTTTCAATCCTTGTCCAGACACTTTCTTGATATCATCAGTCCAAGATATTGGTGGACGACCTCTATCCTGTTTTCCTTCGACTGGTCGCAAACGAGTGTGGTGTCATCAGCATACCTTAGGTTTGTGTTTACTCAATTTTGCTAGCAATATTTTATATCGTGTAGACCCTAATTTTTTTCGTTCTTTAATACCGCTTTGATGTTTTGATGTAGACTTTCTAAACATTTATTCATTTTTATATATAGACCCTATATAATTTTCTTTTTCTTCTCCCATTTGCTACCTTTTCTTTATAGATCTAGGGTCTATATAAATATTGTATTTTGATGTAAACTTGCATTTTTAGTCTTTGGACTTTTTGACAAGTCGTGAATAAAACCCAATTTAAATCTTGAATCTTGAATCTTTTTACCTCCAAACTGAACTCCCCACATTGAAGGAAAATTACTTTTTCCACATGATAAAATCTTCATTTTTAACCCAAAGTCACATCCACACAGCTCAGACTCACAGACACAATGAAGAAGTAGGCCTAATTAAAGTAGTAGACTAGGTCTAGGCCTATTAACTATTAAACCAAAATCAAGACTTAGAATCATCTATGATCTAGATCTAGATCTATCAAGAAATCAGAATCTCTGAGTCTGAGTCTGACTTAGATCTAGATCTATGATTTATATGAAGAAAAAAAGACTAGGTCTAACATAAAAATATATAAAATCAAAATTGACAGTTTTATTGCGTTAGTCACCACATTCACAGACACACAGAATGAGAGTCGCAGACAGACCAGACAGACACAGCCAGCTAAGTGATGTTTGGTCACATCACCCATATACCACAGACCTCAACCAGGCCAGGCCCAGCGCATCGATGCGGAGCTTCCAGGCACTGCGCCATCGCAGTGCAGTGCTGACGTGATTGGAGATGGTGCAATTTGCGTCAGGCCCTCAGGCTTAGTAAATGTGGCCAAATTGAACTCTATAAGTTTTTTTTCTTACCAGCTTTCTGGGCAAAGCCCTCATAATGTTTGAAGCCATTTTCGATGATGTACTGTACGTACACTTTATTATAGTACCACTTTAAAAGTCGGACCCAAACGAAGTTCGAAGCAAGATTTTAGTTACTCTTAACCACTGCACTGTACAGGAACTGAAGCTAGCCATTCACATTTCACGAATAAGTGTCATTGCCAATTTTATGTGTATAAGGAACACACCATGCACTATTTTTCTGATCATATGGATTTGTCAAGCAGGGTAGACCTTTGAAGGAAAGGGGTGGGGGGGGGGGGGGGGGGAGGGGGGGGGGGGTGGTCAGGGGGGCACAGTGCCCCTACTTTTCAAGTACCCCCAAAGTGCCCCTTTTTACATAGGAAAGTGCCCTTTTACTTTATAAAAGGTCCCCCGCCACTTTTCAGCTCTGAAAAGTGCCCCTTTTTTGACACGTGCCCCTTTTTCCTTCGACAAGTTTTCCTTTTTCCTTTGCAATCAGTGTCCATTTTCCATTCTCATAAGTGCCTTCATTAATCTCTAGTAAGTGCCCCCTTTCAGGTACGAGAAGTGCCCCTTTTCACTTTTGATTAGTGCCCCCTTCACCTATGATTATTGCCATTTTAAAATCTGGGAGGTGCCCCTTTCACTTTGTAAGAAGTGCCCCTTCCCCCTTTTAATAACTACCCCTTTTTAACTCAGATAAGCGCACCTTTAATTTTAACATGTGCCCCTTTTTCACCTATTAAAAGTGTCCCTTTTCATGCTTATAAGTGCCCCTTTTCATCTGTGGTAAATGACCCTTAACAGGTACGAGAATTTACTCCTTTTCTCTTCAGATAAGTGCCCCCTTCACCTCCGATAATTGCTCTTTCCATCTCTGGTGAGTGCCCCTTTTCACCTCTTATAACTGGCAAATGCCCCCTTTTATTTTGACACGTGTCCCTCCTCCTGTCTAATAAACACTCCTTTTCCTTCTTATAAGTGCCCCTTCCCCTTTTCATAGTTACCCTTTGTATCTCTGATAAGTGTCCCGTTTATTTTGACATGTGACTGTTTTTATTTTTAACTGAAGTGCTACTTCCCCCAACTCATAAAAGCGCCGTTACAACTCCGATAAATGTCCTTATTAAAATCTGATCGGTGCCCCTTTTCTTTCAACAAATGCAAATTTTCCTTTATTATAAGTGCCGCTTTTTATTCTCATAAGTGCCCCCTTTCATATCCGGTCAGTGCCTCTTTTCATCTCTGGTAATTTCAATTTTAACAATGATACGGGCCCTTTTCCTTCCTAATAAGGGACCTATATCCCCTTTTCACCTCTTATAAATGCCCCTATCAAAATCTGATGGGTGCCCCATTTCAGTCAACAAATGAGTGCCTCTCTCCAGGTGCCTCATTTTCACCTATTGAGCAACTTCAGTAATTACATTTCGATATAGTCGGAAAGGAAAGTTGTTACCTTTTTTTTTTAATTAGGGGGCAAGAGACATCAGGCACTTGCAAAAGTACAACTACCATTATCTTTTATATCATCATCACCATCATCAAAACAATTACCATCGTCATCATCATCATCACACTTATCATCATTTAATCATCATCGTCATCGTTATCATCATCATCATCATCATCACCACCACCACCACCATCATTACCACAAAATTCGCCATCATCATCACCATCACTACCACCACCACCATCATTGAGAATCGGAAGATGATACATCCGGTATACATGTCTCTTTCACGAACTCAGTGAATGACATATCACAATTATGGTATACTTTGAACACCAATATAAACGGTGGGGGAAGTGACTCTGTCAAAGAACGAGGGCAATAATGCCAAATTTGCAAAGGAAACAGTCTGACGATATTTTTCAAATTAGAATACGGAATGTTTGGGGGCATTTGCATCGGAGGGCAGGGCAAAATATATATGCTAATAGGTAACCAGAGATAAAACGAAGCAAGTGAGCATATTTTTAATAAAATAGGTACAATAGTGCCACCGTGTGAATTAAAATTTAAGACGATTTATCATGCGGCCACCAGAAAATTACTCTTAAATTTTCATTCACACGGTGGCCACCAGATAATTCCTCTTAAATTTTAATTCACATGGTGGCACTAATGGGCTTCCGTCCTTTGTCGCGCGAGCACACAAAAAATAATGAGCGCCAAAGTGTGTCCAACTCATACTGAGATGGCCAATCAGTGTGTACAGTTGGCTCTTTGGTGCCTTTGGACATTGAAAAATAATCCTCACTGATTTGGGGTATTTTTTACCATTTTCCATTCAATGTTACAATGTGCATTAATATGCATGACAAAAGTACAGTAGAAATATTTTCCTTTTGCAATTCGTTGGTGGCATTTCCATATAACAACTTTACCATAGGTATTGGATCATGACTGTGTACACATAAGCGCTTTGAGAGGGCCTTTGGTCCTGAAAAGCGCTAGAACTAGCTATCATTATTCTTATTATTACACACTCGTTCATGCATACATGGATAATTATTGTGTATGCCATGACCTATATGAAAAATAAATAGCTTTAACATAATAGAAATACGTTGACCCTGACTTCTGCTTTTCATATAACTGAATAATTTTATATAAATATTCAAAGTGTAAAGAAGATTGTTTCGTTGTATACTTTCCATACTCTATAATTTTCCTTAAATGCAATGGTCTTTTAGTTGAATTTAACAGAGGTGGGGGGGGGGGGGGTTACAAACTGAATATCACTTTACTATATTTATATTACGGGGCCAACCTTCAATAGTTCATATGAACTGCAAAATATATCAAGATGAATGACGTCACACCAACGTTGCGTCAATAGAGCACCAAAACATTGTTACGGCATTAAGTTTATATCTGCACAGTCAATCGCCTTGAAACGTTTTACAGTTATAGTCCTAAACAGTCCTAATCAGCTCTGTGAATATCAATGACGTCACGTCAACAGAGCGTCAAATCGTTCTTCCGACGCGGCTATATCTCGAAAACTTTACCGCCAATCATGTGTAAACGTAGTACAAAGTACTGAACTTGGTATAATTACATTATATTCATCATTATTTATCATCATCATCATCATCATGCTCTTCATCGTCGTCCTTGTTTTCATAACAGAATTCGAAAACAGACCACCTGATACTTGTTAACAAGTATGGATCGACACGCTATCAAAAATTATTATGAATTGCTCTACTGCAGAATCCTTTCAACGTTTACAGGACAACAGCATTTGATAGTCGTGACACAATGACAAAGAAATTCAAAATGCGTTGGTAAACCTATAGAATATAAAATACTCGATGTTCTATTCATTGTGTGCATTAGAACATCACACTTAAAAACAAACGAGTCACTGCTATGGGCATGAATACGCTTTTTTTTTAAAAATCACAATCTGCACTATTGGGAGTAGGTGGAAATATTGTCTTTGGGTGAGTTTCAAAAAGAACTGTTGGAATTTAGGGAAGAAGAAAAGAATATTGCAGGGAGGACAGGTAAAATAGCCTTACATTTACAGTAATGGGAACAAGTGAAGTTTTCATAAACTTTTAACACTGGGCTGTTGTAGCCTTGTTTGAATGTTAAAAAAAAAGAAGAAGATTATTTCAATTTTTCTGTCGCTCCAATTTTGGGTATTCTGAGGAGGCTAGGAACAGTGTGTGGTATATGTGTGGAAGTGTGGTCGGTGGTGTGTGTGTGTGTGTGTCGCATGGTAGGGGGGGGGGGGGCGGCAGTAGTGTGTTTGGTTGGATGGGGTTATTTGTTTTATGTTACAACTGATTTCATCTTTCTTCATCAATGATTTATCGTACAATCTATTTAATGAAAAAAATTTGGATTCATGTCAAGATGAAAAACAACTTTTTTTTATTTCTAAGATTGATTTGTATTGTTTGGAATCCCCCACAAAAAACTATTGAAAAAAAAGGTATGTGCGTAATTGGGTTTTTACCAAGGACGTTTGAATAATATTTTAATATAATATATAACATACACGTATCAATCAGATACGATCAACGTCTGAGGCCGACCTTTAGATTAACACCATCCGAAATACATAACTCAGTTTCGAATCTGGGTCCGGCCAGAGTCAGATTTTAGACGAAGGCAGAAAGCTGACCGTACCACGGACATTACCGCCATACCAAATCAAATCTCCAAAATTTCTGTCAGTTTAATTGACACGGTATGCATCTGGTATTACGATGACTATTTCTGCCACGGATTAAATATGTATCATTAATTAGAATTATGGTATACTTAGCTGACGATGGAGTGTAGTAAGCGACATACTTTCAAATAGTCAAGGTAATATTGGTGACTGTAAAGTAAATTAATTTAAAAATGCAGATCGTAGATGTATAATAGTTTCTCTATTTTACTCTCAATCACGTAGGCATCATCAGCAGATGTCAGGTTTTCTTCAAGTGGATTTGACCTGAGTGACCTACAACAAATTAAAAAACTTGCTGAATAATTTTAACAGGAATGGGTAAGTGTCCAAGATAGGGAATAGGTGTCCAAGAACCGTCTGGAATGGTATATAGAGCCAATTCATTGCTTTGTGACGATTTACATTCACCTAAAATCTAATTAAATTGTAATAATATAGTTGGGAGAATTAGGGATTCGATCAGATCATTTTTTCCAATTTATATCATTAATAACGGCCTATTTTCACCCAAACTTTTGTAGATTATGTTTAATTGTACATCTAGCATTGAAGTCACTACCTTAGCACCACTTTCTCTCATCTGAACAATGTTACCAAGTCTCTTTGAAAATCTGAAATACAGAAAGCAACCCTACCTCCTATTTTTCCTTCCCTATTAATTGTTATTCTACTGAAAATAATACAGAGGGTAAGTTTGTCCGGAATCTGGCCGGTTTTTATTCCATATATCTTTATAATCCACTACATTTGCTGCAAGCCACCGAAGATGGCGTCATCATGCAGCTCGTTCATCTAGTGTCAAAATGCTAGTGAAACATTTCAGATGGAACATATTTTTTTTTACTTATTTCATTTTAACGTATTACTTGCTCTTACATAATTATCTACTGTATGAGGCTATTGTATTCATTTTGAAATGCTGTGATTCTTTATGTTATTTCTTGATAAATTATCATCTAAAAGATATTTCTTTGTAAATCATCAGCTACATCATCAGACAACTTTCGGCATCGAGACCTGGCCAGAGGCGCCAAACGTTGGGTCATCCTCATGGCTTTATTCTTTGTCTCTTTCCTGGAGAATGGCGTCGATAGATCATTTGCCCTCATTCTCAACGATCTGACCCAAGAGTTTGATGTAAGCGCCGCTTACCTTGGCTCTCTTCTTGGACTCGTATTCAGTGCCCCTTTCTTACTAGGTAAATGTGTACCCGAACCCACGACCTTCGCATTCTCAGTCAAGTGACCAAACCGCTGGATTACACCCCCCCTCTCTCTCTTGCTCTACGTTTATATTGCTACGCCTCTTTTTTTCTCTTTGAGAGAGACTTTGGGAATCCAAGTTTTTGCACAGCTCACTATCTGTTCAGGGAAACTTGAATGCATACAAGCCCACTTATCGTATATCCCACCCCCGGGATATCCCCAAATGTCAACTTACCTACTATATTCATGTCCGTATATGAATATATTCAATGACGCATTTTTGCTACATGTTTAATAGAATGTGCAATATTGTAGTAGGGCTCTCGAGAAATTCAATGAATTTCACGTGCCCAAGTTGAATAAAAAAATATATCAAATTGTCAAAAATTTGGGATTTTATGTAAGCTGAATGGGATTAGTTAACGAAAATGCAAGGGGAATAACAGATTAGTTTTGAAAGCCGTTCTTGTGTAATCTGTTCACAGCTTTGTTGAACATCCCGTTACTTCGAAGGTTCTCTGTTCGACAGCTAGTGATGTTCGGAGGGACAGTATCGACCCTAGGACTTGTGAGTTCTTCTTTGGCCCAAACACCCTGGCAGTTTTCGGTAGCAATGTCAGCATATGGTGAGGTTATAGAGAAGTTAATATTTGTGATAGCTAATTTACAATGCGCTCTTGATTTTGTACATCAATATTGGGGGCATAATTAATAATAATTAACAACATTTGTATAGCGCTTATCACAAAATATGTCTCTAAGCGCTTAAGAAAAATAGAACGAGAAGGAATTACAGCCAAATATTAAGTTATACATAATAGATAGTGGACAATCGAGGGGGCTGCATATGCAAATGAAAAAGGCTATTTAACAAAAAAGTAGGTTTTTAACATGGATTTGAATTTGTCTGTTGAATCTGCTTGTTTTATACATTGAGGTAAATTGTTCCAGAGTTGAGGGGATGCTGCATAAAAAGTTCGGGAACCATAAGACTGGGTATTGGTGGCAGGAACTATTAAGAGTGATTTCTTGTTTGAGCGCAGGTTGCGGGAGGGTAAGTATTCTGATATCAGCCTTTGAAGGTAGACTGGAGCTGTTTTTGTCAAACATTGGAAAGTCAGCAAGAGGATCTTAAAATCAATTCGTTCCCGGACTCTTAGCATATGAAGCTCCCTCAACAGTGGAGTGATGGACTCACGTGAACGACGCTTTGCAATAAGTCTAGCAGCTGAATTTTGTACTCTCTGCAATTTGTTAATTTGTGCATCAGGAAGACCATACAGAAGACTGTTGCAAAAGTCAATACGAGACATGACCAGTGACTGAACAAGTCTCTGGGTGGTCTTTTTAGTAAGAAACTGACGGATGCTACCGATTTTATGCAACGCAAATGAGGCAGATCTGCATACATTGTTCACATGAGTCTTCAGAGATAGATTATTATCAAATGTGACCCCAAGGTTTCTAGCACCTGTAGAACATTCTATGTCAGTACCATCAAGACATACATCATCAATCGGACTACAAGTCCTATGTCTGCTAACAAAGTGTATACACTCCGTCTTATTTTCATTTAATTTCAATCCATTCTGTATGGACCAATTCTTAATGTCTGTAAAACATGCACTGAGTCTTTGTAGAGCAACAGCATGGTTATCCTTCTTTAGCACGAGGTAAATTTGAGTGTCGTCTGCATAAGTCATACACGATATGCCATGGTGTTTGATGACATCCTCTAATGGAGACGAGAAAAGTGTAAATGCTAACGGACCGATAACAGATCCTTGGGGTACTCCGAAGTTCGAAGAGCTGACATGTGACTCACAGTCACTAACAAAAACAGACTGAGTTCTGTTAGTGAGGTAGGATCGAAACCATTCCAAGGCTGTGTCTTTGAGTCCAAATCTATCATGCAAACGGCTTAGAAGGGCATCATGACCCACGGTGTCAAAGGCTGCAGAATAGTCCAACAGCAACAGAATCGCTTCATCGCCTTTATCCAGGGAAAGTAGAATGTCATTTGAAACTTTTAGCAGGGCAGTTTCACAACTATGATGTGGCCGGTATCCA
Source organism: Strongylocentrotus droebachiensis (assembly GCA_035222895.1). Lineage (NCBI taxonomy): Eukaryota > Metazoa > Echinodermata > Echinoidea > Camarodonta > Strongylocentrotidae > Strongylocentrotus > Strongylocentrotus droebachiensis. The sequence goes on along the minus strand of JAVYIG010001534.1, from coordinate 299,047 downwards.
GATTGCATCTCAGAATATAGGTTATGCTCGGACAAATACTCCTGGATTTGTTTTAACACGGCTCTCTCTACAGTCTTTCCCAAGAACTGAAGATTAGATACAGGCCTGTAGCTCTTTAGATCATCAGGACTCAGCTTCGTGGACTTCAAGAGTGGAGTCACATGAGCATGTTTGAGAGAATCAGGGAAATGACCATTGGTGATTGAAGCATTCACAATAGATGTTATAACCGGGGTTAATTCATTAATGCATTTCTTCAGCAGCCAAGTAGGGATTGGGTCGAGTCAACTGTATAGTTCAGGACACAATTTTCCTGTTGACGCAGCTTACATGGGCAATTTCACATGAGAAAGCTATATATTCATCGATACTTTTAATTATTCATTCATGTTGATGACATTTAACTAGTTTCAACCAAATACGATAACGATTTTATAATTGATGTTTAATCATGTATTTTGGGAACTCCTTAGACCTATTATAAACAGGCCTTCACAAAATATCGAAGTTGCTCTGATGATTAAATCTTTTGAAATTATATACCTAATTAACAATACTATCCAAATTGTCGTCGATCGAATTTGTAGGTGAAATCTTTACTCCGTTTTCCCTGTTTTTCTTCTTCGTTTTACTTTCTTTGACAGGGATTGGAAACGTTCTTATCTTGCTACCAACAAACACCTGCCCACAAGAGTACTTTCCTAACCAGATAATGATTGCCACTGGCACTCTGGTATCGGGAGGAAGCGTAGGAGTTATAGTGATGCCTTTGGCTGTTTGGACAACTTCTTGTTCAGTACGGTTGGAGGGGATCTGTTCTAATTCTTGGTGGGTTAAACGCTCACCTTGTTGCGGTAGGCGCCCTCCTGGAACCAGTGAATAAGACTGATTCTTCAGAGGACATTTACGAGAGCAATCATTCCCCATCTTGTGTAAGGGAAAGTGGACACAATGAGGAAATGCAAGACGGCGAAAGTTCATTAACTTTGGATGCTTTGTCGAGGTCTGAAAGGCAAGTAGAAATTGGCACCACCGAGTGTGGCCAAACAGCAGACACATCTCATAATGAAGGCAATGACAAGGACGCTGACGTTAGGAAAATTGGAGAAAGTAAGGAAGTGCTTAATGGCGAAAGTTCGTCAACTTTGGATGAGCTACCGAGGTCTGAAAGGGAACTAAAAGTTAGTAGGACCGAGTATGGCCAAATGGCCGACATATTTCGAAGCGGAGAAGGGGGAACAAGTGAAGGTACTGGAATCGCAGATATGAACTCTACCGACGAGATACTTAGTGAGGCATGCGAGCCTTCTATGCTGTTGACCAAGATGATGACAGGGCCGAAGTGGTCTTTTTGTTAAAAGCTCTCAGAACTGCTACAAGATTCCTTGGCTTAACAATCTTCAAAGACCATCCCCTTATGGTCGTTGTTTGTATCCTTTCTTTCGTGTTCGGTCTCTCCCACACCGGTTGGCTATTATACATAGTGCCCAGTGCCCTTGCAAAGAGTCTTTCTCTCCATGCAGGGAGCTTATCAAATATCGACCGTAGGAGGCGCCTTCAACTTCATCGGTCGTCTGGGAATTGGCTTCCTCTGGTCCAGAAAGTGCATAAAGTTTGAACTCTGGTACTCTCTCATTTTCCTCCTCTCTGCGGCCGCCTTCTGGACCAACTTTGTTGCGCATACCTTCGAGATTTTGATGGTCCTTTCTGCTTTCTATGGTCTGTTTATGGGCGCTTTACTCCTATCTCAATACCAGTTGGTGCTGGAAACCGTCGGTGAAGGTTATTATAAGACTGGCATGTCTTTCTACTACATCGGGCGTGGTCTAAGCGGTCCACTAACAGGAGCAATATTTGGTAAGTTCAGTTGTTAAATTGTTGTTAAATTGAATATGCTCTGAAATAAAATATATGATACTTTGGTAATACCATGTTTTATGATCGACATCTTAGGACACCCTCTGCTTAGTAGAGGTGTTGTGGTCAAGTGGATAAGTTACCAGGCTGTAGATCACAATGTACGGGGTTCAAATCTCAGCCCGGCACTAACGTCTTCTGTCAAGTCCTTAATATACATATGTCACTCTCCATCCAGGTGTTAAATGGGCACCAGGCAGGATGCGAAAGTCATTGTGGTTTGCTCAGAATAGTGAGCGTCTGTAAAATGGGGCCTGGCTGGAATGCTCCCCAGGGAGTGGAAATGAACATGCATTGTGTGCGGACAAGCATGAATGACCGGAGTTATACTATATTTGTAAAGAGCATAGAGACATTGTCGAAGTATATAAACGCACAAATAATATTAGTAGTATGTTCTCTTTGTGTCAGAATTAAAGGTAATCTGATGTTATGTCAGGCAAAATGTTGGTGTTGTAAACCCTCAGAATAGTTTTCAGAAGGCACTCGAGGACATGTCATTCTTGTAAGCTATAACAATTTGCAAGATAGGCAACTCGTCAAAAACACGTCACAATATTATTATAGGACTACGATACTGATAATTCCTTTTTTGTTGGAAATTAGAGACAGTGAGGAATTGGTGGACAATATAACTTTGACAAACTTTGTAAACTGTATTGTCGTACATTTATATTCGACTCTGTGTCCAAGAGAGCCAACTGTACACAAATATTGGCCATCTCAGTACGAGTTGGACACTATGGCGCTTAAAGGTAATACAAAGTTTTGGTATGGGGTTATGAATTTGGTTCAAATGAACACATTGGAAGCATCCTACAATATTCAGTGATCGTTGTCGCGGTTTAAATCGAGTCTAAAGTTATGAAATTGTAAATAATAAACTCTTTATGTTGTATAGCTCCCTCTCAAGGTCAAGATATTAATTTAGCTATAAAACAATGTTTCTTGACTAAAATTGACCGATTAGCTATTCCCGTTTGGAAATTATACATGTAGGCCTATATCACAACTACATATTCTGAGATTGTCATGGTCACAGCTACCACTGTACGGCCGTAGGCGCTATTTTAGATTCATCAAAATTTACCGGGAGCACCGTTAAAGGTGAAATTCAAAGAAAATCACAAATATGTCAACTAATGTATCACTAGAAACTGGTAAGCTAACAGATGGCCATCGTACAAGTTTTAGGTAACTAAGTATCGGGTGATTTATAAAATACAAATACAACCACCTCGATAGCAGCTGGGATATATGAGAGATTCGCCGGAAAAATAACGATGTTTTAATGACATCACTATATGGACCAATACTGCCCAAGCAGACGACATCCCATAAAGAATGAACATAATTGCAAAGCTATTATTTGTCAAATTATAATGAGTTTAGTGTATATCGCATACGAAAGTGGTATGCGTGCTCGTCACAGCACCTCAAAAATGGACCCTAAATGGCGTAATCAGTGTAGACCATTTCGCCCCTTATTGGCGTACGGTTCTGTAAATTTCACCCCTAAATGGCGTAAGAAACTAAAATGGACCCTAAACGGCGTAAACTCTAAAATTGACCCCTAAATGGCGTAAACTCTAAAAACACACCCCATAATTGAAACTATTGCAAATTACCAGGCTGCAAACCCAGGTAATTCAAAGTCTTGGCGTAGAGACTAGAAAAATCAAGGGAAATATATCTTTTCGGAAAGTGACCCTAAACGTCGAACTTGAAGTTGAAAAAAGATACCCTAACGTCGAAACTTAACCTGAAAAGCACCTTTTTTTTCTAAAAACGTCGACGACGCCACAAGGCCAATCCACTGGCAAAATTGCCGATTTGAGATTTGCACAGCTGTAGTGATCTCATATTTCAAACACTCATAACATTTTTAATTTATTTTACACTTTCGCCATTCTGTTTCCCTGATTTTTATGCTTTCATTCAAATGAACTTATGAGAAGGGTTGGATTGCCCTTTAAGATGATAACACATTGCTTGGCCAATTGTAAAAGAAACGCTGAAACTATAAAAGCATAATGATTAGAATAATCTGTATCTCGTTAAAACAATTAATGTTCTTTTCATAACTAAAAGTTTTCTTTCTAAGGGAATTCAGATAACATTTGGTTATGTTTATTTAATTCAATAGGATGTAAGAGATACCTGCCTTAAGCCGCAAGGCTCTTTTTCACAACTCTTTTTACTTCCACGCTTTTCTGCAATAAGCAATGAATTACCAGGTAAAATAATTTCTCCATTCTTTGTCAATGTATCTTAAAATGAAGGAGAATATAAGCCTGCACATCGTTGTTTCATAGAAATTAGCAATTTACTTTAACTAAATTAGAGAGTGTTAGACAGAACTGATGGATCTAATTTATTTGAATTGCTTCCTGTTATTGACATCTAGCACCCTCGGAAGATAAAAGCATCTGGCGTCCAAACTCGAGAATGTTCTTTGCTGCCATGTGTTTTTTGGGCGTGACCAGCCTGGATTCTTTGCGTGTCAACCCTAGCGTCGCCATCACCGCAATGGCTGTAACCAATCACAAGCAAGGAAACTTATCACATGATCAAACTATTCCACGCACGTGTGTATCAATGTAGCTAGCATGGAGGATAAAAATGATACAGATGTCAAGGTAATCATTTCAGTTCAATTTTATTCAATAGGTAACATCTATATGTCAATTTTTCACATTTTACAGAGCAATAAAATAACAAAAGTATCCTTATTTTAATAGTTTCCTTTCATCGCTGTATATTCAAACACTATGTTTATTTGATTGTTGTTACGTTCGTTATCTAGGCGTGTCCAGGTTTTCTGTGATCAGTTGGAGTGGGGTGGCGCGGAGGAGGGGCGGCACTGAGGAAAAGGCGCCATTAAACTGTGCCCCCGTCTGCACCTAACAGGCACCTGGATATGTGATAAGACTTTATATTTCTTCACAAAGAATTTCGAAGTATAAAAAGGGATCTATTATGATGCCAATTGAATTAATCTAATTGATTATCTGTTGAATGCAGGCTGAATTTACATGGAACAGTCAAACACATGAGCTTCTTCTTTCAGCTTTCTTCATCGGGCTTCCCATAACCCAGCTCCTCGGTGGCTGGCTCGCCGATAGAGTAGGCGGAAAATGGGTAGTAACGGTCGGAGCTGTGATGACTGCTGCAATTTATCACATCTTCATTCAACTGATCCGCAAAGACTCCTAGGTTAAACTATGGATCTTTGTAGAGAAACTCGACTTTGTGGATCTGCTGTTTCGATCATTCCACTCGTAAGCCTCGTTCAGTTATAACGTTGTAAACTGACCACGTCATATCATTCTGAACGAGGCTTTGTGATTTATTTAATATGATGATTATGTGTCTCAATGTATTTTTCTCTCCCCCCCCCCTATTCAGGGTACTGTTGTCCCTGCTATGTTCACAATGATCGGAAAATGGTCAACAGTTGATACAAATACAAGGATATCATCATTTGCCCTTGCCGGTAAATATTCTTTACCTTTAAAAAAGAATCTTAGATTGATTAACATTTTCCTTAATTAATATACATTGTTATATGCTTATTTAAAATTGAAAGCGGTAATTACTACAAAGAAAAATGGGCACTTGTTGAAGGAAAATGGGCATCTATGAGATTTTAATAGAGGCATTGATCAGAGGTGTCAGTCGTGGCATTTATGAGAAGGGGAAGTGGTTTTTATTCAAAAAGTAAAGGGGAATTCATCAGAAGGAAAAATGGCATTTATTCGAAATAAAAAGGGGGCACGTGTTAAAATAGAAAGGGGCACATATCAGAGGTGGGAATTGGGACTTATTACAAAAAAGGGCAGTTGTTAGAGTAAAATGAGCATCTCTCACGATTTAAATAGGGGCAATTATCATAAATGAAGGGGCACTTATTTATCAGAGGTGGTAAGAGGCACTTATAAGTATAAAGAGGCACTTATCTGAAGTAAACGGGGGCACTTTAGGGGCACCTGAAAAAATGAGGGGGGGGGGGCACTGTGCATATATTTTATAATACATTTAGATTACAGACTTGGAAGAATGAATTTATTTTGCTATTTGACTTTTAAAGAACAAAAAAGGTGAAGCACATTGTTAGACTAACCAAAAATGGGGGGGGGGGGGGGAGGGGGTGGTGGAGATTTGTTTTGTCCTAACTACCAGCATATTATATGCTGTACAGCATTGTACAATGATCACAACCTATTTGATAAAGTCCTATTGGGTTACAAATTATCTTTTTGAAATGATTCAGTTATACACGCCCAATAGGCCCCTTTGTTCTACAAATCAACTCTCTTGACTGTTAAAAAAGCAAAAACAAAATACTTTGGTGATAGGTCATTTTCATGCTCTGCTCCACGTTTGTGGAATTCTCTTCCAGTCTCCATTCGTTGCATCTCTGATATTACTGTATTTAGATCAAAGTTAAAAACCAATCTAATCGAAAAGGCATATTCAACATAGTTCTTAAATTGTTACCTTACCTTGTTATCTTATGTTTGATAATTTCACTTTTGTTCTCTTGTCATTTCTCTATTTAATTTTACTTGCATCAATATTGTAAAGCGCTTAGATATAAATCTTTTATGAAAAGCGCTATAGAGTACCGAAGCTGTGACGTCATAAAAATCTATTTTTAGAATTTCTCAATTTTCTCTTCATATTCCGAAAGAACATCAAAAATAATGTCCAAATGTCGAAAACCAATTGAATATGTTAAGTATTGGCTGAGATATGACCTTCTGAATAAATATACTCCCCATAGGAACTCAGTGTTATATGCTCTGGCTCCTAATGGTTAGGAGCCAGAGCATATAACACTGAGTTCCCATAGGACATATATTCATTCAGATGGTCATATCTCAGCCAATATAACTGTGAGGAGGATCTAAGCTTTACAAATATGTGTCATTTATCAATTATAATTGTGATTAAGTTATGATAAAACATCGATAATTCTCGGTCTCGTTTTTTCTGGGACGCACTGTATAAACTCTTGCAATTACCCCATCACAAAGATCATATGAAGTGGATTAAAAATGAGTATCTTATTAAGTAAGCAGTTTAAAGCTCGTACATATATATTTATACAAAATTATACATGTTTCCTGATTAGTAATTACATATATCAATATAATTATATATATGTTTACGTCTTAAATTAGATGTAAAATATGATCAGACATAATATATTTGTCAACGATTGACTAAGAAAATATAAACCAGAAAATTGATGTACATTGTCACATTTGCTTGACTTATCATGATAATTATATTTTCTGTGAAAACATGCAAATTAATCATGAATATGCATAAGATACAATGAACTGATTTCTCAACTGGTGTATCAACTGGTATTTTACTGGTTTTCAACTGGTAAATCAACTGGTAATCATCTACTGGTTTTCAACTGGTAACTCAACTGGTAATCATCTGTAGTTTTCAACTGGTAAATCAACTGGTCTCATTATGTCAACTTGTAAATCGACTGGTCATCATATACTCGTTTTCAACTGGTAAATCAACTGGTAATCATTTACTAGTTTTCAACTGATAAATAAACTGGTAAACATTTACTGGTTTTCAACTGGTAAATCAACTGGTAATAATCTACTGGTTTTCAACTGGTAAATCAACTGGTAATCATCCGAACTGGTACCAGTTAGATACTGGTTGAAACTGGTACTGGTTTTATTTTCTACTGGTTTCCAACTGGTACCAGTTGATACAAGTAGTCTACTGGGCCAAGTCTCAACTGGTATTAGATTTGTCCGACATTCAAACTGGTATTTCTACTGGTTTCCAAATTGTATCAATGGGTCTCAACTGGTACCAGTTGAGACCAGTTCAAACCAGTGGATACCAGTTGGAAATCTTTACTGGTTTGAACTGGTATCAACTGAATTTTTTTTTAAAACGCTAGTTATCATGGAATCGTTTTTATTACTTAAAAAAAACTTTCCACGCAGACTGCGCTATGGCTCAGTGGGAGAGCAGTGCAGGGCTTGAAACCAAGTCGATTTCTAGTGCTCTTTGATAAAGCATTTAATCCTCATTAATACCAAGTCCCTCGGAGAGCACTTAATGCCGTTGATCCCCTGGTTGCTTATTACAAGCAGTAGCAGTCAAGTAAAACAAACCATTAAACCCCACTGCAAGCGGTCACCATGCGTACTAACCACGGAGTTACGAAGTTTTATCTTGCAATGCTTCTTTGGATGATGATCTAAGATGATGAATCTTCCCATGGAGTAGGCTAAGCAAAAGTACTACGACGCTGAATATATCTACACATCCGAGGAAAAGAAAAGCTGTGTCCATGGAACCAGTTAGGTCAAATATTAGTCCTGTAGAATTGAATAAAAGAAAATGAATTGTGAGAGACTCGATCCCGCGTTTTTTAAATTATGAATTAAAGCTTTTTTTCTTTCATTATTTCATTAGATTAGACTTGTGCTATACAAATGAGCATATCTACTACTATAAATAAAACAACAACAACTTTTAGTACTTCTATTTGTATTACTATATACTACAGTTACTACCACTGTTACTACCACTATACAGTGCGTCCCAGAAAAAATGAACCCGAGAATTATCGATGTTTTATCATAACTTAGTCACAATTATAATTAATAAATGACACATAATTGTAAAGCTTAGATCCACTTCTTTCATCTGATGCAACTCTATGATGCATGTTTCACTCATTAGTAATTAAAAACAATTTGAAGAGAGGGTACCAAAAATTCGTTTGGAGGGCGGTATCTGAATTTCAAAGAGAAAATCACATTTCTAGAAAGTTCATTTCCCGCCCTTTCATATGACACCTCAATCAGGAAAAATAAGCCAGGAATAACAATAAGTTATAATAACAAAGTTCTGTTTGTTTAAAATAACGCTTGCATTTCCATAATTTGATTAAACGGATTCGTTTCCAATGGCTGCCTGCCGTAGCAACACACAGAGTTGACAAAAGACTCAACTCCGTTTCGTTGACGATCAGCCATGCACAAAAATGACGAACAACGTGACGATAAAATATCGATAATTCTCGGTTCGTTTTTTTCTGGGACGCACTGTATTACTACTACTACTACTACTACTACTACACGTTTACTACTATTAATACTTCTATACTACTGCTATTACTACTACGTGTACTACTAGTATTACAGCTACTTTTACTACTACTACTACTACTATTACTACTACTACACGTTTACTACTATTAATACTTCTATACTACTGCTATTACTACTACGTGTACTACTAGTATTACAGCTACTTTTACTACTACTACTACTACTACTACACGTTTACTACTATTAATACTTCTATACTACTGCTATTACTACTACGTGTACTACTAGTATTACAGCTACTTTTACTACTACTACTATTACTACTACTATACTATTACTACTCCTACTACTACTAGTATTACCACCACTACTACTACTACTACTACTACTAATACATGTACTAATATTACTGCTGCTACTACTACTACTACTGCTGCTGCTACTACTAATACTATTACTACTACTATACTATTACTACTCCTACTACTACTAGTATTACCAATACTACTACTACTTCTACTACTACTACATGTACTAACATTACTGCTGCTGCTACTAATACTACTACTGCTGCTGCTACTACTACTACTATTATACTACTACTACTACTACTAATACTACTACTACTACTACTACTACTACTACTACCACTACTACTACTGGTATTACTACTACTACTACTACTACTACTACTACTATACTACTACTACTACTACTACTACTACTTATACCGCTACAACTACTACTACTATACTACTACTACTACTCCTCCTCCTATACTACAGTATGACTATTCTCCTACTACTACTACTACTACTGCTACTGATAACATTGCTACACTATCCTTGGTTTAAGCATTATTGTTTACCCTTATAGATTATTTGACTATTGCCAACCATCTTGAATTTATTTTGTCCACACTTATTCATAAGTTATTCCGTGTCAAAGCACAATATTTAGTGAGTGCAATCAGAGAGATAGAGAGAGAGAGAGAGAGAGAAATACATTTCCTTTTCCACTATTGTTCCGAGGGTGTTTGTTTGTAATAGAATAGGCCAGTTCGTAGTTAAAACATAGTATAAATATAAGATAATTACTGATCTTTTCCACATGAAGTAGTATTCCCACTTTGTGCACTTTAGAATGTTCTCTACCAAAGACATGGAGGTGGTTCATGAATGCATTATATTTGCCCTCTAGAGAAGAATGATTCCATTCGTGTATCACAGAATGTACCATCGCGACGGTGCATGAATGAATATTGATTACATAACTTTCATGAGCACTGTATCCAGTATTCGTCTCGGTGGGTTATACAATTTTGGTAAAAATGACTTTTATCTGCCCATGCGCAGATTGTATTTAGGTACTGGCTTATTCGAATGATCATTATTTCGTCATTGGAAAAAAAAGTATTATTTTCATCTTGTTTATCCGCACACATTGACACATGCCCATATGATTGATCTAATTGCTCTGTTCTTCCTAGTCGCTGTCTTCTTCTCTCAATTCATATAATAACCTGAGAAAATCAAAGGAGAGAAATATTTTGGGACGCTTTTTCATCGTTCCTCTTTACTTCCTTCCTGTTGTTTGTGAAAATAACTGCAAAGGTTGCTGCAAAGGCTCTGTACACGTAGTGTGTTAACCACTAGACAACGTAGACGGATTGAGTGTTTTTCGGCTACTACAGATACAATCACAGACAGATAGCCTCTCCAACCTCTTAGCAACTAATTTTATTTTGAGTGCCAGGGGAGTATTCATCAAAGACAAGCCCCATACCTAGTTAGATCCATGGTCGATTCATGAATCAAAATTCGATTTCTCGGCTAAAACATTTTTTTAAACTTTTGCACAATTTTTCGAAAAGGTTGGTTAGCAACGGGGAAATTTGATTTAAGGTACGTAGCCACCATTCTCATTATTTGATTTCCTAGCATACCTGTCATCCAGCCACCTGTTATTTCACCGAGCCCGAAACAAATCATGGCGAAAGGAAGAACCGCTTGCGACAAAGATGGCGGAACTACGTCTACCACCGTGGTATTCTTGACGACCGTCTTCGCTCCTACGGCTAGACCATTGAGCGTAGAAAATACGCATAACGTTGAAAAACGAGACGCTATCCCATTCAAACAAAGCGGTAACGCACCAATGATACCGAAAAGCATGAATGAATTCCTTGAAGAAAACATATCTTTATTTAGACAGTTCAAGAGTCCTGGCATCAGGCGTCCTATGATGTTTCCTATTCCAGCAACAAGAGAGAGAAACACAGCAATTGATTCATCAAATCCTTTCGCTTCTGCATTCGAAATAACGAAGACGGTCCAACCAATATACGATACTCCATGGAGATACGCAGCCAGTAATGCGTAAATGATTATAGGATATTCACTGAAGACACCAAGACCCGCTTCTTGACGAGCAGCCCTAAACAGTTCCACAATCCTGCGGGAACACCGAAATGGCAATGAATCGCTTTGTGAAGCGTGGTGTTGCACTGTGTCACCATTTCCCACACGTTGTAGATCGCCCGTTGAAGAATCTTTCTTGTACGAGGCATCACGAGTCTGAGGTGTTTCTTGGAGATCACTTTGAGAAGGTGGTGATTCTCTTTGCAATATGGCCTTTTCAAACAATGCCCCAGATACAACCACGTGTAGGTTTATTGCCCCGAGGATGAAGAGAGCACCTCGCCAGGTGTAGGCTTCCAGGAGTTTCTGGGTGAGCAGAGGTAATATCATCATTCCCACCCCGCCACCCGATAAGCCGACTGAGAAAGGTAACATGTATCTGTCCCCAAACGCATACATCACTGACACCATGGAAGGGAGGCCGGCCATTGAAAATCCGAGCCCTGCATAAAAAAAGGATGAATTGTCAATCACTCATAGCGTTTGTATACGAGGCGTCCGTTCAAGCCATAGCGGATATTGAGAGAGATAGTTGTGACACGCGCATATACGTATGCGAAAACAGTTCATTTCATGGAGATCCAAATAGTTCCCTCCCTTGTATCCTTTAGATAAGGCCTCGTGTCTGCATGATAATCTGACGCCGAGCGACTAAAAAGGGACTAATTGCGAAAACCCGAGTGAACGCCAGAGCGAATGGCTTTAGCCAGGAGGCCTTTAGTAATCTGGTTTGGATTTCTTACGTTAACCTTTTTTTTCCGACTGGAGCTCTCTACCGAAATGGTAGCGTCCAATCAGAGAACGTATCATCACGTGACGTCAGCATATATTATCCATCACGCACACAGTAAACTCTACGTAGTACGAATAATATGCAGTGTGTGTTACTGCCAAGCTAGACTCATCTCAGCCGCTGATTGTCGTGGTAAATTGTCAGAGTCACGAGGCCTTGTCAAAAGCCTACCTCCCATGTAGATTGTATATGGACCGCGTACATGTGCGAGTGTCACAACAGTACTATCTCTCTCAGTACGCTATGGTTCAAGCCATTGATGGCATATAGCACATTACATACGCCAGGATGACCAGTGTAGGCAGTATTTATTTCACAATCACTTTTGTACGATATTAATCTCACATAATGCGTCATAGGCTGCGCCACTGCCTGACGCAATCCTACGACATGCTAATGACGATGCGTGTGCAACGAGTATAGGTATTAATGAGCCGAGAAAAAATATGTAGGCCTATAATGTATTAAAACAATACATAATTAAATAATTGAAAATGTTTATTTAATTCTTTTATCACTTTAAGTGCATTTGTTCTTGAATAGATATGGTCAACGTGCCATTGTACGCCATCTTTTGGAATGTATGAACAGGATAATGATATTTCCTGATCCGAACATGATTTCTATGGGCCATAACATAGGGTATTGAATTACCCTTGTGATAATATCTTTTAAGTCTTAGTTCGTTACTCTTTTATTTATTCCTTTCACAAAAGTGGTTTTTAATGGGGCCCTTTACAAAAGTCTATGTACATATTGATAAAGAGGTAAATAAAATAAAAAACAAGAAGCCAGCACAAGCAAACAATTATTACAGGGTTATAATGTGTAAAATTAAAAACAGAAATTAAGAAGTTTAGGGACATTCCATATATGAAAAGAAAAAGGAACGTTTATATACCAACATTATAATGGCTAAATAGTTAGTTCAAACCTAAAGAAATTGATATAAATTCAAAAATGATTCATCTAGTTGAATCAATTCTATATTATCAAATCCCTTATTCCATCTTTGGAAAATTATTTAATCCGCGTTTAAATTTCGCCAAATCCCCTGTACATCTAATATCTTTCGACATATTAATTGCCGCATTCGTATGTTTAATTTTTTTTTTTTAAATCGTGTTTATTTTGGTTAGAGAGCATCTCTTACCTGATATAAAAAGACAGACTGCAAAGTAGATAGGTTTGGTAACTTCAGAGCATATCATAAGGCCTAGAGAGCCTATCAATCCACCAAGCATAGATAGGGAGCGAGGGGAATACCGATTAAGAAGAGCCTTTACAACGATACCTGTATTAGAGATAAAAACATTGCTCCATTCTAACACTGAAAATGAGATTTTTCTCTTTACATCAGAGGGCATTTTTGGGGTAATGCATGGTACCCATGCTAAAACCCTCGCAGAAATACTAAGGAATAAAATAGCAATTGATGCCTCGTGCATTTTTTTGTTAATGCTACAAATGCAATATTTGGCTTAGTTTTCCCCTAATTTCTCCCAAATTAAATACAATATTTTTCTGAAAGCCTTGTTTTACGTTTGACTGGTCTACTAGTAGTTGTATAGCGCATATCACATCAAAATATAACGTCCCTAATGCGTTTCCAGAGAAGTTTCGATGTTATTACTCCGGCTTTAGCTATGTCAGCCATAATCCGTGCTTAATGCATTTCAAGTAATAAGTCCTGCCAGGTGACCATTTAGTACCTGGGTGGCGAGTGGCAAATTTGTATTCATGTCTTGCCAAAAGGCGTGAGTGCCGGGTTGGGATTCGAACCCTCAACCCTTGGATTAAGAGTCAAGTAAATGTTTACCACTATATACCAACACACCTCTAGCCTTTGTCCATCCTTTGTGAATAATATGTAGTTTCTTAGGTTTGATATTCCAACCATGGCAGAGAAATTTCATTGTTAAGCCACTGCCCGATGGGAACCAGATATGTCTGGTATTAATCCCATAGAAATTAGGGACTCCAGTATACATTTTGTAAGTTATATAGCTTAAAAGCGATAGAGATAGGGTTCTAGGACAATCACCCCCCGGAAAATTACCCCCGGAAAACTACCCCCCCCCCGAGGACAATTACCCCCCGAGGAAAACTACCTCCAGAGGACAATTCAAGTAGTTGTCCTCGGGGGTAGTTGTCTTCGGGGGGTAATTCTCCTGGGGGTAATTTTCCGGGGGGTAATTTTCCTTGGGGTAGTTGTATTGTATTGTATTGTATTTATTTTCCGACATTTAAAAAATACATCAACATAATATATGTATGTACAATCATAAAGACACACTTATAAAACAAAATGAAGATGGAGGGATGGCCCTACTCAGCGTTGTTAGCATAACAATGCTGATTTACAGAGGGGTCCCTATAGACATAGAAAACATGAAAATAGATAGTACAGAAGTAAAGAAAACTTACAGCAAAATAAGGTCTTACAGTTTTCCCGGGGGGGGGGGGGAGGTAATTTTCCGGGGGTGAGGGTAATTGTCCTGATACGACAATGATAGATGCGCGTGTCACAACTATCTCTCTCAATACGCTATGGATTAAGATATTTAGGACAATTGAATCAATCAAATTATGTCTCTTACCTGACAACATTGTGACTGCATGGTACAGTCCAATGTACATCCCTATTCTTCCTGTGGTGGATTCGAGGTCTCTGACAATATGACCAAGAAGGACAGCAAAAGACTTAATCGTCCCAACCTCGAGAAATTGTATCAACCAACAACCAAGAACAACAAGGAATTTGTTTGCCATCTTTCTCTTTAATTCGTGTTATCGCCTCCTCGATCTTACCCTCCTCCTCCTTTGAATTCTAATCTTGCTATAGCCTATTTCACAGGTTTTTATTTCAAAATGGCGGAATCGGACAGACACGGAAATGCACTTGGACCACAGTCGTCTCGTCATTCCAACAAATCTCCTCGAACAAAATGCAAACCTTTACACGTTTTGGTACACACGAGACCCTTACAAGGAAGTTTAACCAAGCGTTGAACTTAATCAAATAATATATCCGACAGACGTGTATATAGAATGTGAGCATGACCGACAACAATAGACATGACAAAATTGGTACATTGATCTACAATATATTATACAGATATGTAGGGCGTGTAAAATGATTATAACGGAAAAACTGTGCACGAGCGACGAGTTCGTAATGACATGCACAGTTTTTCCGTTATAATCATTTTGCCTTCGGCGTAGACTAGAAGAGATGAGATTTAGATCACCTTGCACCGCACATAATTATTTGAGCCTAATATGTTTCGCTTTTTAGAGTGAGTAATACATGAAGAAGAAGAGTGAGAAAGTAAAAAAAAAAGAAAGAAAAAAAGAAATTAGAAGAGAGAACTGCCTATATTAATGTTTAGAATCTTCATGTATATAATCTGTTTTTTATTGGTTTTCGGACAAAATTTTGAAGAAACGCGGTGGAGACGACTAGACAATTGGAGGGCCTAGGCTCAGCATTAGGCTGAGTTGAGAAGCTTGTCACAACGTACCGTGTCCGAGCTGGTCCTTGGGCGTCCTATATAGCCAATAAGCCTTTTGCTCGCCAGCCACTGAATTCTTCAACATTAAACAAAAGTTTAGCTTTTAAAAATCCAATTTATCCAAATCTATATATCAAAAAAGTAAATCTAATTTTAAAGGAATAAAAATCCTAAGAGAAGAGGCGTAAATATTTACTTCTGAATGACAAACGCCTATAAACTATTAAAACAAAGCTGCAGTGCTAGTTGTGGCTGTTGGTGCAATAATTTTCTACAGTATGATGATGATTTTCATAACCACCCATCCCCCCCCCCAAGGAAAACATTTTGTTTAAAATAATATTACTAGACCTAGATTCTAGATCTAAATTTCATCAATAAGAGTCTAGTCTAGACAGGTCTAATACAAATTGAAAGGAAATGGACAGAAGCTTCCTTTTTTGACATACATTTGCTGATAATGTTACAGTAGTTTAGTCTAATAATACTATTAGTTAGTAAACTACAGAGAAAGAGAAATTGTAATATCTTATCAAATATCAACATATTTTTCATCTTGATTTTCTGCTATTTCAGGTTCTTTTCAATTGATGCATGGGGATGAAAAAAGAAGGCCTCTCCCAAGCTATGGTGTCCTGCCTTGTGAAGTCCATCTCAATAGCCATTGCCAGGAGATGGGGGCAATACATCACAATTCCTTCAACAAGAGAGGCAGTCCTGCAGAGTGCAGACCCAACATGAATTTTATAATTACTGCCATTTCCCTAGCGTTAATATGGTCGGTGCTATTGATTGCACCCACATAGGCATCTCCAAGCCAGTTGGCCCAACACCAGTTATTTCCTGAACAGAAAAAATATATACTCCATATTTCTTGGAAAGTCTGCTAGTGAATAAAGCTGTAATTACGCCTAAATTTTGTAAACTAAATCATGTTTATACAATTTTTATTAAAAAGATCTGCTGAATTTATGAATCTGCAGATGTGTCTACAGGTACATTATGAAGTGATTTTAAATTGTTTTGTCTGATGAATGTAGGTGCAATCTACACTCAAACTTTTATTCATTTTACATGGGCACAAGCTAATATTTTCAGCTTGATTGCCATAGCTACCAGTCACTCCTGACAGTGACAGCTTGGCCTAGACTTTTGGGCGGAACTATCTGAAAATAAGACACAAATAATCAACAGTTGATTAACTACTTTCAAATTTGGGTCAGAAGAAAATTCAAACCTACCACTAACAATTCTGGACCATATAAGACTTAGAGACCTACAGACTGCAGTACAGTACAATGCAGTAAATTTTCATTTTAATTTTTCCCCTTTCACGAAGCTCATTTTGGGAGATAACATAAATAAAGACAATCTTTGGTCTAATATTAGATTGAACTAAAATGGAAAAGTTGGGCTCTAACAATTAGGGCATTGTAAAATCTCCATTCCAGGCTGCGTTTACATCTAGGTTAGGCCAACTGTCGGCTGGTTAAACTAAGTAAGATGCAGACCTCTAGACTTGATTTTAGGAAAGGGACTAACTTGGCTATAGACTTTAACTACTTCGGGCTTTCTTAGGCCATGACATGGCAAGTACAACTTGGTGCAAGCACATTTATGAGATAGTACTGCAAGAATGTGTATGTTTGTTCTTGACTTTAAAAGAGATACCGGTAGTCATTCTGTAAATCAATGATTACTAGTATTAGTGGGGAGGGGATGCCTAGTCACTGCCTACATGAAAGGCGCCAGGCGCGTACGCAGGGGGTGGGGGGGGGGGGGTTTGGGGGGTTAAACCCCCCTTTGGTAATTTTTTGTGTGTAAACCCCCCCCCCAAAAAAAAAACCCCAACCCCCCCCTTTTGGATTTTTTTTTTTAATTATTTAAAAAAAAAAAAAAAAAAAAAAGATTATTCCCATGGCCGACCTAAAAAAGGTGACCTTACCCCCCCCCAAACGGAGCTAAATGTCAATTTCCAAATTTCGAGACCCCCCCCCCCCAAAAAAAAAGTGTCCTCTTACCCCTATGAGACTATGCTAAGACTATGCTTTGTTTTTAAAAAATGGGAAAAAGTAATGTAACAAATACATAACATTTAATTGTAATAGTTTTAAGTAGCAGATTATGAGGCTATTGTAATATTTGACCTTCAATTTTATAATCGTACTCATCATGAATTACAATCTTTTCTGTTTTAAGAAAAATAAATAAATTGAACATAATTGTTGATAATATATACAATATTCCTTTCATATCTTTTGATTTTAAGTGTGCATACTGTTGGGATCATTGAATTATACATTTTTTTATTTTTTTATTTTTTTATTATTAACATTTATTTCCTTCTCAACAGTACAATATGAAACACAATGTATATATACATAGAAATATGTTATTGGAATGTAAATGGGATTTACAAAAGATGGGATGGGACAAAATCTTCCTCAAAACTTGACGAACAAGATTTCGTGAACGTTTTTAATCAATTTGACATCATCTGTTTGGCAGAAACGAAAATTGGACCGAAGGAAAATATGTCGTTACAAGGATATACCGAAAAGATCATTTGCAGAAAGAGGCATAAAAATGCGAAATCGGACTCTGGTGGCTTGGCCTTATATGTTAAACAGGCTATTAAACATCGCGTCACTATTATCAATAATACCTCTAGCGAATATTGCTGGATAAAACTACATAAAAAAAAATCTGGTACATCAGATGATTTATATATTTGTTTCGCCTACATAAGCCCAGAAAATTCTACCTTTTCTTCAAACATAGATATAATCGATGCAATAATGAAAGACATCGCAAATTATAAAAATCAAGGAAAGTGCATGGTTATTGGTGATCTAAATGCACATACCAATACCATAGCTGATGCAAATGAGTTCGACTCAATGGACGACAGTAAAACACTACCTTTACCAAATTCATTGAGTTGTCCTGAGTCTATGACAAGGAGGAACCAAGACACCAGGCCCGTAAACAAAAGAGGAAAAGATGTAATCCAATTTTGTAAAGCTTGTGATCTAAGAATTGTCAATGGACGTAAATTGGGTGACCTGACTGGAAAGTTCACATGCTACGAGTCAAACGCCAAAATACCGAGCGTAATAGATTACGTTTTAGCTGAAATTGAAGCTATGGACGATATTCTTTTCTTTTATGTGAAAGACCTGAATATTTTCTCAGATCATTGCCCCATTGTTACAACCCTTAAATCGAGTATCTATACAAATACTAATTCATGTAGAGTTGAAAACCAGGTGTTAAAACCACACCCGAAAGCCTACATATGGGAGCCCCATATAAGCGACGAAGCTTTTATAAAAGCTCTGGGAATACCCCTCGTATTAGATAAAATAAAGGAAATAAAAGAAATGGTTTATGAGCCAAATAGTCAAGGTATCGAAAGCGCAGTGAATGACTTTACAAACTGTATTTTAACAATTGCCGATAAAGCTAGAATAAGGCAAAAAATACACAGAGTAAGAAAGAAACGGAAGAAAAGAAGAAGAATACTAAGTGCCGAATGTTACGCCCTAGGGCGTCGTGTAAAGACGCTGTGCAAACAAGTGTGTAGAAACCCTTTTGATCGAGGCCTCAGACAACTGTATTACGCTAAGAAAAAAATGTTAAAACAGAAGTTGAGAGATATAGTACGCAAAGAGAGAAATCAGATCATAGACAAATTGGATAGTCTGTATAGTGAAAACCCTAAGGAATATTGGAATCTGATAAAGGATCTAGAAAATTTACACACTGAAAAGAAAAGACCTGGAAACAGTATACAACCAAACATGTGGTTTGACTATTTCAAGAACCTTATGAACAAGAATCCAAAACTGTCAAAAGAACAAAAAGAAATTAAAAACTTTACGGACGACGCAATACTGCAAAAAAACTTCTCATCTTTAGATTTTAGGATAACTCCAAATGAAGTTCTAGGATGTATTGAAAAATTGAAAAGAAATAAGGCCCCAGGAAATGATTCAATTTTAAACGAAATGCTAAAGGCAAGCCGATTTGTTTTGACACCGATTTTAGCAAAGATATTTAACTTAATCTTAATTAGTGGTTGTTTCCCTGAAAACTGGTCAGTGAGCCTTCTAAAACCGCTTTATAAAAGTGGGTCTGTATGTGACCCCTCAAACTATCGAGGAATATGCCTATCCAGCTGTCTTGGCAAATTATTTTGTTCGGTTTTAAACCGACGTTTAGTACAGTTCCTTGAAGACAATGAACTGTATAAACCCAATCAAATTGCGTTCAGAGCGGGCTACAGAACGTCTGACCACATGTTTGTTCTAAAAACAATAATAGATAAATATGTAAGAGGTCGGGCAAAGAATGATAAGAAAGGTTTATATATATGTTTTATAGATTTAAGGAAAGCCTTTGACAATGTTTGGAGGGATGGTCTTTGGTATAAAATGTTAAAACAAGGTATTGGTGGTAATTTTCTGAGAGTGCTACATGACATGTATTTAAAATGTAAAGTATCCATAAAACTAGACGAGGGCGTCATTTCGTGTTTCAATACGAATACCGGAGTAAAACAAGGGTGTGTCATTAGCCCGACATTATTCAATATGTTTTTAAATGATGTTGTAGATATTTTTGATACCTCAGTTAGTGAACCAGTAACGCTACATGACAAGGACTTGAACTGCATAATGTATGCAGACGATCTAGCAATTATTTCTAAATCCCCTCAAGGAATGCAATACTGTTTAAATTCACTCAATATTGTAACTCTTGGATGTTGAATGTTAATGTCACCAAAACTAAAATAATGATATGTAATAAGTCAGGCAGGTTGAATGATAAGAGTGATTTTGAGATAAACGGGGAAAAACTTACCTCGGTAAAGGAAATGAAATATTTAGGCATTGTTTTTAGTAATAATGGATCGTTCAAAATGGCGACAAGGGACTTAGCGGATAAGGCCAGGAGAGCATTATTTAAACTTTATAAATCTTTCGGCAATTATACGCCCAGTATTAAAACCTTATTACACCTGTTTGATGCAACTGTACAACCAATTTTGCTTTATGGATCCGAAATTTGGGGTGCTAGTGCAATAGACATGAAGAAAATTCTTCAAATAGAAACAGGGAAAACAGGACTGTATTATAAAAACGATTTTGAGAAAGTACACATTCAGTGTTGTAAAAATATCTTAGGGGTAAACCGCAAATGCAGCAATTTAGCAGTTTCAGCTGAAATTGGAAGGCATCCTCTACTTATTCAAATTGCAATAAACATGCTCAAATATTGGATACGAATACGGAGTTTGGATGAAAATGGCCTTGTCTATAAATCTTTTGAAGAAAACAAAAAATTAGTAAATAACGAACAAAGCTGTTGGTTAATGTCAATTCGGGATATCTTTAGTTCACTAAATATTTGTAATAATGGAAATGAGACCGTATTGGACCCTGAAAATATACAAATTTCTCATAAAGATTTTGTCGAGTTATGTAAACTTTGTTTGGAAAGGAGATTTGATGAACAATTAAAACTAGACTTATTTGATGATAGGGATACCCGTAAAGGAAATAAACTCAGAACCCTCAGACAATTTAAAAACTCAATAAAGCAAGAAAAGTATTTATCTCATATACCAAATATAAATTTAAGAACAAATATCACCAAACTACGTCTAAGCGCGCACAACTTACCCATAGAAACAGGAAGGTATAAAAGACCAGAAAAAACTCCCCCGAATCTACGATTCTGTGAAGACTGTAATATGAATCTTGTAGGAGATGAATTCCATATAATTATGAAATGTGACAAGTATAAAGATTTACGAGTAGATTTTATAGAAACAATTAGTAATCTGGAAGAAAATGTTTGTAATTTGGATAGTCAAGAAAAATTCATATTTATAATGAGATTAGATAATGAAGTTGTAATAGATAGTTTTTCTTTGTTCACCAAAAACATAATTGCAATGAGGGGTAATTTTTAGATACTATATGTTATAACAAAGTAGTCGTGTACAATCTTATGCTTTTGTTTTAGTTCTCATTTACATATTTCGTATTGCATGACTTATTGTTTATTTAGAAAGGTGTTGTAAATGTTTTATATTATGTTTTATATATCGATTGTTGCATTACATTGTAAAGTGATTACAACTATGTCTATAAACAGAATATTGATGTACATCAATGATGTTTAATAAATACAATACAATACAATACATGATATATGTAACAATTATTTCAACATAGAGTATACAGTAAATAATTCAGATAAGGAAGGAGGCGAAAACATGGAAAAAGTCTTGAAATAGAACAGTGAGAGAACAGAGAGCGAGCGAGAGAGAGAGATAGAGTAAAAGAGAAAGGGAACCAAATGGGAAAGAACAATTTAATGGTGAGAGAAATAGACAATGATGTGAGATAGTGTGTGTGTGTGTGTGAGAGAGAGAGAGAGAGAGAGAGATGGAGATAGGGAGAAAGAGTTGGGGGGGGGGGGGTACACTGCCCCCTTTTTCAAATGCCCCTTTTTATATAGGAAAGTTCCCTTTTAACTGTGTAAGAAGTGCCCCTTTTTCCATAGGAAAAGTGCCCCTTCCCCTTTTTACCTCTGATAAGTGCCCCTTTAATTTTGACACGTGCCCCTTTTCCTTTGACAAGTTTCCATTTTCCTTTGCAATAAGTGCCCCTTTTCACTTTTGAGAAGTGCCCCTTCACCTCTGATAATTGCCCCATTTAAATTTGAGAGGTGCCCCTATTAACAAAATTATCGGTGCCCCTTTTCTTTTCACAAATGCACATTTCCTTTATTATAAGTGCCTCTTTTTCATTCTCATAAGTGCCCCTTTTAAAATATGTTCAATGCCCCTTTTTAGGTGCGATATGTGACCCTTTTCACCTCTGATAATTTCCCTTTTAACAATGATACAATTCCAGCAAGTTCCCTTTTTGTTGGTGCTGCCCCCCGCTTTGGAAGTCGCTCCGCCGCCCCTGGACGTCATATTGCTCAAGTTGTCGAGGTGATGCATCCTCGGTTCCATGACACATGCTCCGCCGACGATTGCTCCGCCGACATTTACTCCGCAAAACGCGACAATTGCTCCGCGACAGTTGCTCCGCCGACATGTGCTCCGCCGACATGTGCTCCGCCGACAATTACTCCGCCGACATGTGCTCCGCCGACAATTGCTCCGCCGACAATTGCTCCGCCGACATTTGCTCCGCCGACAATTGCTCCGCAAAACGCGACAATTGCTCCGGTGACAAATGCTCCTCGAACGACAGTTGCTCCGCCGACAATTGCTCCGCAAAACGCGACAATTGCTCCGGTGACATTTGCTCCACCGACAATTGTTCCGCCGACATTTGCTCCGCCTGAAGCGACACTTGCTCCGGTGACATTTGCTCCGCCGACAATTGCTCCGCCGACATTTGCTCCGCTAAAAAAGTGCCCCGTAAAATACAAAGGCTACTACGACAATAATTGTTGCTCCTCCCCCAAAGTACCCCGCAAAAGACAATGCTCCGCCGACAATTAAATTGCTCTCTGATCCAAAAGTGCGGCCTCGTGGAAGACATGAATGCTCCTCTGGCAATTAGTGCAATAAACGCTCAGCCGTTTTTTGCTATTCCCCATAATGTTTGATTTAAAAAAACATCAAGTTTTAGCTCCTTATGCAAGTTCTCCAGCGAAAGATAATTACTCCGCTCAAAATCTGTTTCATTTATTACTCATTAGCCGATCCAAAGCTCAAGGATATATCTCTCTCTCTCTCTCTCTCTCTTGCACTTCCTTTTCCTTTTTACACCCTTTTCTTGTCTTCTTAGCTCTTTTCTTTCCTCTCATGCTATTAGTCTTCTTTCATTTTCATCACTTCTTCTTTTCTTCCCCTCTCGAGTTCTAGCTCTCTTGAAATTGTAACGTAATGTAGTACATGTAGTACATTCTTGTTTAGAATAGTATTTTCAATAATATCCAGTCCGTCTTCTATAGGTTTCTTTCCTTCAGTTAAGTGTATGTAGCTTTACTATATATATATTAGTGTATAACACCCCGTCTTATTCGAGTACTTTGTTTTCACTGACTTTAAGGGACTCACGGAACCACCGGAAGAAGAGCAATTGGCTTATCGTGAAGAACTGACATCAAACTGCAACAAAATGATTTGTATAAATGGGAATAAGCAGAAAGGCTGCCATCTAATTTTCCCGTCTGAATGGGTTCTCTTCTTTACGTATAAGTGCCCTTCAAAACTTATTTTGATCCCTCCCCTGTTGCTTTCTAGAACTTCCACGATGACCTAATACATTGTATCAGGGGCGTCGCTAGACCTTTTTCAGTGGGGGGGGGGGGGGGGGTTGGTGTAGAGGCCAACGATTACCGACAAAACTAGCCACCAATTACCGACAAAAGTACTTGCGTATGCGCAAATGATTTTGGCGTTTCATCAAAATATAGAGAAAGGAAGACGATTCGTCGTATCGTTGTTGACTCTTAATACTTGTTTGAATTTAGTTTCCCTGAAAATGTTAAATCTCTGATTTCTTTAGCTGATATTATAGGAAAGTGAAACTTCGAGAAAATACAAGTATTGTAGTTGTAGTCACTCTCGAAGTCGTCACAGCGGATACAAAGTCACAGTTCGTGGGGAAAAAAACTTGTTGGCCGACCGACAATATACATCTCACCGACTTCAAACTTCTGCATTGATATAGTACACGAGGATCGAGCAAAAATACCGACAGAGCTGACCCGACACAGCAACATATTTACCCGTGTCTTTTTTGCTTCCTTGACGAGACGACTCCACCCAACGACCCCCCTTTCTTTTACCCCCACTCCTGCTTTCTCAGGCTCTTACCTCCCCCCTCCTCTCTTTCACACCCCCGTTTCTTTTGTTTCCCTTTTCTCTTTTTTCCTTTTTTTTCCTTTTCTTTCTTTTCTTTCTTTTCCTTTCTTTCCTCTCCTCCCTCTTTTTTTCCTTCTCTTTTCTTTCCTTTCTTTTCCTTTCTTTACTTTCTTTTCCTTATTTTTTTTCTTTTTTCTTTTCTTTCCCTTGCCCTCTCTTTTTCTCCCCCCCCCTTTTCTCTTTTTTCCCGACGGCAGCGCAATTTTACCGATAATATCCTGAGAGGTGGGGGGGGGGTGTCGCACCCCCACACCCCCCTTTGGTTAAGCCCCTGTAATGCTTTACTTGCAGATGGTTTGTGCTTGCTTGCATTGAGGTCATTTCAGGTCTTACATATTGATGAGCTGTTTGAAATTAACTAGGAGGTATGCGCGTATTGGGGAATGTGGCTTGCTGCTCTACTTTTTTTTAAAAACTTCCCACGACATGAAATGAGTGTTCAGTGTGGTTCCATGACACATGCTCCGCCGACGATTGCTCCGCCGACATTTACTCCGCAAAACGCGACAATTGCTCCGCGACATTTGCTCCGCGACATTTGCTCCGACGTCAAATGCTCCGCCGACAGGTGCTCCGCCGACAGTTGCTCCGCTGACAGTTGCTCCGCCGACAATTGCTCCGCCGACAGATGCTCCGCCGACAATTGCTCCGCCGACAATTGCTCCGCCGACAATTGCTCCGCCGTCAATTGCTCCGCAAAACGCGACAATTGCTCCGCCGACATTTGCTCCGCCGACATTTGCTCCGCCGACATTTGCTCCGCCGACATTTGCTCCGCCGTCAATTGCTCCGCCGACAATTGCTCCGCCTGAAGCGACAATTGCTCCGGTGACATTTGCTCCGCCGACAATTGCTCCGACGACATTTGCTCCGCCGACAATTGCTCCGCCGACAATTGCTCCGTCGACATTTGCTCCGCCGACAATTGCTCCGACGACATTCGCTCCGCATGAAGCGACACTTGCTCCGGTGACATTTGCTCCGACGACATTTGCTCCGCCCAAAAAGTGTCCCATTAAATACAAATGCTACTAGTACTACGACAAATGCTTCGCCGACAATATTTTTTTTTCACGGGTTGTTTTTGTTTCTTTCTTCATTTTCTGAATGCATTTCATGAAATTATGTAAATGAAATGAAATGAATGAATGTTGATAATGTGGGAGGAAAAAGCAGTTGCCTAAAAGTCATTTCGAATATACTGAAATAACTTTCCATCTATCACTGTACGTCCCACATAATGTACACTAAACACTCATTACATGTCATGGGAAGTTTTTTTTTTTTTTAAGTAGAGCAGCAAGCCACATTAATTAATTAATTTCAAACAGCTCATCAATATGTAAGACCTGAAATTACCTCAATGAAAGAAGACTAATAACATGAGAGGAAAGAAAAGAGCAAAAAAGACAACCGTTTTTTTTTATTTAAAAAAATAAAAAATAAAATTATAGCTCCTTACGCAAGTTCTCTGGCGAAAGATAATTACTCCGCTCAAAATCTGTTTCATGTATTACTCATTAGCTGATCCAATGCTCAAGGCTATCTCTCTCTCTCTCTTTCTCTCTCTCCCATGCTCCTCCTTTTCCTGTTTACACCGTTTTCTTGTCTTCTTTGCTCTTTTCTTTCCTCTCATGCTATTAGTCTTCTTTCATTTCCATCACTTCTTCTCTGCTTCCCCTCTCGAGTTCTATTTCTCTCGTGAAATTTAAACGTAAAGTAATACAATCATGTAGTACATTCTTGTTTAGAATAATATTTTCAATAATATCCAGTCCATTTTCTAAAGGTTTCTTTCCTTTAGTTAAGTGTATGTAGCTTTAATATATATATGTTAGTGTGCAAAACACTCCGTTTCATTCGAGTACTTTGTTTTCACTAAATAATTTAAGGGACTCACGAAGCCACCGGAAGAAGAGCAATTGGCTTATCATGAAGAACTAACATCAAACTGCAACAAAATGATTTGTATAAATGTGAATAAGCAGAAAGGCTGCCATCTCATTTTCCCGTCTGAATGGGTTCTCTTCCTTACGTATATAAGTGCCCTTATTTTCTAAACTTTTTTTTAATATTTGTGTGTTTATTAAATTTTCAATCATATAAAAATTACATATTTACAAGTCATTGGTAATAATTAGACAAACAAAAAAACCAATATGTATAAGAACAACTAACAATAATGAAAGGACAAGAAAGTTATAACAAAAAAACATTATAGTAAAAAAAAATACACTGTACACATATAAATCATAGTTTGAACTCCAGTGCATAAAGGGGAGTGAGGGGGCACAGGAATAAAAGTTAAATCAACATGAGTATCATAAGTCAAATCGCCATTTCTTAAAATGCGAAACAAGCTTGTTCCTTTTTTTCGCTGAGAAATATTCAATATCTTTTTGTTTCTTTATAAAACTCTTAAAAAGATCAACACTTGGTAAATCCCCCTTACTTATTTTCTAAACTTCCATGATGACCTATTACATTGTATAATGCTTTACCTAGTAAGATGCATTGATCGAGGTAATTTCAGGTATTACATATTGATCAGCTACTTGAAATTAACTAGGAGGTATGCGCGTATTGGGGAATGTGGCTTGCTGCTCTACTTTTTTTTAAAACTTCCCACGACATGTAATGAGTGTTTTAGTATACATTATATGGGACGTACAGTGATAGATGGAAAGTTATTTCAGTATATTCGAAATTACTTTTAGGTAACTCCTTTTTCCTCCCACTTCATCAACATTCATTCATTTCATTTCATCTACATTATTTCAAGAAATGCATTCAGAAAATGAAGAAGAAAAAAAGAAACGAAAAAAATAGGTGTAAAGAAAATATTGTCGGCGAAGCATTTGTCGTAGTACTAGTAGCATTTGTAGTTTATGGGACACTTTTTGGGCGGAGCAAATGTCGTCGGAGCAAATGTCGGCGGAGCAATTGTCGCTTCAGGCGGAGCAATTGTCGGCGGAGCAAATGTCGGCGGAGCAAGTGTCGCTTCAGGCGGAGCAAATGTCGGCGGAGCAATTGTCGCTTCAGGCGGAGCAATTGTCGGCGGAGCAATTGTCGGCGGAGCAAATGTCGGCGGAGCAAGTGTCGCTTCAGGCGGAGCAAATGTCGGCGGAGCAATTGTCGCGTTTTGCGGAGCAATTGACGGCGGAGCAATTGTCGGCGGAGCAATTGTCGGCGGAGCATCTGTCGGCGGAGCAATTGTCGGCGGAGCAACTGTCGGCGGAGAAACTGTCGGCGGAGCAACTGTCGGCGGAGCATTTGACGTCGGAGCAAATGTCGCGGAGCAAATGTCGCGGAGCAATTGTCGCGTTTTGCGGAGTAAATGTCGGCGGAGCAATCGTCGGCGGAGCATGTGTCGGGTTACCTTCAGTGTACATCATAATTATGGGACGTACAGTGATAGATGGAAAGTTATTTCAGTATATTCGAAATGACTTCTAGGTAACTCCTTTTTCCTCCCACATCCTTATCCTTTCTTCTTTCTCTTGCGTTTAGAAACATTGTATGAAGCGCATTATAAATGTAATGTATTATCAGGTGGGCTGCATATAATACAGATCACCTTATGTTTTCGTTAGAATATTTGTCTTATTTCTAACCACTTGTTTGTTAGCACGATAACTTGAAAATGGCTCAATCAAATGCCTTGAAATTTGGCACACATAATATAGGCATGAGAAAAGAGCACAATAAGGTTTTCAACCTTGACCCTGATTAATAACGTCATCCAGGCACCATTTTGTGAAAATCAAAATATGATCATATCTTCATAACGAAAAGACATTTCTCATTCATATTTACCAGGATCAAGGTCAATATCAGTCCGGTCAATTTCACGTCAAAAAACGCGAGCGTACGCCATTATTAGCAAAAGCATTTCATAAAGAATCGCGCCCACGCGCATGCGCGCGCGTTTTCGTTTGTCACGGCCGAACGCAAAATAATTCATCCTAGATTCTTTTTTGACACAGTATTTCTCATGTTTTCCCGAACAATTTGATACCATGTTTATCTCTTTATGACCATTAATAACAAGATGAGCGTCAATTCAAGATAAATGTCCGTGCGCGCGAGCTCTTTTAATACATAGCATATATGGGCAAAAACATGCCTATACAAAATCCATTATAGCTCTTTGGAATAAGCCGTGACCTTCAATTTGTTTTCATATTTAGATAGAGTATGAGTCGGAAATATGATTTAATGTCTCATTTGGCGATTAAAATATTTTGACATCATCAGAATGGCCTTCGAACTAAAAATAGGAATTTGCATAATATGACGTCAGCATATTTATGGAAAATTGATTGTATCTCTGTATATATTGATCGATTTTCTTCAAATTTTCGATATGTTGTAGCTAAGATAATTCTCTACAAGTTCAATTATAACCATTTTTCATTTTGATGACGTCATCAGAGTAAATATTTCGATTAAAGGCCTCATGTCAGAAATTTCATAATTTGCGTGTTATGACTATAGAAGGTGAATTTCGTTCACGTAATGAATCTACATGATATTGTTTTTTAAGAATTTTTAAGCAGTATCTCGCTTATTTTTGCTCTATTTTGTTTTCAAATATAGTTGACCAGCCCACCTATACTTGTTCCAAACAAGTATTATATGTCTAGTTTATTTTTCTTATTTCGAACCACTTTTTTGTGAGCAAGATAACTTAAAAATGGTTGAATCAAATACCTTGAAATTTGGCACACATAATTTTGTATAGGCATATAGAGAAATCAAAATAACGTTTTCAACCTTGACCTTGACTGATGACGTCATCTAGGCGCCATTTTGTGAATTTTTCTGAAAATCAACTTATGATCATATCTTCATAACCAAAAGTTATTTCTCATTCATATTTATCATGATCAAGGTCAATATCAGTCCTGTTAATTTCAGGTCAAAAAACAAGCGCATGCGCGTACGTCCGCGCGTTAGCACGCGCGCAAAAATTTCAAATGCCCAAATTCGTCTCAAATTTATTTTGCATACGTTTCAGGTCATTTTAAGCATTTTATAAAAAATCGCGCACACGCGCATGCGCGTGTGTTTTCGCGCGTAACACCATTACAAAACATAGAAACGCCATTTTTTTCTTTTATGATATTTCTCATTTTTTTTCGTGGAATTTGATACCGTGTTTATCTCTTTATGACCATTAATAACAAGATGAACGTAATTCAAGATAAATGACGGTGCGCGCGAGCTCTTTTAATACATAGCATATATGGGCAAAAACATGCCTATACAAAATCCATTATAGCTCTTTGGAATGAACCGTGACCTTCAATTTTTTTTCATATTTAGATAAAGTATGAGTCGGAGATATGATTTAATGTCTCATTTGGCTATTAAAAATATTTTGACATCATCATAATGGCCTTCGAACTAAAAATAGGAATTTGCATATTATGACGTCAGCATATTTATGGAGAATTGATTTTATCTCTGTATATATTGATCGATTTTCTTCAAAATGTCGATATGTTGTAGCTAAGATAATTCTCTACAAGTTCAATAATAACCATTTTTTATTTTGATGACGTCATCAGAGTGAAAATTTCGATTAAAGGCCTCATGTCAGAAATTTCATAATTTGCGTGTTATGACTATAGAAGGTGAATTTCGTTTACGTAATGAATCTACATGATAGTGTTTTTTAAGAATTTTTAAGCAGTATCTCGCTTAATTTTGCTCTATTTTGTTTTCAAATTTTAGTTGACCAGCCCACCTATACTTGTTCCAAACAAGTATTATATGTCTAGTTTATTTTTCTTATTTAGAACCACTTTTTTGTGAGCAAGATAACTTAAAAATGGTTCAATCAAATACCTTGAAATTTGGCACACATATGTATAGGCATATAGAGAAATCAAAATAACGTTTTCAACCTTGACCTTGACTGATGACGTCATCTAGGCGCCATTTTGTGAATTTTTCTGAAAATCAACTTATGATCATATCTTCATAACCAAAAGTTATTAATCATTCATATTTATCATGATCAAGGTCAATATCAGTCCGGTTAATTTCAGGTCAAAAAACGCGCGCATGCGCGTACGTCCGCGCGTTAGCACGCGCGCAAAAATTTCAAATGCCCAAATTCGTCTCAAATTTATTTTGCATACGTTTCAGGTCATTTTAAGCATTTTATAAAAAATCGCGCACACGCGCATGCGCGTGCGTTTTCGCGCGTAACACCATTACAAAACATAGAAACGCCATTTTTTTCTTTTATGATATTTCTCATATTTTTTCGAGGAATTTGATACCATGTTTATCTCTTTATGACCATTAATAACAAGATGAACGTAATTCAAGATAAATGACGGTGCGCGCGAGCTCTTTTAATACATAGCATATATGGGCAAAAACATGCCTATACAAAATCCATTATAGCTCTTTGGAATGAACCGTGACCTTCAATTTTTTTTCATATTTAGATAAAGTATGAGTCGGAGATATGATTCCATGTCTCATTTTGCCATTAAGTGTATCGTGACATAATCATAATGGCCTTGGAACTCAAAATACGAATTTGCATATTATGAAGTCAGCATATTTATGTAAAATTGATTGTATCTCTGTATATATTGATCAATTTTCTTCAAAATTTCGGTATGTTGTAGCTAAGATAATTTTCTACAAGTTTAATTACAACCATTTTTCATTTTGATGACGTCATCAGAGTGAAAATTTCGATTAAAGGCCTCATGTCAGAAATTTCACAATTTGCGTGTTATGACTATAGAAGGTGAATTTCGTTCACGTATTGAATCTACATGATATTGTTTATTAAGAATTTTAAAGCAGTTTCTCGCTTATTTTTGCTCTATTTTGTTTTCAAATTTTAGTTGACCAGCCCACCTATACTTGTTCCAAACAAGTATTATATGTCTAGTTTATTCTTTATTTTTCTTATTTCGAACCACTTTTTTGTAAGCACGATTACTTGAAAATGGCTCAATCAAATGCCTTCAAATTTGGCACACATATGTATAGGCATATGTACAAAGCACAATAACGTTTTCAACATTGACCTTGACTGATGACGTCATCTAGGCGCCATTTTGTAAAATTTTACGAAAATCAACACATGATCATATCATCATAACCAAAGGTTATTTCTCATTCATATTTATCATGATCAAAAATTTAAAACGCTCAAAATCGTTTTAATAATCATTTTGCATATGTTTTAGGCCATTCTAAGCAATTTATAAAAAATCGCGCACACGCGCATGCGCGCACGTTTTCGCGCGTAAAACTATTACACAACATAGCATCGTCATTTTTTTTCTTTCATAATATTACACATATTTTTACAAACAAATTGATACCATGTTTGTCTCTTTATGACTATTAATAACGGAATGATCGACCGTTTAACATAAATTTCCGTGCGCGCGAGCTCTTGTAATACATAGCATATATGGGCAAAAACATGCCTATACAAGATCCATTGCACCTCTTTAAGGATGCAAGGTGACCCCAATTTTTGGGTCATATTTTGATAGAGTATGAATCGGAGATATGATTTCATGTCTCATTTAACCCTTACTCATGACGTCATCATAATGGCCTCCAAACTCGAAATTTTAATTTGCATATTATGACGTCAGCATATTTACGGAAAATTGATTGTTTCTCTGTAGCATCATGGCCTATTTTTGCGATTAAAGGAGGAATATCAATTTTTCACTTTTTGCGTGTATTCTCTATGGGACATGTTTTTTCAAAACTGGATTCTACATTCCCGTCTTTCGCGAGCAATATCTCCGTCGTTTTAGCTTCGTTTACGCTGAAATTCGAGTATGTTGTAGCTGAGACAATAAGCTATCTTAAATTTGCCCTTTATTTTGTCTCAAATTTTAATTAGACCAGCCCACCTATACTTGTTCAAAACAAGTATTGCAAATCTAGTTATTATTATTGTCATCAACATTCATTCATTTCATTTCATCTACATTATTTCATGAAATGCATTCAGAAAATGAAGAAAAAAAAAGAAACGAAAATAACCCGTGAAAAAAAAATATTGTCGGCGAAGCATTTGTCGTAATACTAGTAGCATTTGTATTTTATGGGACACTTTTTGGGCGGAACAATTGTCGGCGGAGCAAATGTCACCGGAGCAAGTGTCGCTTCAGGCGGAGCAAATGTCGGCGGAGCAACTGTTGGCGGAGCAATTGTCGGCGGAGCAAATGTCACCGGAGCAATTGTCGCGTTTTGCGGAGCAATTGTCGGCCGAGCAATTGTCGGCGGAGCAAATGTCGGCGGAGCAATTGTCGGCGGAGCAAATGTCGGCGGAGCAATTGTCGGCGGAGCAAATGTCGGCGGAGCAACTGTCGTTCGAGGAGCATTTGTCACCGGAGCAATTGTCGCGTTTTGCGGAGCAATTATCGGCGGAGCAATTGTCGGCGGAGCAAATGTCGGCGGAGCAATTGTCGGCGGAGCAATTGTCGGCGGAGCAAATGTCGGCGGAGCATATGTCGGCGGAGCAAATGTCGGCGGAGCAATTGTCGGCGGAGCAAATGTCGCGGAGCAATTGTCGCATTTTGCGGAGTAAATGTCGGCGGAGCAATCGTCGGCGGAGCATGTGTCGGGTTACCGCATCCTCACCACACTGCGCGCATCCCTTGTCTTAGCGCATTGTCTTAGTGCATTGTCACGTCGCAGCTTCGGTACTGAGCATGTGCAGAAACTGTAACCATGGAGAATGATCCATGGACTAAGTTAGGCCAGGTTTAAACCATGGATCAGTTAGTCCACCTTTTGAGAAATGAAAATGACTTAGTTCAGCGGCCTAAGTTAAGCCTGGCCTAACTAATCCACGGACTAAGTTAGGCCAGGTTTAACTTAGGCCGCTTTCGAGAATACCACCCTAAAGGTTTAATCCGGCATTAATCTACCGGCATTTTTATGTCAGTGCCTCTGGGATTATTTCTTCTAGCGGTTTCCGTTTTTTTGTTGTTCATCCAGTGAATGTTTTACGTAACTATGTTCATTTTGATTCGAGTCAAGTGAATGAACCAGTAAACCACGATACTTCAAGGCTGATTATAGATTACACGCAGAGGAATAGTAACATAAAAGAACAAGAAGTTACTATGTATGAAAGTCTTTCGTTATATAAATCATGTTTTTAGCGATACGTGTATTATGAGCAGGGAGGGAGGGATATATTAGGAGAGAGAGAAGAGAAGAGAGGGAGAGAAGAGAGCAAGGGACGATAGAAAGGGAGAGACGGAGAGAGAAGAGACTGGAGAGAAAGAGATGAAGGGAAATAGAACAAAGAGAGAGAGAGAAAGAGAGAGAGAAAGAGAGAGAGAAAGAGAGAGAGAGAGAGAGAGAAGATAAGAGAAAGGAAGGGAGAGAGATTGAAAATGGTAAGAAAGGAGGGAGTGAGAAGTCTATTTACTCACCCTAAATAAAACTGATGCTTTTACTCTCTGTAAGTTTAGATGTAGATCACATAAATTACCTGTATTAAACAAAGGTCGATTTGATGCGAACACACCACATTGTGATAATGCAGTGCACACTCTGCCTGTCCACTGATATAGGAGATGAATGCCATACTTTGTTTGTCCATATTTTCAAAGGGAGATATGTTTATATTTATCCAATTTTGTTTTGTAAGTCTAAAGTGTAAGTCTAAAGCTCCCAAGTGCTATGCACATGACAGAACTTTTTAATACTAGAAGCACTTCTCAGTTGAAGAATAAAAATATTTAGCAAGATTTACTCGCCTTAATATGTTGAAAATTTAATCAAAAAACAGAGAAAGAAGATAGTTCAAGCATTTCAAGAAGTACAATTAGAGCTGAACCTACACGTACTCGTAGCGGTAGGATAGTGAAACAGCCTACTTTACTATTTAGCTTGTAAATAGACTGCATTATACTTATACATTTATTATTGTCACTATCTACATTGTACATGTATATATACAATGGCCCGTATTCTGAAGTCGTGTTTAAGTCGTGTCTAACTAAACAGCTGTTTAACTTTAGACGTGGCTAAGTTAGACACGACTTCAGAATACGGGCCAATGTGTTTACTAGTTTCGTACTAGTAATTGTACTTTCATAGTATACCTATTATCGTTTGTATCTTTGTGTCATTATCTATGTATAATGTATGTGAATTGTATTCATAAGTTATGCATTGCTATTTATACTTTTATGTTTGTTTGTACTCTCAAAACCCCGAGAGGGGGTCAAAGAGTCAATAAAATTCTAAATTCTAAATACAATGAGTGACAATTGAACGATGGTGAGACAAGATGTGAGACTAAAGAAAACACAAAATTATCATCTAACAAAAAAGGTTTAGTGGGCTCGATCTTTACCTTTTCTTAACTGTTGAGGCGAAAACTGTCTTCAAGTAATTGGAAAAGTTGATTACGTACCCCCCCCCCCAATGTTGGTAACAATTTTATATACACAGCGCCAGCTAATGTTCACCGTTTTCAAAGTTGAGAACTATTATAACGACTGGAAAGAACTACTCTTGTACTTTCTGTAAATTCTGATACGCTAGCCTTGTGCGATGTTTACAAAATTTCCCTGAAATGTTTGATACAGAGAGTGTGTTGATATTGAATTTTTCGGACTCTTCCAGATTATCATTTGATGAACAATTATCTATTATAAACAACGATCATTATGACTATTATCTTTTGTGGGACGCCATAATCCTTGAAAAACAAGACACAAAAGCCATAGAACCCTCGGTCTACCGAAGCTGCTAGGCTGTAGAAACTAAGTTAAAATGGTATTTTATGTATTGCACGGAGACACTTTGATATTTTGTTTAAATGTATCGTGATACTGTCTGACGCTATGGAGAAATGTGTTCTACATTGCGTCAAAGACCACAGTCTTTGCTGCCACGTTCTTCCAGATATTCGGATCAGGAGAGGAACAAAAAATAGGGCCAGAGGCCCTGAGATGAAGAGAGAAGATGGAAATGTACGAAGAAGGATAGACATTTTTTTTAGTTTCCTCATCTAGAATATACACTTTTTGTATATTATAGGTGCCTTTGATGATATTGATAGAAATGCGGTATATAGCTTATAAGTATTATAGACCTACAGCAAGGACGATGGAGGCCGCCCTCCCTCTTCACCATCCTTCTCTCTCCCACTCTCAACCATCTCTCTCTTACTCTCTCTCTTTCGATCTCTCCCACTCATCATATCATTCTCTATATTTCACCATCATTCTCTCTTTCCTCTCCACCATCTACCTCCCCTCTCATTCTCTTTCTCTCCAATTCATTTCTCTTTCTCTTGATATCATGTTTTTATCTCTTCCATGTTATGCTGATAACATTCACGAAGTCATGTACGTACGTGTAACTGGGGGGGGGGGGGGGGGTGGCAATGTTCGAGGTTTCGAAAACTCCCGCGAGCCTGATATAATTAGATAAAAGATAGCAAATATCCTTTCAAGGAGAAATTGAAATATCTAGCACAAACTAATGCTATGAAGAATTTTGATCAAGAAATAAAGAAATACATATTTTAATGCGGATAATAGCTAGCATGACTAGAATAAAAACATTGCTATGGCTCTATAAGAGGCCTAAAAAGAAGGGGGGGGTGGTGAAATTCTTTTCACTATCCCCCCCCCCCCCCCACATGACATGGGAAACCTTGTTGATTGTATATGGCAAATTTTCAGGAGGACCCATCTTTCAGGTACACTCGTTTTTATGTACATGTTTCCGGGTAAAAATAATGTCCTAAATTTTCCTCGCTGGAAAAGGGAAATCTCTCTTACTCCATAACTATCTTCTGTAATCCTAGTTTTCAGGTTTTCTTATTTCTCATCACTTTCTATTGATAGACAAAGTAAGGGAACCAGGGCCCTGTTGCATAAAACTTGTCATCAATTATTAACAAGTTAGAATAACTGTTATGAGCTACTGAAATCGTGGCATTTGATTGGCTGAGAGCAAACTTGGCATAGAAATTTAGCATTTGTTATTGATAACAAGTTGTATGAAACAGGGCCCAGTCAGTTACTTTGAAAGTGCAATGTAACCCTGATCATCATGTTTAAAAATGCTCAAATTGGACGGGGACACCCCATCCTCCTCCTTTCTTGCTACGTACATCCATAGTTGTATCCTTTTCGTCTAAACTGTGAGAAACACAGGTACACATTAATTTCGCTGTAAAACGATTTTATATTCCTTTGACACAGCGTCTTACACTGATAAGGTGAACTATCATTCAACAATGTGAAAGTATTAAAAATGCTATTGAAAACAAGCAAATGTTGTTGTGACTGGCATAATTTACAAAAATGTACATAAATGTATATATATATATTCCACAGTCATGCTCGACATGTTCGATGGCGAGAATGCCTATATTTTCAGAGATCGGTATCCTTGAGGAAATTTCACTGACACCGAGAGATTTAAAGGGATCCGGTAACTTTGTCTTAGATCCTTTTTAAAAATCTTTGATTTAGCTCATGCTGCAATGATAATTATAAACCTTTAGGTAAGTCAAGAACCCCATGACTTTTACAAGCAGATCGCCTGTCTGATTATCAAGATATTTATGATTGAAAATCGAAATCAAATTTTGCGTTTGCCAAACGGTTTTCATCACACTACAGTCTATTGGGGAAAACGAGTATGGTAAAACCGGTCACTCAAAGGTTTTTACTTTTTTGAGGCCTTTCTTGATCATTTTGAAGCGCAATTTTTGTAGGGCTTCAATATAACACCACATCACAGACACTGATAACACGTAGGGCCATGCATCTCAGATTTAACATTGTTAAACGATCCCTTTAGGACATAATGAGACGATGAGAAAACCCTTAATTTGACCTCGAATTATTAATATAAAGGTCGTCGTTAAATAAGTTTCACGGACATGGGTTTTTGGTTACCTTGAAAAGATTCACTTCTCCACAAATATTTACACTTACACTTATACACTAATACCGGCGCACACCATAGGATGCGACTGAGATCCGATTTTTGAAGAAATGGCAATTATTTTAGTTATGGAAATGTAAACAAAAAACGTGTTCCTAATTAAATTGTAAATAATGATAAGAATACTAAAAACAACCAATGTAGTGCCTTTAAGCCCTCTAGTCACAATTAATTACGATTCGGCTCCAAATCGTAGACAATCGTATTACTGGTATGAGATCACGGAGATGCTGAGCCGATTTACCTTTTCCTCCTTCAAGTAGGCTTAAAATCCCCTCAAAGTTAGATTTTATTAATAACATGAATAAACATATCCCAAATCATTAAGATGTTACATGTTGGAATGTTCATATAAATGCTGTTGTTAATTCTTCCAAAATCGAATCACAGTCAGATCGTGTAGTGTGCGCTAAGTCTTAGAGTAATAGAAACCTTTAAACGCTAAAAAATTCTCTTATTCAGCACATATGAAATAATACAGTTGAAGTCATGGTGATTGCAATCCTTATATTGAAAGATGAAAGAAACTGCCGATACAAGTACTATAAATATTTGCATCCAACCATGTATTAAAGCCATCATACCACGAGGATACACATTAAGTCTATGATTGCCAACTATCTTACCGATTTTCTAACATAATTTAATTTCAATGTATACCTTTAAAAGAATCAAGAACAACAACATCAACAACAACAATGATAATGGTGATGGCGATGATGATGATTATAACTGTACAATACTATTGATATTAATGACAAAATAATAATATTAATGATAACGATGACAATGATACTGATGGTAGTGAATAAGAGTATTAAGAAGACAATTACGATGATAATAGTATAATAGTAACAATATAAAGTAGCGCGTTTACAATTAGTAATACTATTACAACTTCAACTACTACTAATAATTCTGTTGCGGCTGCTACTACTACTACAACTTTTATTACTGCTGCTACTACTACTAATACTGCTGCTGCTACTACTACTACTACTACTACTACTACCACCCCTTTCATTACTGATAACCATCACACGTATCTCTATTTTCCTACATTACTGCTACTCGTTTGGGATCAAGTCATTCGTCCTTAGATTAATGGTAAGATTTTTGGTCAATTCATCCCAGAAAGAATCTTGCCCTCTCACGTCCTCGGTCCAGTGGATATAGGGTCTTCCATCACTGAGATACAACCTCGCCAAGAATGGCATTTCATCATCTGGGATGTTTTCGAGGAAGACCACGACTACGAATTCAGTCAAAGTGTCACTCACGTGGTCCATGGCCGTACGGAACTTGAGTATGAACCAGTGGTCGTGCACAGCAGCTCTGCTAAGCACTACGATGGTCTTGTAACTATGGCTCACCACGTAATCGACGGAATCTAAGTAATGCATACCCAACACAAGGTCTTGGTCACCAAAGACGTTCCTCTGAAACTGTGGAAGCCGTTCTTCGAGAGCCGGTCGAAGCTGTTCGCGAATCCATTCTTCGTTATCTTCGTCATCGTCGTAGAAAATGATGTTCACGTCAAACTCGTAGTCATTGTGGTCTCGAGCGTCTCGCATCTCTTTAAATCCCAAAACGGCCAGTTTCAAGAGATAGAGTTTGTACCTCAACTGCCATCGGTAGTGATACAACAGCACGCTGATTACAACCAAGCTAATGGATACGAGGGGAATCAGAGAGAATAGACCATAGTTTACTATACAGAGTTCATTTGGATCAAAATCAAGCAGGGGTTTCTTACGAAGAGGCTCCAGAGATGCTGACGAACAGATAGTTTCGTCCTTGTTTTTCAGGCGTATAGGTTCATTTAACCAATCAATAAGCCACTTTAGATCACAGTTACAATCAATTGGGTTCATTGATAGATCAAGTGAATGAATGGAGGAAAAGATCGGCTTGAAAGTGCTTTGAACAAGGCGCGTTAATCTGTTGTTGGCCAAGGAAAGATTTGTGAGCTTCCAGTTATTTGAGAACATTAGCTCCTCCAAGTACGCGATACGGTTTTCTTCAAAGTCGATACTTTTTATTTGACCCAACCCCGACAATACATCATCATGAATATTCTGGATGTTGTTTCCTTTCAAACTTAACTTCTGAAGCGATTCCAACCCCGAGAAGACAAGAGGATGTAGATTTGTAATATCGCAGAAGTCTAGATTTAGCTCTTGTAAAACAGAGAGTTGCCGGAATATCCCTGGCGGTAAATCGCTAACAAAACTCAGGGAAGGGTTACTACTCAAGTCCAAATGAATAAGATCCAATAATCCATCGAAAAGAGACGCGTTTGCAGTTGCATCCCATAGGTAAGTCAGACTAAGGTAAGAGTCTATCATGGCTAAATTAACAAGAGATTGCAAATGTTGAAACGATTTTCCTGGTCGCAAAGGAAGAAAGACTTGTTCTAGAAAGTTTAGGGAAATTGATCTTAATATTGGGCTGTTCAATTCAAGAACAGTTATAATACTGTCGCTCAAAATAATGGTTTGAATATTGTCAAGTCCCGAAAAGGCCGTCAGCTTAAAGACAGAAAGGTACTTGGTCAAGCTCATGTCTAAGAAAGTTAAATTTCCTAAACCACGAAAAACAGATGCAGATATTTCTCTAAACAGATTACCGGATAAGTAAAACTCCAATAAGTCCACTGTCCAAGTCTGATTGTGAGGATTAATTTGTCTTACTTGGTTTTTGTTGATTCTCAGTACCTTTAATGCCTTCATGCCCTCGAAAAAGTCTGGTTGAATTTCGTCTATGGGGAGATTGTTATAACTAAGACTGAATTGTTTGAGTTTTGTCAAATTTGAGAAGACTAAAGGATGGAAACTATTCAGGTCGTTGTAGATGAAGCTCAGAGTAGAGAGAGAAGAATCGCGCAGAAGATCAAAGAAACCATTAGGAAACGCACCAACGGAGCCTTTCGAGATTGTAAGCTTTCCGATGTCTGATTTTGAGATTCCAAGGATGATGTTCGCCAACACCTCATCACTCAAAGGGTAGCCACCTAGCACCAAAGAGCGAACATGTAGTGATGCGATCACATCAGGGTCTACTGATTGGATAGGGTTTTCTCCAAGATTTAGAGTATCAGTGTGGCACACAAAGGTGAAATCTCTCGCCGTAAGGTGTTGTAGTCGATTACCAGTCATGTCTACAGTGTCGGCCATGCCACAAGAACTTACATTGATGAAGGAGAGCTGGTTGAACCACAGATATGCAGTATCTAGGTGTGGACTCCAATTTAGAGTGTCATTGGGGAGCGACTTCAAGTTTGATGACGTTAAATCGAGAATGGAAAGCTGTGAAGACATCATAAAGACGCCTGTTGCTGGAAGCACAAGACGCGGGTTAAAGGCTAGAAGCAGGTCCTTTAAGCCCTTGAGGGGGTAAAAAGCGGCGGATTCTATGGCTCTTACATCGTTAGAAGAAATGTCCAAGAAGTAGATTAGAGGGTATTCTTCAAACGAGGAGTTCAAGAGTTT
Organism: Strongylocentrotus droebachiensis; assembly: GCA_035222895.1. NCBI lineage: Eukaryota > Metazoa > Echinodermata > Echinoidea > Camarodonta > Strongylocentrotidae > Strongylocentrotus > Strongylocentrotus droebachiensis. Next base: position 257,913 of record JAVYIG010001534.1, on the reverse strand, counting down.
GGTGATATTGTTCCAAGACAAGTCAAGCAGCTCGGTATCCTCGGAAAGATTCTGAGGAACCGTGTCCAGGTCTTTATTGTGGCAAGAAGCTTTTTTCAGTTCAAGGTTCTGATCGCATCCATGGAAAGATTTGTCAATGTCCAGTCTTAAGGATGTCATCGCCGAATTTTCATCGTGTCGATGTAAAGATTGAAAGGACGAGCTGACAAGGAGACAAGCGACGAGCAATGGGTACAAGATTGAGTCGTTTGCCATGACGTCAATATCTCATCTCTGAAAAAGGAAAGGTACGTGCACCTTTGTCGGATGATAATATATCACTCTCGAATATAGCGTGCTAACACAAACTCGTAGAAGCAGACTGTCAGTCTCATTTTGAGCTGTGAAAAGGCACTCGGATTTTGTTTTCTTAAAAAAATTGTGGTTATCATATATTATTTCGAATTATAGTAATCGAAACTAAAATACAGTTCAGGAAACAATTATGAACGTTTCCAATAGAAACCAAAAGTCATTTTGCATTTTTTAGATAAACATTAAACACTTAAAAAGTAATATGATCACCCGCAAAAATGGATGAGATATTCTAACGGTTATGTTTTTATAAAACACACAAACAAAAGAACTAAGGCTTTATGGCACATAATTAAAGCGACAATAAAATAATTAACAGGAAATCATTTTATCAACTTTCCGCAAAGATGTTATCATTCATTTTATTTGCAGATGACTCGAGTGTATTTTTCTCTCACATAAACCCACAAACTCCTTTGCAGACTATAAATTCTGAGTTTACTAATGCGACCTCGTGGATTCATGCAAACAAGTTGTCTTTAAATCTTTAAAAAACTAATTATATGCTCTTTAGTAATTCCCTGAGTATATTGCCTGGAAATGTAATGTTCAATGGTGTTGAGATTGAAAGGGTACCTACATTTAAATTTCTTGGCTTGCATATTGATGAACATTTAAATTGGAAGAACCATTATTAGTAAACTTTGTAAATTATTGTCAAGAAATACTGGTGTAATTTATAAATTGAAATCTGTGTTCCCATTGAATATTTTACGTATGTTGTACGCAACTTTAATTTTGCCATAGTTGCACGATGGTGTGCTAGCTTGGGGCAACTCGTTCAAATCTCAAATAGATAAATTACTACTGGTACAGAAAAGAGAAATGCAAATTGTTTGTAATACTGACTATCTTGCGCATACAGACGTTTTCATTTTTTATTTTTTATAATAGTAGCGTTTTGAAAGTTGAAGATATTTATCATTTACAACTAGGAGCTCTAATGTATGAATTGAATGCAGGTCCACTGCCAGTAGCCTTGGCTAGAATATTTAAGAAAAATAACAAAATCATAATTATTCCACACAACAGGCGCAAGCATATCACTTACCTCTTGTTCGAACAGAATTTGGGGTCCACTGGACCTAGGTTTTGGAATTCTCTTGAACCAAGAATAGCGCAATCGGTCAGTATTTATGTATTTAAGCGCAAACTGAAGTTACTTTATCTGAGTCGATATCGTCTAGATTTATAGTTGTGATCAATATTTAAGAAAATGATTTGCTATATAGGTCAGCATAATTCTACTCCCGTTTCTCACATCTATTCACCTGTCTGTCTTGTTTAGTTTTTGTATGCATGTGTTTTAGTCCTGTTGCTCGTAGTATTTTCCTGTTTCTCTTGTTTATAGCCATTATTTAGTAGTCATTAAATTTTATTATACTTATTTATGTTTATATTTTCTCATTTGTTTGGTTAGTTTAATTTGTAAGCATTTAAATGTATGCATTATTCTTATCTGACAAGTTTGTTCATTTAGGACATACTCATAAGCTACTCATGAGGGACCTTCAACCAAGGTCACCTCATCTTTCTATTGTAACGCCATATTCTGTTAACTTGTTATATTCATGTCATATTTGGAATGTGTGTTATGAAAGAAAGATAAATAAAACTTGAACTTGAACTCAATTAAAAAGCCAGTCCATGCTCATATCTCCCCAAATCAGCTCGCTTTATAGATAATGATCAATTTTTTTAAATTATAAAACAGAGGGGAGCTTTTCAATATTAAACCAAAAGTGCTTGCTCGTTTGGCTAATCGCATTTCGAGTCCGAAAAGTATATAGCGTAGACTAGTACAGGACAGTTTAGTTTACTTTAGTGGGGTTTGGGGTTAACCCCCCCCCCTCTTGATTTTTTTTAATGTGTATGTTTTGTGTACGTTTTTTGGCAAAAAAAAACCTTTTGAGTTTGTTGTATTTGTTTTATTTTTATTTTTTTTAAACAATAAAATAAAATTATGCCAATGGCTGACCTAAAAAAGGTGACCTTACCCCCCCCCAAACGGAACAAAATTTCAAAATTTCAAATTTCGAGACAAAGAAACAAAACAAAAATTGTCTTCTTACCCCCACGCACGGTGGGTTGTGACCAACGATTAAGATTAGCCGAACTACTTATTTTGAATTTGTTGAGACAGACAATGACAATGACAATGACAATGACAATAATAATAATAATAATACTCAGTTCTTTTATAGCGCATAACATATTACAGGATAGCATGTCCCTATGCGCTTCAAATAGAAAGGAAAGAATTACAAGAAAAAGTCATACAACTTAGAAAATCCACTTAGAAACAAAGAAGTACATGTAGTGTTGGACGCTGAGTTCATGAGTGTACACTTTTAACATTGAATAAATACGTTTTAAGAGAAACCTTAAACTTGTTTAAATTATTGTGATTTCTCATGGAATCTGGAAGTGAATTCCATAAAACTGAGGAAGCGTGTGTAAAAGAACGTTCACCGTATGTTTTTGTTGAGGTGGGAGGAACAATGAATAATGATTTTGAGCTTGATCTTAAAGTACGAGTAGGCCGATATAATGATAAAAGTTCACATAAATAAGAAGGGGCAATGTCATGAAAGCATTCGTATGCAAAAACTAATAGTTTAAACAAAATACGGGAGTGGACAGGGAGCCAATGCAGATTTCGTAGTACAGGAGTAATTGATTCGTATTTCCGAGTTCGGGTCACTAATCTTGCCGCTGAATTTTGAATAGTTTGCAATTTTTTGATTTGTCGCTGAGGAAGACCGAAAAGAAGACTGTTAAAAAAAATCAATGTGGCACAAAACAAATGCATGGACTAATTTTTCAGTGGTGGGCCTATCCAAAAAAGCACATATTTTTCCAATCCTACACAAAGCATACGAAGCAACGAAACAATGACAATTTATTCTAATGTCACCCACATTGGGGTATTGGAGAAGTTTACAATCAGTTTGAATTTGTCAATTAAACACTGTGAAATATACAATACAAATGGAATTAATGTTAATCCATACAAAATAACACTATCGACAATAGTGAGAAAAATTATGATGTTAATGATAATAACAATATTGATGATGATAATAATAATGATAATCAAAAACAAAACGATAATATTAATTAAAACGATAATTAATGACGAAATTAATGGAAGCAATTGAAAAAGAAATTTACTGGCACCAGTAAATTGATATCTGAATTAATGAGTTACTGAAAATATTCTTGATATCAATTTAATAAATTGATATAAGACATAAAAGAGAAACATAAAGTTAATATTGAACTCATAACATGTTTTTGCACATACTTAAATTAATGAAAACGAAGCATTATTTTTCGACAGAATTTTACTAAGTTTAAACGTGTTTGTACATTATTGGAGTTAAAAAGCTGACCCATTTTCAGTGTATTTGGTCTTTCACTAAAATATTAATCGATGAACAATTTTCTTTCTGAACGAAAGGTAGGGCATACAAACAAGTAATGAAACTCATCCCCAAGTGATTGCAAATTGCACAGCGTACATAGCCTCATTTCCCTTGGAGTATTTGAATATCTACCAGCTACAATCGGCAGGTAATGATTGCCACAGCGAAAACGACTTAATATTGTCCAATCTCTTTTAATGAGATCGATTAAGTATCTTTCTAAACATAAAGAATGTTTGAAGATTCGATAGTTAACACAATGCGAATTATCGTACATATAAGCAGACCAATACTGAGCATGAGAATCTCTCAATCGACGTTCCACAGTTTGTTTGACCCACTCATAGCTAGTATTTTCACAAATTTCCCATAAATTAGACATCCTTCGTACGGCCTTTGAAGTGATGACGCACGGTCGACTTAGGGCGTCCCTGCGGCGGCCGTAGGTTTTTGACACATACCAAGGCAGATGCAAGGTAGCCGCAAGGCCACCGTACGGCCAACGTATGGTCGTCGTGGAACCGCTCTACGGCAGGGCTATGGTGTGTCTAATTGAGTAATTGCTACGGCGAACCTAGGAATGAAAAAAGTTATAACTCGTCGCTATAATCCCACGGCGACCCGTACGGCCTGTAACAATAGGGATACGCCTTAAGGGTGACCATGAGGCCACCGCATGTATCTCTTATGGGGCCTATGGGAGGGGGCAAGGGACTGCAGCTCTCTGCAAATGTAACACTACCAAGGTGAGGTGTTAAGAGTTTCTGCATAAATTGTCTTCATGGTCTTGTAAGATCAGGAAGAATGAGAGAAGAAATATGTGTTTTCTCTCTCTATCTCACCCGCTCCCTCCCCCTCTCTCTCTCTCTCTATCTATCTCTCTCCCTCTTTCGATCTACTTTATTTTATTTTTATCTTATCTGATCTGATCTTATCTTATGTTGTCTACCTATCGATCTATCTACATATTTATCCATCTATCTATCTTTGTATATAATTAATGTATCTTGTCTATGCATGTATATTCCATGTATTGTACCCCTCCCTTTCTTTCTCTATACGTCTAGGTATGTTTCAACTTCCTCTGTCTGTGCCCCTCCCCTCCCCCCCTCTTCCAAAGTATGCCTGTCCGTCTCTTTAATGTGGCCGTTAAAATCATTGTATATCTTTACCTCTCATTAAAATGCAGCCATTTAGAACAATTAATTCTTAATTCTCTTTAAAAAAAACTGCCTTTAGTTCACACGCGATAGATAAATCAGTCGCATGTTTCTAATCATTTGTCATTTGATAGCAGCTAAGATAACCGAGTTGGCTTCTGGATGCCGATTCGAGAGCATTATTACGTCACAAAATCATTCTTTGGCAAACAAGACAAGACAAAAAACATGAGACAGCCAACAGTGGCCAAACGAAAGGTCAATATCCGGCTAATGTAACATTGACGTAGATGTAGCTAATTGATTACATCAAATATCGTAGAAAATTCGGTTCCTTCAAATCCCCAAACATCTTCTCCGGATATCTATTCGTGGTGAGGATTACGGTTTTCATCACAGAAACCCGACAAGATAATCTGCTGGGGAATATTCCAATAACGCTCATTCCTCCTTCTTCGGGCGGTTTTTCTGACAACATTATAAACCCACGTCTTTATTTCATATATAGCTTGTTCCTTTTTTATTTTTCCACCTCCAGCAATATTATGGCTGTTTCTCTGAAATACAATATGCAAATACATATGCAAATACTATATTACAACCTAAATCACCTCCAGGAGAAGTACTAGATGGACATGAAATGCTGGCTATTTGAAACTTTTCCAAACGCTTTGGGCATCCTAATGTCATGGATTTTCATGAAAGGAATATCAAAATCAAAGGTCATGAAAAAGAGAGAAAGATAATAGTGGGATTGATGGGGGAGGTAAAGAGGGTGAAGAGAGAGAGAGAGAGAGAGAGAATTATTTTATTCATAAATCGTGTTATATTGATTTAATACATGCAGGTAATGTCTATTAAATCAACTTACGTTTATGTTATCACGTTATTATATGAGTTTTGAGTTTGAGTTTGAGTTGAGTTTGGAGTTTATTATCCAAAATTATCAAATGTGAATGATTAACATTGAAAGGATAAATGGGACCAGAAAATAGCATATAATGCTAATCGTGTCTAGTACCTCTAACACATAAAAGTATCACAGCAATAAATGAGAATGTAATGAATAAATATGAATAACTATTGAATACATACTTAAGCTACAAACTATTCTACATCTAGGGTAAATATGTTCTGTGCTTATATACAAAGCTTTGGTATTTTACACTAAATAAAAGATGAAGAATTATATAACATAATATTTATAAAAAGGCAAGAGCCTTGGTTCTGAGTTATAACCAACTATTCTATTAACATTTGTGATATTAGCAAGACACTGATGCTTTTTCCCGTACAGAAAGAGGTAGATCTTTATTCAATAAAATGTACAAATATATATATATAAATATATTGGTAAACGAACTTGTAATCATTGATGGTACGAATGGCAACGCACAATGAAACCGCTTGTTGCATTGATTGTCTTTTAATCGAATTAATTGTGGTGTGACCGTCATATTATTTAACAATCTGTTTAAAATGGGTCCTTTCTTCAACAAGTGAAGAAAATGAAGCTGGAAGGAAATATCAATTGCCTTCAAGTCGCTCTGAAGTTAATTAAGACACCCACATTAACGATATTGCCGTTTTAATGATGTATTTTTTTATTTTTAGACCTTATACTGCATACACAGATTCATTTATATCCCTCATTTCCAGTATAATTAACGACGTATTAATTGCCACTCTGTTAATGAATGTTCCCTTCTAAAGGAACTTAATATTCATATGATATTTCCTGTGTATGTTGATTGAACGTATCACTTCATTAGGCAGTAATTAGACATTATTAAATGTTCGATTAATAACGTTTAAACCGTCTTTCCTGTCTGATGTACTTCAATCCTATATCTTTAGGGAGTGGTTTGGAATAAGACCCGGTCAGGGATTTGGGTTTATTACTTTGGCGAGAGTGAGTGTCACTTGGCAGGCAAAACAATTTACGTTATATTTTATGATAAGAAACAGTTTTTTAGTGTCTTGATTTTAATATCACCTCTAAAATAATAATAATAATAATAATAATAATAGTGAACATTTATAATGCGCCATGTCTGTCAAAAATGACACTCCTGGTGCAGTTGTGTGGAAATTGTATAAAGATTGTTAAATATTCCGATCCCAATATTTGTGATTACATTTCGGACTATTGGTCACGCATAATGGAAATACAAATCCCCCAAACATAGTGATAAAAATGGATGATGCAATATAACTTTAATGTTGAATTGAGCACACTGCATGCAATCAAATTTCATCATTCTGTTCATATACACAGTTTACATATTATCGTGGTTGTCTGGTCGTCTTTTTAGTGTAGGACAGCAGAAATGAATAAATGTCATTAAAATGTCGATGCATTTGACGCATTTTGAATATACCGCCATCACATTATACGGTCTACTACATGTTTCTATCATGATTACAACTATATATTACTTCCATTATTTCTACACCCGCGACTAGACTTCTTTCGCAACTTATTGCTGATATGAGCAACTAGCTAGCTGGTATTATAAACACTACCAGTACTGCTACTGCTGGTCCTACATGCTATTGATAACATTGATGACGAAATCGTTAATAAAAATCGTTTACAAATTTCATGAATTCTGCAGTTTAAGAACATTTTTAATCGGTTTGGAGCAGCTGAATATTTTGGCATTTAATAGTTTGTTCAAAGTTAAAACGTTTTCAGCGATATCAATAAACGGACATTCGCTACATCGATGTGAAGGAAGGAGGTACAATAATGATTTTTTCCTCTCAAGATCGACTAATGCCTATTAGTAGCGGTTCGTTCAAATTAATGTTGCTTATATAGGCCCATACACCTGCATTATTATACATTATATTTCATATCCTAAACCGGTAGTAAGACTCACAGAAAAATACTGATAACTTCTTGGGAGAGATTATCTCTAACCAGCTAAGCTTCATTTGTCATCGCATTGTACCTCATTTTCCCGAGTCATGTTCTGTCCTTCCTTCCCTTGGCAGAATGACTCGTAACCACGTGGTATAGCTTGAGAACATCCTTTCTAATCCGTAATGAAATGTACTTGCTTGACGGATCCTCCTCTAAAAGATTGGTAACCATGGTATCGACAGAAGGCGAGAATAAGTCTACAGGCCGTTCCCATTGCGTTCAAATAAGGGAGTTTACAGATACCACATGGTACAAATGACCTCAAATATCCACAGATCTTTTACACATGGAGAATTTCCACTTTGGGCATCGTAGAATAATAACTGCCAAAGTCCTAGATGTGCTTCATGAATACCTTTTGTTTGCCCTCTTGAAAAGAATACTTCCTCCTGCGTATTTTAGAATGTGCCGTTGGTGCATAAATGAACAATGTTACATAACTTTCATGAGCGCATATCCAGTGGTGGGTATCTTTGGTGGGTTTTACCTTTTTGGTACCTTTATCTGCCCATGCGCAGATTGTATCTGTAAACTCCCTTATAGAATGGATGGGCATTTAAAGCAAGCTTTGACTGATAAACATTGGGAGAGAGCGGAGGGGGAACATGTACTTTCACAATGAAAAGCTTTACTTAAAGATAAAGTTGAGTTCTCAACTTTATCTTCAAGTAAAGCTTTGGGTCCAGGCTTCCTCGATTAAGGTCGGGAATTTAGTTAGCGTTGGAAGTAAACAGCGCGGCAATAAACAATCGGAGTATAATACCATACAACACATTAAGTGATACGAATATTTTAAATTCACTACTTAAATATTCTAAAGCCCTTTATGCACTAAAACTTGCCATATTCCCGGCAGGGTCGACCCAATTCTCCAATTAGTTTCATCCCGTTGACACCTCAATCTACCACTGTCTAAGACAATCTTTCATTGGAAGCACAGCCTCCCAGATTCCTCTTCCAAGATGAAATATACTCACTCACTGACGAGGAGTGATTCTGGGAAGAGAGGGGGCACTGGCATGCGAAATGGGAGAGGAGGGGGACAGGTCTTATTTGGGTGAATGCAAAAAAACAAAATCAGCCGAAACTTAACAGGGGTAAAGAGAAAGTCGAGTTTTTTCCTCCTTGTACGTTCCCCTCCCTTTCTCCGTTTTCGAATTGATTTATCTTGTTACTCTTTTGGGGGTGTGGGGTGATGTGTACCCTTTCCCCGTAGCTACGCCATTGTACATACTGTATCCCGGAATTGCGTGCTCGCTTTCCCGCCCAATTAGCCGAACTTCCCGCGCTAATAAAGAATTCACTCGTTTCAAGGTTGTTCATTCACCCTCCCCTGTATACATACCATGAACAAATGTCTTGCAAATCACTGTCAAACCCTTCACTCTCATCTCATATTCTGTTTCACCGCAGCGAGATGCATCATCAGGATTAAACAAATTTCCGGTTTGATGATGGTGACAGTTTTTACGAATACGAGTTTAGTTCTTCAAGACACTGAGACACAGTTTTCTTAGGATAGATTGTAAAAGTTACTGCTCAGGAATCGAAATGAAATTAGGGTTATAAAAGATGATTCATCCATTTTGATATTCTTAAAGTTATCCGAATGACTCGACAAAAGTATAGTGTCTGTCATTTTAACATGATTATAATCATAACTAAAATTGCAAAGCGGACAATCCTTGTAGTATATTTGTGTTATGTCCAGAACTTCATATTCAGTTTCATAACTGAAGTGGCTACCCTGGGTAAATAAAACGTTATTATTATTATTATTATTATTATTATTATTATTATTATTATTATTATTTTTATCTGCTGTTGTCATTTGGATCAATATCGTTACGGTAAAGTACAATGAAAGCTTCGAGTAATCACAATCCAACATACTTCATAGTGTTTGATCGTCATAGAGTTGCTATGAATGTACATTAATCCGCAAAACTTTTCATGATGTATGTTATAGTTTTAATAACGTGCATATGACGAGAGTTTGGGTACATCAAAATAATTAGTAGTGTGTTTGTTTCTTGAATGGAGTGAGGTAACACAATTATCTTGAATTTCAGATATACATATATGATGTACGGTTTGATTCTTGATTATTCAGTAATAATAAATATAATTCATATTCCTATCACACATATGACGTAATCACGACATAGCACAGACCTACAACAATATTCACCAAACACAGTAACATCATAGTTAACATGATTACCTGTCTAGTGACATCATTATAGTATTGAAAAACTAACTTCTATTGTTATACTCTAAATTTTGATTTTTGCCAGACTGAGTTCAAATAAAAGTCATTGTACCATTCTCGATGATTATCATTACAAAAGTGAGAAGTCACCGTAGCGACGAGACTCTCCTAGGTCAAGAAACGATACACAACATGTCCCCGGTGCCTTCCATGTATACAGGACGCCTCTCCCACCAAAAATAGCTGAATAAAACCGAGCATTTACCTCGTGTCACCAAGCCATTATGACGTCACAATGTCTGGAAACATGGGGCTGGATCCCTCTTATATGTTTCATAGTGTTATGCACCTGGGAGTTCAAGAATAACCGTCTGCTCAGCCTCCTCTCGGATCCGGGGGACCGTGGGGAGGATGAATGAGAGGTCGAGGGCGTAGACGCATGGTTGCTGCTGGGCTTTTAGAGGGTGGGACCTGTCAAGTATACCTTTATGTCGATGGCTTAGAAATTTCTCGACACTTTGTCGGACTATTTAAGTACGTAAAATGATTAAATACGATTTACCTTTCAATTTGACACATGCACATCCAAATTACACCACCAAAAGAAAAATTAAAGAAAATGAATGGTCCTAACATCTTCTAGGTGACAGCCTCTCCCTATCACCCAGCAGCACTAGCTTGGACTCTTTCTAGGGAGTTGCACCCTTATCACCACGCCTTACATTTCCTCGAGCCTGGTGTCCATTGAAAACTATCATGTAGGCATATTTACCCCTTAGTAAAATTATTCATGATTATTTATTGCAACATTCTCTAAGTGAAGGACTAAAGACATAATTATACTGACAAAATAATGATGATTGTATGAAATAAATCGAACAGAAAACTGCAGACTTAGACCTCATTGTGACCATATCAATTTGATTAATTTGATTTTTTTTCTTCTTCATATTTCTGTTTTCCAACAAACAATACAAATCAATTATAATCATTTACACCAATTAAGGAATACATATTGGTATTCTCTGTTCTTCGAGTTCTTCCATTTTAAATAGAGTGACCCGATGATTATGACACTGCACGGACAAATATGATCAGATCAGCTCAAATATACCTTTAACCATGAACTTTTGTCCTGATTCTAAATCGGCATGAGGATGACCGTGATTAATGCAAGTGATGCAGCGAATTGTCATTTAACCGCAACAGCCATGGTTACAGTGGAGGGACACATTTTGTTTGGTGAAGCCTTTCTCACCTTGGACAGGCCTTATTCTAACCTTCTATGGATGTACAACACATCCTCCCGTGACAATAGCTCCGCGGTCAGTTTCGGAATACCTTATTTCATCCCTGGACCCAACACTAAACCTGACACTGATAATAAACCTATGAAAATAATGCTAACATTAAACCCGATTGATCCCCAACTCTAAACCAATACCTTAGACAAAATCAAAACAGGAGCAACGTCGGATCACCCATACGATTGCATATAATTATTAAGCATGTTAAGATGAAGGGGGTTAGAGTGTTTCTTAAGAATTGATCGTCTGGCATACATTCACTACGTAATATCTGATCGTGATTTATTATTCAGAAGCAATGCAAAATTTCATTGGCAGCAAGACGAGCAATGAACAAAATTCAACCAAGTAAAAGTGAAATATGTTTCTTTAAAAACAGTATTTCTCTCATTATTCACGTCATCTGTTAAAATGTCGAACGAAACAAGATGCAGCGAACAAGTACAAAGCCTTTCATATTTGTTGACCCATTAGCATTTGTCTTATTACCGCCCCCTCCCCCCCCCCCCCCAAAAAAAAATAAAAAAAAATAAAAAAAATTGTTGAAGCATGATGTCGATCACTTTTCAGGATTGGGAGAGGGGCAGGGTTGGACGCATTAATTAATCGGAATGTAACGCCGTATAAATTATGGAGCTGCCCCTGCCCCTAGAATCGATGCCCACGTTAGAAGTACATGCTTCCAATCGAAGGGCCACCCTTCCCCTATATCATGAAAAACTGAACGACTCAATATATACACCTTCTCTTTTTTTTGTTCAAGACAAACGATTTCATGTAAAATGATTGCTATATTTCGTGATTCTTTCTTCAAAACCGCTTATATTTGGTCAGCTGTTGGAGATAATTTCATCACTTTAAAATAGTTCCTAATAACGAGATAACTTTTGAGAATGCATTGTCATGGGTGATGATGATCATGTACTACCGGCACACGCAGGAAGTTAAGCCTGAAACAGAAGTGCTCTGGCCCAACGTGAAGACAAGACGTGGAATGCAGTGTTACGGGAAAGTTTCCGTGGAGGAAGCGAGTGTCGCCTGCCCTAAACCAGCCGTTAATGTGCTAATCCCTTTCAGCTTACCGCGGTTTGTGATCTGAAGGTTCTACCTTTGGCAGCTATGACCTGAGTGTCAGCTCATAGAATGTACACTGAAACACAAAAAAATTACCTATTAGTATCTATATACCCTGTATATATATATATATTATGGTGCTTATAGGGTCATATTGTAAGCTAAGACATGAATGAGTCAGAAGCATAATTATAGAGAAAGACAGAGAGAAAGAGAAAGAGACAGAGGGTGCAATAAAAGGAAGGAGAGAAAGAGGGAAGAGGTCTGGGCAGAAAGCGAGAACAGAAGAAAAGAAGAGACAATTGTAGATTCAGTTTATAGGGATAGTTGAGTTCTGTTGCAGAGGGCGCTACACAAAATAATTTTTTGTAAGATAATGAAAAACTGTGTGTCAAATTTGAAAGAAAAAAATATTTCAATGACAAAATCATCTTTCTTTGATCAAAATCGGTTCAGAGACGGCTGAAATATAACGATTTCTAAGTCTTGTGTACCACCACAAATACTAGATATTTTGAAAAAAATTAAAAAACCGTTGAAAAAACGAAATTACGCCTTTAACGTCGTATTTCAGCCAATTCCGATGTTGGTTTTTTATCGGCATTTTCGTGTTGCTTTTATTACCCACAATTAGCCGGCTCATGTATTGTTATTTTTAATTAAATAATTAATTAACGGTCACCGTGTTTTTTTAAAGTGGAGCTGAGTTGGTATGATCGTATTGGCTAAATTTTACACATTTTGGGGTCTAAATGTACCTTCATAGAAATTTTAGGTTCTAAAAGGGCACTAGAAATGTCAGAGATACGAATAAGAGCAATAACCATGCACTTTGAAGGCATTTGCGGTCTGAAAACAGAACTCAACTATCCCTTTAATGGCTGTAGTACAGATTTGCAATGCATATAATAGATTTTCAAAACTCATCTTAAAAGAGGAGGGGCGGCGGGCAAAAGAGGGGCATGTCATATCAGATTAACAGTTCCAAGTCTGTATACCGCTTCTCCGACGTTTTCTATTTTCCATTATCCTTTTACGTCCTTCTGAGAATAATAACTTGGTTTTTATGGTAACGGTGTCTACATGGTCTAGTTGGTTAGGAACCTAATCTTGAAGAGTTGCTTGTGGCAGGACGTAGTGATTAAATTGATCCAGGAACAAAATAATATTCTAACCACAACTTTGTATCCTCTAACTTCCATTTAATAATCAAGTTTTAGAGAATAATACCAATACTATTACGTTATCCACGTCATCATAATCACAAGGTAAAGCACACATTTATTTAGTAGCTTTTCTTATCTTTCTTACAATCTCTTAATGTAAGTAATACACTTTTAATCTTACTATCTTCATAATCATGTAGCAATCCAGCTTGGAAAATTATTTTAGTAGATATTGATTTTGAAGTTGACCGTGATGATGATCTGGTGATGATAGTGATGATGATAATAACATAATTGATGATGATCGATTTTGAGGCTGATGATCATGATCTCTAAGAATTTTGTTTTGTTGTATATACATGTAATGAGAAATGATGAAACTTGGGCAACTGGGAAGCGTTAAACAGTAAGACGTAAATATGAAAGACATGATAAGGTACATTGCACCTTTCAAGTCGCCCTCTGAACACTAACTAGCAAATCAGAATTCATTAAAGGTAAAGACCAGTATTGGAAACTCTCATTACCAATCATGTGAAAGAATATGTTTTGACTAATACATGATGATAACAAATTTGCCGGGAAACCGCCTACTAGTTCATATATTTGGTAAATTTGTTTCTCTCATGGTCTGTGAGAGATATAAGGTAGTCCCATATACATCTTTCTGTGTATAGTGCTTGTAACTTTACGAAGAATGGGCCAAATTTCTTATCATTTTGATGATTCCAGAACCTTGCAGATGCTAGATGCTATAGATGATCAACCTTTTCTGATCGATTCCACAACGTTTCTTTCACAATGCAATCGCATGACCATAACTGGTCTTTACTTTTAACGGACTCTTGCAAATTTTCGATTTTTATATCTTCAAATATTTAGTGGATCGTACCCATCGCATAATGTATGAGATTAAAAATAGATCAATCAAATTTTCATTTGAGCTGTATAGTAACGCATGAAATTGACTAAATAAATTCCACATTACGAATCAATGAAATACTCGTATTTGCAGGATTACAGCTCAGACAAAGATCATACCAATCCGTTTTTTTTAAATGAAACTTACTTAATCATCCATCGCTCACGTAATATCATCGCAAGTTCTTTAATCCTAATCTGAAATCACACAGGTCTGACAGGGATTATGACGCAGTTTAAATCTTTCTCAAGTACATCTCAGAGATGACAGTCATACGTCTCGATTCTTTGTCTGAGGCTTCTGAGCAGGATTCGAAGAGAGAATATCTGTCTGGGTATTGCACATTCAATCAGCACGAACCAAACCCTCTAATACAAACATTTGTGACGCACCGTTAATAAATAATGGTGATACATCGCTAACACAATTGAATATTACTGGGACTAACTAAGCGGAAGACAAAAACATTGAATAATTTTATCAGTCTTGAGAAAACACCATAATCGCTTCAATTTGTTAGTGATATCATATCACAGTAATTAATCTAAGAAAATACGATATATTTGATTTGATTTTTTTTTCTTTTCTTCTGCATTCATGTAAGTACACAGTTTTTCGATAACAATTATAAAGTAAAATAAGTACTTTTCTGATAATGAATCATAAATAAGCAAATACATATAATTATATATATATAAATTGTTCTTTGTTGTTATATTACGATTTCTGACCTCGGAATAGATGCAAAAAAGAAGAAGCTACTTACACGATCGCAAAGAATCCCAAACCTTTCAAAAAAAATCATGCTAAGCAATTGAAAAGCCTCGTCTACCACCCTTTGACATAATTATGCGTACATTACAACGAAGTATTACTAATGGAAATACAATTTTCATAGGAATATATAATAGGGTATTGAATTTCCCTTGAGTTAATTTATCGAAAGTCTTTGCGATCATGTTCCTCGTTCTTCACTTTAACATGTTAAGAATGACTGAAATATGAACGTGCCTGTCACATTGATCACGTGAGCCACCAAAGTATGTCATCTCGCTCCACATCTTCGATCATCTGAATCATGCTATAGTTTCGCAACTCTTTTTGTCTTAAATTAAACCAACAAAAAAAGAAATCCTTAAATGATTGAGCAACTTAACGATCATCGACGAGTCACGTCATTGCAATATCTACTTCCTGTACGGGATCATTGTCAGAATCAATGCTAGTGACAGACTTTGAAATAATGCCACAAAAGTCACAGAATTCTAAGAAAAACTTTGACTGAGACATACTGACACTGTCTCTGCTTCTGCACTCATCAGAAAAAATGTTTTGTTTTGTTTTGTGAATCTTGATTGTGATTTGTGAGTATAGAAAAGAAAACGTCAGTTTGTCTTTGAGTAAACAAAAAAAATGAATTAACAAAATGTAAACGAAGATGACAAATGAATCGATAGTCTCGCAGAGAAGTGTAAGCGATGAGGACGACAACTTTGATGACGTCGACAATGGGTTTGAAAGGATTTGGAAGTAGAGCTCTTTGGCTCGTGTTCAAGGCTCTAAGGAAACATAATTGAATCCATTATAATGTGACAAAATGAAATAATCGCTGTCTTGAAATAGCAACATGACCGAGCGTTAGGCCTACTTCGATATGAATGTGCTTGTAAAGTTAATGAGCCTATTATAGATAAATTGAAAGAAGGATTTCACTCACTTAATACAACGATTGTGTTATTAACAATACATTATGGGAGATAAAGAAACTTTCGCGATTACGGTTACAAGTCTAACTTCACCCTAATATGTGCGGGAAAGGGCCTATCTCACTGAGCGGCGAATGCTTGCGAACGTAGCGAATTTGGGGTTTAGCCAGAGTTTTTAAAATGTTGTAAAAGGTTGCAAGAAAGATCGCAAACAGTTTTCTTTGTTGTAAACAGTTTTTCTTGTCGCAAAGAAATTTTGAACATGTTCAAAATTTCTTTGCGAATTTATTTTTCCGCAAACAGTTGCAGGCGTTTGCAAAAGAGTCGTTAGCGTTTGCAAAACAGTCGTAAGCCTTTGCAAACGGTTGTTAAACGGTTTTGCTCTTTGTTTTCGTCAGTTCTCTGTGTTTCGCCAAAGCTAGCGACCACGTTACCATATGGTTCCTTTATAAAATCGACCCATTGAGTACCAGTAGTTAGCAAAAGGTCTCAAACGTTCACAAATAGTGGCAAAGGATTGGCAAATAGTTGCTAATCTTCGCAAAAGTTGTCGCTAACATTTGTTTACAGTCGCTAATAGTCGCCAACTGCCTTTCGCAAACACTTTCGGAGACATTCGCTCAAATGTTGCTAATTGTCGCTAAACGTCACTTAATGTCGCTGATTTTCGCCAACATTCGTCAGAAAAGTTGGCGAATCCAAATTCGCAACGTTCGCAAGCATTCGCTGCTCAGTGAGATAGGCCCTGAATAGCTCTAGACCATAATTTTCCGTTGTGATCATAATTTCTTGAATTATATATTGAAAAATTGTAATTATTTTTATTATTACCCATTGAATAGAGTCACCATTCTGCAAATGGTTGCAATGACGACTGTGACAGATACAAACTTCTGTATGATGTGACATATTTATTCTGTGCATGTAAGAACATTGCTACTTTGATAGTATGCTCCATGTTGATATGATGATGTATCAATTTTAGAGCTCGAATATTAAATACAATTTTTAAAGCGTTTCAAAGCAGTAGATTAACACCTGTGACATGTTGGATTCAATCATTGTTGGTTAAGTAGCTTGTGATAGTCAAGTAACGCCCGGCTGGAATGCTCCCCAGGGAGTGGAGATTGTGCACACACATGTGTGTGCGGGCAAGCACTGAATCCAATGACCGGGGTAATAGTATCTTTGTAAAGCGCTTAGCGACATTTGTAATAAGCGCTATATTAAAATTAAATATTATTATTATTATTATCATAACGATAGCACGCTTTGATCGAACATCTTCACGGGTAAATATACATTTAAAAAAAAAATGTTGTCACTTCTCCGCCATTTTAAATGGTGAGTAAATAGTTTAGTTTCTAAAGTTTACAGATTTGGAGATGCGTACGATTTTTGTATATTTGATTTCTAGGTCTACATTTTATATAATGTACATTTGGACAACTAATTGAAGCGCAAATGGAGGGTAACGTAATTACTGGAACAAACAAAGGACAACAATATGCCTTCCTCCCCAATTGTCACCTTTCAATATGTCAATAAGCAGTTTACAGCAATCTATCGAACACATTTTTGTAAATGCCTAAAACATCCAATTTATAGACGTGAACCCATATAAAATGATGTCTTGGTAGGGGGCAAAGGGGTTGCAGCCCCCCCCCCCCCCCTCCGAAAACTTTGAAACTACTATGACGGGTAACCATCACCTCATTAAACCCCATCAGTGACGGTGTCGCTTTGTAACTAGTTTGCCAGTTGTCTTCTGCGGTGAAATTGGTGGGTTCACCTCCAGTGATTTTCACCATTTCCAGGGATAACACTGCCATAAGAATACTTTAAAAACTAAAATGTTAAATCACCATTTAAAAGGCCGAGGAGTGACCACTTTTTCAAGATGTCAGATTGATACTTTTAACCTGCAGGATTCAACCTTTATAATGTTGGATCAAACCTGTTCAAAGTGCTAATCTACCATTTTAAAAAAGTGGTCACTCCTCGGCCCTTTTAAATAGTGATTTAACATTTCAGTTTTTAGAAACGCTCATCTTTTTTGTCGCTCGCTAAGTTTTAAAACTGGGAAGTAAATATTGGGGCAAGAAACAACATCTTCCCTAGAAATGTGGGCACTTAACATGCTGATAAACGTGTTGGGAAGACCTTTGATGTCAATATCCTAATTACTCTTTAATTATCAAGAGGCCAAATCTTCAGTCATAATGATTGTGTCAGATGCAAGCAGGTGCGTTGTTCGCGTGCTTAATTAATCCTTACATGAGACAACGAATGACGTTAATGTGGCATCATGGACAAAAGCGATTATCCTTTATTTTTATCTTGTCTATGATAGGGTTCGCTTTGTTATCAAGATAGTCAATTATAGAATGCCCAGTAAAACCTTAAGTATAAGACTGGGCTAGTGACAGCGAACGATATACGGCGCCGATAGAAAATTATATGATGATACAAATTCCCGAAAATTTAAGCAATATCATGTACGGTAATTTAGAAACAAAAGCACAAGTCATGTAGATTTGGAGGTTGATTGAATTAGCGATACTTATATGAAGATGAGGATACATGTACATTCATGATAACCTGAAGACCAAAGTAATACAAACATGCGGATATCAATACATTTTTAAAAAACAAGAGAAGAAAATAAAAACACAAACAAAGATTCATTTCTACAATTAGGTCACCATAGTTAAAGAAAATAGTGAACATTTCAAATGTGTATTTGACCTCGAAAAAGGATATCTTATTTAAAGTATTAAGCAATGGGGCCCATTCAACACCTCCATTTCATTGTTTCAAGCAGTTGTAATTAAAAAAACGTGTTACGTCGGAAAGTGGAGCTTCACCAACCACCAACAGAGTCACAAAATAATGTTGGGGTGTTATACCATGTGTCTAACACACGTCATGTATACACTAAAGTGACGCTTAAGTCTAACAGGTGTATAGTATAGTCATGCATGTGCCATCTATAATGTGGTGTAAGCTAGTGGATTAAAACCAGGCGAAACAGTGGCGCCAACATAAGGGATGTAACAACGTCGATCTGGCGCTGCTCAGTGGCTGCCGGGCTCACGATCAATTGGGCAAAAGAATTTCCGTTTCGGTTTAATAAAATTTGGAGTGGACTATCAGGCTATTATTATTATTATTAACATAAACATTGAGCAATCCTGTATCGTCTCTATATGCCCACACACTCACATATAATGTCAGACGAACAGACAGAGAAAAAAAGAGATGACGATGAA
This sequence comes from Strongylocentrotus droebachiensis, assembly GCA_035222895.1. Lineage (NCBI taxonomy): Eukaryota > Metazoa > Echinodermata > Echinoidea > Camarodonta > Strongylocentrotidae > Strongylocentrotus > Strongylocentrotus droebachiensis. Next base: position 238,383 of record JAVYIG010001534.1, on the reverse strand, counting down.
GAAGAAGGAAAATAAGACAAAGAAGAAGAAGGAGGAGGAGCAGGAGGAGGAGGAGGAGTTGGAAGAAGAAGAAGAAAAAAAGAAGAAGAAGAAGAGAGAGAGAGAGAGATAGAGAAAGGAGGAGGGGGAGGGGTAAGTAAACTTGGAGAAAAGGAAAGAGATGAAATAAATAGGGAGGGGGACCGATAGCTCAGAAAGACAGATAAAAGGGATAGAAAGAGACAACCGTATAATATATTGGGTTGGGTACAGAAAGACAATCAGGGAATGTATAACAAACATTGCATAGTTTCACAATATACTTTACTACAAATTGAAAGATGAGTTTGCAAGAGCTAGGCCTGCTTAAAAGAAGCATAATCTTATCAATATCCTTCCCTTTAGAATGTCATCACAACAGAAACCTGATAGACGCGGACGTTTTCTTTTCGGTCTATCGACGGTAGGACACCATGTTTACGAAATTTCACATCTATTTTAACCCTTCAAATCTGTCTATCAGGGCCAAAGACATAGCACCTTAATTATACAGAGAACGGGAACATGACGTTGCCAAACTGTACGAAATAATTTTAACCAGAGGGAATTGTATACAGTTCAAACAATACAAAAATAAAGTTTCGATTTTTTACCTTAAATCGTTCAAGAGGGGCATCCTATGAAATAGGGAGCAAATGAAGCCCTAGAGGTGCAATTTGATATGCACTTTTCAGGGGTACACCATATTTTACACCCTCAGGAGCTGAAGTTATTTGTGTAATAATTTAATCTGCAAAACGATATACTAATCTTTGTCTATTCATTTATTTATTTGTATATTTGTTATTTGTCATCTATTCATCTAGAGAGAGAGAGAGAGTGACAGAAAGGGACAGAGAAAGACAGAGAGAGAGAGGGAGAGAGAGAGAGGATTGGGAAAGCTTTGATAAACTTTGACTTACATGTGCTTTTTTAAAATTTATTGAGAATAAGGGCAATATCTTTGTAATAATGGTTTTATTTACTTTCTTTGACCGTGTTATACAGAATTTCACAACATTGGTTTTACTTAAAAATTTGTGTGAAGTGTTTAGCAACAATTCTCCTTTTACTCCTATCTCTCTCTTTCTCTCTCTATACACACATATATATATATATATATATATATATATATATATCTTCTCTCTTTATCTCTCTCTCTCTCTATTTCTCTATGTCCCTCTCTCCCTCTTTCTCTGTTTCTCTCTCTTTTAATATACATATATATTATATCGCTTTTCCTCTTTCTGTGTATCTTTAAACAATATCCATATACCCCCCTGTATCTACAATCTGTATTTAGCGATATAAGGATTTATTTTTTAATGTTTTTTAATTTTCTTTCTCCCTCTCTCAGTTGGACAATTATGTAATATGTCCTTCTGTATCGATACTATACCTTTTCATTTATATACTGTTTGCTTTTACTTTTAACAGTTACTCTTAGCCCTCATACTGGGAAAATCCTATTGCAACATTCGATACATCCGTAATATCACATGCGCTCTCACCCATTCATGTTCAACATAACATCCTAAATAATAACCCAAGAAGGGTTGTTCCCAAAACTCTAACATTTCAAGAAACCCTATGCAAGTTTTAAGGACATTCTCTAGCCCTTCCCTAAACGATTTGTAGAAAGTATTCGATTACGGGTTATTAAACCCCCATTAGGCATAGTGTTCAATTAGAGCTGATGTGCAGGGGAAGTTTGTAATTACTGAGGCGCAAGAAAACAGTTGTGACCAGATACACCGCCTGGACGTACCCCGATCGACTACCTAGGAAACGGCTTCATTTGTGCTAATTATAGTAACTGGCCGTTACAAGTTATGTACAATGTTTCTACAAACTATATCTTCAATCGTGTTAACCCATTGACGTCTGAATTATCTTATTACCATAGGCTTTATACAGGGGTCACCAGGTTCCAGTATGCAATGGGTTAGTGATGTTATGGGAGTGATAATCATTTAGTTCATTATTAGTGAGAAGAGGCTGTGAACATGTGCAATAAAAGAACACTTCAATATTTAAACTATAGGGTATTCAACTGGGATATTGGTCTAAAGTAACTTTAGTTTGTCTAAAAATGATTCAAAGACATGTCAATATAAAAGGCCGGGAATAAAGAGATGTTTTGTCAAATAGCGGTACTTGAATATTTTCAAACGATAGAGGTTTATGCATCTGCAATTTGAATCAATGAATTAAACTATTCGAGAATGATTTATACTTAATTTCTTTCTAGACCAAAATAGAATCAGAGGAGAACAATAACAAGTCATCATTTCACAGATGTAAGATATTACTTACATAATAATCCATATATCAGTTCTCATTATAACTTGGAGAATATAATATACACACATTACAACACATTCTGTAAATGCATCATTTCACATTTTTAACAATACGTCACTTCGACGTTGAAATTGTTTACATGATAGAATATGGAAATAAAAAAGGGTATCAAGAAAGACAATGACATTTTTATAAATTTGCTTCAATAATGATTAGAAGAAAAGATTTATAATTAAAAAAAAATGACATGAGCTTTCAAGAAGTGTCTGTAAACATCAACTTTGTTTTAATATTCCTCTTTGTATGATAGTCCTCTCTTTCTTTTTTGTTTGTAAGTGTTTCTGTGCTCTGTATTTTATGAAAAGGCGCTTTATGAATGTAATATTATTATAATTATTATCATTACATGCTTTAATTTTCTCACTCATGATCTAGTACACACTGCCCTTTGGTATTACATGAGATTCCATGTATGAACACAATACTGAAATCTCGAAAGACATATTCATCAAATATATTGTAAATTTTGGCCACTAACCTAAGACTCATGCGACACGTAAATATAACGAATTTTGAGAAATAATTGGCCACTCTATCATATTTCAAACCGATTCGTTTCTTATAGATATGTTTTCAACTCGTGTAATGATATAATTCTCCATTAATGTATGACTATGATTGAGTAATATAGATAGCAAGATACACAGCGATTGAGTGAGAGAAAGAGAGAGAGATAGAGAGGGAAGGAGAGAGAGAGACAGAGAGACAGAGAGAGACAGAGCTGTTAGTGAAACAAGAGAAAAGAGATTAGTGATTAATCCCAATTTCGTCCCTAGAAAATTATATTTACATTAAGTTCCACTAACGTTTTGCCATGAAGCGCTCAATATTCTCTGGCACAGCCCAAGGATATGCATTGCGTGTTCGCACGCACACTCATTTTTCTTCATCAGCGTGAAGCCGTCTACCCCGTCTGTAACTCGGCACACACCGTAGCGCTCGTCATTCCAGCACAAGGACATCACTCGGGGCAGACGTGTTCAAGCTAGAGGCAAATGAACATGACACATACCTGTTTTCACTGATCAGAAACTTGGACTCGTGCTTTTGTACTTCACTTTTAATCTGTTGTGCCGTATTGGAGTGTTCCTAAACGGGAGATATAACTATTTTGCAAATATGTCTCAAAAGTGCGGTTTGATTGTAGTCCTTTTTACTTTGGTGAGTGGTGTTTTAACGCAGCATTATGGTTATAACCAGGAACTACCCCTTTTCACAAAGGAACCTTTAAATGTTACTGCTTTTCTCGGGGAGTCGGCTCTTCTGACTTGTTCGGTGTCCCATCTCGGCGGCAACCAAGCCGTAGCATGGATGAAGCTGAATCCAACGTCGTCTTTCCTGACAAGTGGGACGCAATCGTTCTCATCGGAGGAAGGCAAGTTGGTGGTCGTCGGCGAACAGACCGAAGGCAATCTCCAGTACGACCTCCTTGTCACAAACGTAACGGAGGCTGATGCCGGCGATTACATCTGCACGGTCGTCGAATTTGGGGAGCTGAACTATCGACGCTGGCGTCGATCACAGGTGGCTACAGTGACTGTCATCACGCCGATGCCACGGCCGGCTTTAAGGTGTATTGGAGACCCGAATCCTGGACACCTACACGCCGGGGTCCACTTTCGGCTGGGATGTAAGCTCGATGGTGCAGGACATTCCAATTCCAAGATCAGCATGAACTGGACAAAGAACGGAAACATGGTGGTGTCCAGGACAAGATTCGAAGGTATCCAATTCGGGACCGGGAAGTATTTCCCGGAGCTGATGCACCTGTTCCAGGTGTCCATCCATGATAAAGGGGCAGTGTTTGAGTGTTCAGTGGAGTATGATCATCATAACGGTACGGACTGGGGAACCTTTCGCGATTCCTGCACCATTGACCCACTCCACGTCAAACCGTACTCTAATCTCACCCTCCGCAAACGATCAATGTCTACAGTGGACGAAGGACAGGAGGTACGGTTCCATTGTCCTGCCAAAGGGCCCAAGACAGCAGAGCCAGGACTTCAGGCTTTTACTTGGAATATTGTCCCCACCATCGCCCCATCTCGATTCCGGCTATCACACCATGGAGATGAGCTAATCATCCACCGTGTCATCTCTGAAGACAATGGTCTCAAGGTATCATGTTTTATTCCACCCCTCTCGCTGGCCACTCCCAAACGAGAGCTGTACCTCAAAGTAAGATCTGTTGATTCTTCTATTCTCTGGGAGCCACGTCAACCAGCTATTGTCGTCCCGTTTGGACCGGAATCAATGACGAATTCTAGCGATTCAATTAATTCAACAAATTCACCTGTGACGGAATTTGATAATGGTAACGCAACAACAGATTCACCTGCCACGGTGACGCCCATTGCAGAGTTTAACAATAGCCTTACAATGGATTCGGGTAACAACCAGAACTTTTCAAATGGAGCATATGAAACAGGGTATACTGACGCTACAAATGGGACGGGTCTAGAACAAGGCAACAATGCTAATGGAAATGGAACAGGGGTGACACAACATGGTTTAGCAGTTGGAAACCTGACTATTGCATTTCAGCTGATACCACCATCATCCATGGCGGACGCAGCAAATATTATGGCTGAAATGACGTCATCATCATCGTCGTCATCGTCGTCATCATCATCTTCATCATCGTCGTCTGGTTTGGCTGGCGAAGGCGACACGACGATAATGGATGGCGGTGATCCTTTCCTAGACCATCCTAACCTGGACTACACCTACGACCCCGATCCCGTCAGTCAAAACATCAATCGGACAATCATTCCACCAAGCGATCTCACATCATCAGACTTTATCTTCATCTTCGTGATGATTGCCGAGGTTCTCCTCACCATTCTCCTCGTCGTGCTCCTCCTCGTCACCGGTCCCGTATGTTTCGCCTCGAAACGAAACAAGGATATGGAGCACACAAACGACACCGACATTGAGAAATCAGCCACGCCGTTCCCAGTCATAATCGCACCATCGACTATAACATCCTCCAAGATAGCAAGACCCATGAACGACATAGTGAAATCGTCTTCGGTGATTTCATTATCGGGTGATAATGTTAAACCTACTAACAAAGAGATTCCAACTGTCGACATTACTCTCTCGTTTGAAATGAAGCAGAAGTCGAATGACGTTGTGAAAGATTCGAGGAGCGACAGAAGCGATGTTTCTACGGTGTCGGGATCGGTTAAGGATGAACAGGGAAGCGATGCCAGCACTGTGGAATTCAAGACATTTGGATATCCACGAAGTGATAATTCATCCGATGCATGATGTTTTAAGAAAAATAATTAAATAACGTTGAGATTATGTGAAAAGACACGGCAGGAACCTGATACATGCAATGTCATGCAGGTTGCGTCTTCTCGAAAAGGTGCCGCGAAGAAGTGCCTTCTCGCATTGTGATGCTTTATAAATACAAGTGCCAAAGAATTGAAAAATTTCAGAAAACTATGACAAATGCTTTGATTGATACTAAGTGGAAACTCGTTCATGAGGGTAGGTATCAAAATGTGATTGTGATATTAATTGTGTGGTTATATAATCTATGGTATAGCAGCATGATAGTTTTATTCATGCGCTTCACTTGAGCTTTAGTTACGTTTGAGTTTGAGTTTGAGTTTATTAACAACAAAAATAATAACAAGTAAAACATAATGTATCAAGCATGATTACATAAAATATAACAATATAACACAAGATCGATAACATTACACATGAATAATATAAATATTGTCTTTTTAGTTTCAATTTTAAGAAATGTATTAGAGAGTTATTACTAGAATGAAAGGCATTAGACATTGAGTATTTTTAAATGTTACATCGCAGTGCCAATTTACATAGGTTTAATACTAAAAATGAAGGGCAATACGAACTAAAACGCATGAAAGGTACGAGACAAAACACTGCTGACATGCATGGTACATGTTGTGAAGATATTGCTTGTTTTAATTCGTTATTCAATAACCAGTCATTAGGTATAAACCTGACAATCGTTTGTCATTTAAAAACACAATTGGTGATGAATCATGCACACACGTATAATGGTTGAATTTATGATAGAAATGAATTTGTAATTCATATAGGCTAGTACTAAAGCCAGCATAAGCAAATTATTTTTGGTATAATTTAAAAGTCTGTAACGATATTCTAACACAATGACAGTATTACACCCACAGCTTATGTATACGAGTCCAAATTTAGAAACGTGCCCCAGAGTAGAGTCATAATATACGCAAATATGATATACGCGACTTCCGGTGCCTATCCCAACAAACCCTTCGAGATGAAAGAACAGCGTGGAACTAGTTTGATATCAACCTCACAGCTGTACCCCACAGAAGCCAAAATTAATTGCATCCCTTTTTGTAAAAAATACATAGGGTTGGGTGAAAGGTTAATGTTTCAAGGTAATAACACATGTGGGCCTCGCTATCATGTCCGGATCTTTATTGTTCATTTCTGTCGATTCATTCCATTTTGTTGAATTAAGATTATACCGCAAAAAAAACATTATTTTGTATTATAACAACAATTTGACTATTCATTGTTAATAATAATAATAATAATCCGTTTTTTATATAGCGCTCAATACACCGATCCAACGATGTGCCTAAGCGCTTTACAGATTATTACCCCGGTCATCGGATAGGGAAAAGATCATTTCACTTCAAATTTTATCTAAATAACAAAAACATCACTCGAAGGCAAGTCCAATGATAATTTTGTGCCACACGAGTTTAAGTGATAATAAGGCAATATATATGTCGAAAGAACATTCTTCTATATTTCGGTGTCGGCCTACTCATGCTCCACAAGAGCTATCAACGTCATACAAAAATTAGGTAGACGAGAATATTTTGACTTAACTTGGTACACATGAGAAAGATATCTCGTACTTGCTCTAGAGTGTTTTTTATTAACTTGGGACCTTCTGGTTCAAAGACCATTGCTATCACCGACTATTTTCCCTCTGTCAATGCAAACTTGAAAGCATCAAGAACAATTTTCTTCTTATACCATTATGAATTTCATTTCTAGATTATAATTTTCACAGCTTCTTTGCGATACAAATTTCTCGAACTTGGTATTGATGGTATTGATCGAGATTTAATTTTAAATCTGCCATTATTATGCAATGCTACAGCCCTTACACCGTAATGATGCACCCCTATAAGGTGATCACTCCCTCATGATGCACTCCTCACACCCCTTCGCACAGCGACTCATCCGCCGATCTTACGAATCACAATGATCTTACCAAGATGTCAAAGCCTTGGAGGAACAGGTGTTACCCCCTTGATCCCTTGTCTCGTATAATGACTGTGACTGGACTCCGCCAGGGTGACTGATATGATCCATCACAGTCTTGTGAGGGATTCGAAAACAATAGAAAGGGTGTAAGAACGTACCTTGGAAGGGGTGTAAGAGCGAAATCTAGAAGGGTGCAAGATGAGTCCCTTGGATATCTTTTCATCGGGCCTCGGGCAACTCTATACTAAATCGCCATGGGGGTTTCTCAAAACTGATCTAATCCATCCGTGCCTTGGTAGAGGTTTGAAATTACGAGAAAGGGTGTAAGAACCTAACCTAGAATGGGTATAAGATAGACCCTAAAAAGGTTATAAACAAGGTCCGTTAGAGCGAATCCAAGAAAGGGTGTAAGACGGGTTCCTTTGTTACATTGTCACGTCGGGCCTCGAGTAACTTTGTATGTTTCGTTTTGAGTAAACCACCTTGGGATGTCTCGAATCAAAATTCATCATAGTCTTGTGAGAGTTAGAACCGCTAGAGGGGTTTTAAGAGATCCAAGAAAGGGGTGTAGTTATGAACCCTGGAAGTTAAGTAAAAAGAGCTCTGGAGTGGGTGCAAGAGTGAACCCTAGCTAGCAGGGGTGTAAGACGGATCCATAGATTACCCTGTCATGTAGCCCCGGGCAACTATGTTCTCAGTTTGTCCCGAAATCCCTGAGGGCATCTCACTTCATTACTTGCGTTTTCCTTTTCGACTTCCGCCTTCGGTATAATTTAATGTAAATATGTAATGACAGTTTGGGCCATAATTAGATTAACATAGATTTCCCCTTAATATAACCCAGGTGATAAACTTATGCCTGAATTGCTAACGGGATATAAAAATATAAAAAAATACAAGCTCGTAACATCTTTTAACGTTATTTCAATTACCACTACTGCTGCCACTGTAGCTTTTGAATTGCACAGGAAGTTTTACCAGTATTAATGACTATAATGGTGAATATAATGATGATAATGATGATGTCCGTTTTATCATGTGTAATAGCGATAAAGGGAATTGATACACGGTGAAACATTATTGCTTTATTACTATCTGGATAATGAACTCAGTTTTTGACTGTAACGGGGGCGATGAGAGCTAGCAAACGTGATGGTCACTCTGTCGAATATTTCTGGAACGGAACAGAACATCAACATGACATCATATACACACTGGGCAGCCATCTACAGCTCCTTATGTAAAATATCCCTGTCATGATGAAGGTCATTGCGTGGAGGTCCATACTCAGTGTAAGCTCACCGCCAGCTCACCGCACTTCTACTGTAGGTACATGTAACAGTAACGATAATTTACTAGTATTGCAACGGTCTCTTCTAACTTTGACCGGACAGTATGTAAGCAAAGTTACATCATTATCAGCCTCCAATTCTATACCATTGTATTGTAAACTCGCCTACCGCTCCTCCACATATCAGTGGTTTGAAATTTAACCATAATGCTAACCTTGACCAAGTAGTCATGAAGTATAGTTGCATCAAATCAATTTTAATTTTTGTTGTAAACTTACTGCACTTCTACTGCAGATAGCAGTGGTGATGGTTTACCCACAATGCAATGTTCTTTGCTAACTTTGAGTAAGTAATCTGTAAGCAAAATCAAAGTAACCTCGAATTGTCAATCTTTGTCGATGTATTGTAAACTCACCGCGTGTGTAATGTAGTTAACGATAGTGCTAGTTTACCCATAGTGCAACGCTCTTTGCTTACTTAACAAGAAGTCCGTAAACTGAGGGTGCGTTTAAGCTTAAATTTTGAAGGCAGAATGAGCGATTTGTAACGCTCATCGTAAACGCTCATCGTAATCGCAGTTCTACGGTGTACTGCTTATGCTCACTTCTCTGGCTTCTCCAGGCAATTCTCCCTGTGTGGCCTTAATTGGTCTTCCAGCTGGATTCGCAAACCTTCACTGTGCATGCTACGTAGACCCACTAGAGGTCAGTGCGTTGACCCCATTAAAACGCGTTTACAAATTGTAAACGCATCTTTTTGTGAGTTTACGATCGGCGATCGTGATCGCCGTTTTTCGGTGATTCTACAAAAGTGAGCATGGACGCAACCGTGTTTTAAACTAAACGCGTAACAGATGCCTGATTCTGGCCAGAAAAAGTGAAGCATAAACACGCCCTGAGTTCCATCAACGTCAATTTTTAGTACATTTTCTTGTTTAACGACACCACGCGGTCAACTTATCATTAATTAAGGTTCTAGATGGAACTATACTTATTGACGTCAACCCGTATCTTATCTCTGTACTACCACTTAACCTGCAATTACCAAATGGGCATACACCGATCAGTCCTTATGGAAACACTGCCTCACGTGAAGCAAAGTAGGCCTACCAAATTTTATAAAAAGGGTCAGTTTTGAACTTTTATGATGCCAAAAATAGCTATCCATGGTAATTTGAATGATGTGCCCAGGTCAGCGGCTAAAATTAGACAGGAAGACTTTCCACACCTTGATACGATTCCCGTATAAAGTAAATTTTGGTATAATTTCATTAAATTTAAGTAGAGCAAAATAGAAAAGGGAAAGGGAAGAGGAAGGTTAGTGGTCTATTTATAGATCTAGCACTTATCGTCATTATTCTGGTGTCCCGTCACCCCCCTCCTCATCCTACCAAAATCTTACAAGAACACGACATGTCAATACGTCAGGAAATTCGATTGGAGAGACCCGGGAGAGACCAATATTGTATGGAGCAGTCAGTATTGTATGAGCAGGATTTGGGGTACTAAAATGGGGTCTCTTTCAACTGCTGTACTATTTTTGGTTCTCGGGAAATGTACGGTTAAAACAAAACATGAGGCTATACATCATTATTCGGCAGTCAACTATCTCACTAAGCTTCCATTTCGTTGGAATGCTGACGTATCGGATTCATTAAAAGAACCGTCCTTGAAATGTCTATTTCAAACAGGCAAACAGGCCCCCTGTGTTAACAAAGCAAGTCTAGGGTATTTTTATCATTTATTTCGTATATCATACATTACTTACCAAATATGAATATAATTGGTAGCCAAAAGTATAATTTTACTTAGTGTTAAGTCCGATCCAAGCTTGAGCAGGGCTACCAACTTCATATAATCATCAGGTATATATAAAATCTTAGATAATGGTCGGTAAATGAACACACGGGGGCAAAGTAGCTTCGACTTACCCAAATATTTAAATTTCGAAATCCATTCCTCTCATATAACGAAATGCTCTTTTTGTATAATGATAATTCGTCATCACCAAGGTCCTGTAGTCATTTAGTGTTGAAAACAGAAACAAAGTTAACTAAACAAAATCAACAACAGAAGAAGAAAGAAATGTCTAGACCGCAGGAAAAGGGGAAACCCCTCCCCAATCGGAAGACTCGCTAACCGAAAATAATCATAACAAATCGACAAAATGTCATCCATTAAATCGTTATATTACATGTATCATGACTGGGTCATTTTGGCTGCTCCCTGTGACTAAGCACAATGACGATGAACTCCAATGCATGACGAATAAGATCGAGGGGTGGCGAAACAGGTGGATCCCGTAAGGAGTCCTTGCATTCACAAGTAAATAGGTTAAGGAAACGAGTATTTATTAGTGAAAAGTGGTCATATCTCATAAATCTAACAAAATTGTGACCTTCCGAGAAGAATTAAACCAATTTTCTACTTTGTAAAGGTCACATCACAATCTTTACATTTTACAGAATTTATCTGCCGATAAATTTTTAAAAAAATCGTCAGAAATGAGGGAAGGGAAGGGAAGAATTGAAATACTTAAGAACCGGACATGGTACATGCCTGAACTTTAAATTAATGAAGTAGACGGGAGCTTAATAAGCTAATACATCTTCCCTACTTCATATTTCCGAAAGCAACAAATATACTAAATATTGGAGGTATTAGTTATTACAACAAGGACCGTAATTATAATAATTTTGTGTGAAGCTTTATGATAGATATCATTCAAATTTTCTTTATTTTCCCCCTGATAATTTAATGTCCATCGACTATGATGGTCGACTTGAAAAGTAACCTGCGTCTTTCCTTGGAAATCCGTTTTTTGTGAATTTGACCTGTGACTTTCCATTTTTTCTGAAAACAAGTGATAATCTTCGTTTTTGGCGTCAATATACGATTACTGTGATATAATTCCTTTAAAAACCTTGCACAGATAGATTTAGAAATCCCAAAAATGTATTCAAAAATTATTTCCAAATTGTATTACTCGAAATTATTTCCATATCAATGTACGGTGTCGCTGTCACGGTTTGACTACGAACGAAATTCCTTGAATGCAACAGCACCTTATCGGGATAGTTCAGCCAAAGCTGGGGTACAGCGTTTAGAAACATTAGAAGCGCCATTAATGTTACCGTATACTTCTATACTTGACAGATATTCGGTGTGGGTCGTCATTAATCTGATTTAATCCCGCCTAACAACCGATACCTAATAACCCTACCAGCTGTTAATGTCTCTGTGACTAGTCTTGACAGAGAGCATGTGTTTTCATTAGTCATTCAAGCTAACTGTTCACCCCATGCTTAAGGTCCAGGTTGCTAATGTGCTTGTTAAGGGACAGTGACCGTTGTAATAGCATGACTCAGATAATTTCGGTAAGAGAAACAAATTCGTTAGCTACATTCGCTGAGCTTGGGCGGAACATGGGCGTGATACCTATGATATACATTGTAACAACTAGTTTTGAAGAGAATTTGTCCTGTTAAGCCTCTGTCCAGAATGGTGAACATGATTATTGCAAGGTGTCAAATAAGCGTTATTGGGGTAATTTTTAATATATAACCAACAGGTATCATTATCATCAGTCCAACATCACCACATTAGCTTAGTGAAGAAAAAACCAAAAAAAAAGATCAATATTGATTTAAAAAAAATATGTTATCTTTAATTCTAGCGGAGATTTTTGTAATAAGTCAGTGATTGTAATTGCAATGTTGGTATTAGTGCTTGCGCCAATATTACAATGTATAAACATTTTATATTTCATGAATCATGAATTAGACTCTCCATTGTTTTAAGAAAACCAAATATGTTTGCTTTAACTCAGGGCGTATCATTCCGCTTGCAATATCAACACAAACAAAGTTATTTATATTTTCTGGCATTCATTATTTCACGCACTTCAAAGCCTGCCAATAAATTAATGGTTTCCTAATTGTTGTGTCGATTGAATTCGTATGGACAGGATATATTAAGATTGATTTCATTGTCAACATCCCTTGTTCTCTTTCTACTAAGGGCATTGATTCTTGAAGAAGAAAAAAAGTGAATAGATTTTGTTGCGGTTTCCCTTCTCTTTTAACTTTTCCGAGCCCGAAGGTTTAGTTATTGCCCAGATTTCTGGCTGAAAAGTGAGGGTTTGGGGCGTATGGAACAGCCTGTTCCTGCGACTCGGAAGCCGGAAATTTGAGTAATAACAATAAATTGCTAAAAAATAATTGATGCTGCGGTTTTCCCCTTCTGTACACTTTTCCGGGCCAGAAGGTGTAGTTATTGCCATAATTTCTGGCTGGAAAGAGGGGTTTGGGGCGCAGGAACAAATTGGCCCTGCGACTCGGAAGTCGGAAATTGATGTATTAAGGCATGGGGTATACTGTCATTTGACCACACGTGAGGGTAAAAAACAGTTTCTGGTGAGAGGGATAATTAGACCTACAAGCTTTATCTCTCTACGCTTGCATACAATTTGGCGCGAACGGTGAGACGATCAGAAAATAAAGAACACGATATTTCATTTTTAAACATTTTTTTTGCTTTTCAGGGACCATTGCTTTTTCAATAACATATGAGTTTTTCTTTCAATCTCACTAATGCAACAGAGAAGAATGATAATTTTGTTTCAAAACTTCAAATATGGCACGGAAGTTGACATTGTCATAATTGTAGTTTGATAGAAATGGAATCTTCAACACATCCTTAGAGATGTATTTACATAAATCTTGCATCGATTGTTGGCTGTTTAATACATGCAGGTACTGAGCCAAAGGATTCACATTAAACAATTTAAAAGAAAAGATGAATAATGTCAAATCATCTCACAATGACTTCCGCTTCAAATCTGTGCTAAGATATACGAATTTTTGATGCTCTCAAACTTCAGAAGCCCTTCTCCCATCGCGATCAGTATTTAGTCTTCAACTGCACGGTTTATGCTCATCCTTCTTATCTTGTATTACTTTGTCACGCGGTATAATATGATAAAATTAGTTCATGAATGACACAATATGAAGGTATGAAAGATAATCTTCACCCCCAATAAATGACGGAAGTAGATCTTAAATCTTTTCCACGTTGGCGCCGACTTCTAAAGCCATGTATGCACCTCTTAGATTTAATTTTAGAACCTGGTATAAACTTGCTGCGAGGCCTCATCCTTTTTTTAAAACGAGTGTGATGACTTATAATGAAAAAAACTAGCTAATAATAACCTGGCTTGGAAAGTTCTTGAAAATTAACCAATTATTAGGAAGTGTTACTTAATTGCATTGTCGCACTGGATTTTAACACTTCCACTTAAAGGCCGATTATAATTTGGAAAGAAAGTGAGAAAGGGAGGGGGATACTATTTTATAAATAAAATGGAAGGTGTAATTCACTTAATCATTAGTAACTTTTGTTGTTTTTGTTGGACTTGGCATTGAAATTGCGGTTTATGAAAAAGATTCCTTTAGCAACCGTTCGTTACCAGTATCATTCACAACAATACTACAAAGTCTGTATTAGCATGATGAATACGTAGACATTATTGGAGCTTGAACGGCTTTCACCCCGTATTAAAGTATGACTTAACGCCCTTCTGACTACGTTAAAATGATATATATACTTGTCAAATTATCTGAATATCCTTCATAATAGTCATGAAAGTGTCATTCAACAAATGTGATTCATACACAATTCAGAACAAAGTATTCAAGCAATGTAATCACATCTTTCAGATCATTAGGCGCAATACATGACAAACACAATCAACTCCACCATTACAAAACATGCACACAAAAATCGACCCAAACACTACATGACTGACCGATCAGAGCCTATTAACCCTATTACAACAACCATCATCATATCCAATGGGACTTGCACAACTCTCTTCATCACTCGAGACTCAAAGGCTTAATCATACCCAACGATCTCTCCCATCTTTTGACAGCCTCCACCGTGTCTGCACCATCTACCAGTTCATTCTCTCATCGGATTAAGAAGGGATTTATTTTGGATTAAGATTGTCAGAACTTAGCCCTGACTCACACTAGCTCCTGATTAGCTACTCTCATTCCATTAACAAAGCAAAATGGCTATGTGATAAACTATTTGAAAGCCCCAAACTATAATACGTGGTATAAATCAATTTGGGTTAGGTCTATTTATACATTTTAAGTAATTGCATTCAACAATGTTCACTATGTAATTCTAATTACACGATTACTCTCAATAATAGGCTGAATGTCGTTATTTTGATAAAATGTACATGAAGGTAATTGATGGTAATTAATTGGTAAAGAACATTACAACGACCGCAACTCGAGCTGTCTTCAATAAAATTCTTATTGTTAAAATTTGGTTTCAACGTTTATTCATAGTTGTATTGTTAATGTATTTCAGAAAAGTCTAAAGAAAAAAAGGCTTAACAAAATTATGTTTTGTTATAGAAATTAATGTTAATATATCTTTGTTTAAAAATTGGTTGCTAGATTATCATGCCAAATATTCTCTTTGCCGTAAATTGTACGATTATTTTGATATATTTTGCATAGCATTTTTCTATTTTTTAATTGGTTGATTTCATTAACTTTGACTTTAAAAAAAAATGTCTAAATGTTCTTTTACTATTTTTTTATAATGATTTTGTTTTGTTCTGTGAACATGACTTATAACTTGTTTCTGATAAAGGTATTCATTATCTTATGTTTGACGATCATTCCTCGTTTCTTTTCAAATGTTTGATAATTGTGATATCTTTAACATACTGGATCTACTTTTATGGGAATGTATACAAAATTGAATTAAATGTATTGTGATTTTGTTATACCAATGTGATAGTTTTGCGTGCTTTTGTCCTCCGTTTACCCTTTTGTATTTCGTAGTTTTTACTCTACGTTCTTTTAAAATAGTATTTTTTTGTATTCAGTTTGCTTTATGTTATTATAATGATTAACTACCTGTAGAATTTTAGGGTTATTTAGGTTATATTTTGTATTTCAATTCAGCATTATCTTCTTGTATTTCGCAATATCTTGTACGCTTATGATACGTATCTATTTTTGTAATATAATCCTATACCTGTATATGTTGATCCCGTGTAAATATTGAAGCTGATTAAATTAATAAAATTACAAAATGATAAATAAGCTGCTGTGTTTGTGCATTTATTTAGTCAATTTATGCACTATGAGCCTCTTTTGAAGATGATAGATGATTTTCTGATTAAAAAAAAGGTTTCCGCTGCTGATCTTGAACCCCGCAATGTGTTTTTTTATAAATATTCTGTCTCATTGGTAGAAAGATTTTGCCCATCCTATATATTATAGTGTTTTTAATCATTGATAACATTTGGTTTTATGATCATCTGCTTTTAAGAACATTTAATATTGTGAAATAAGATACATTAAATTAAAGTATTAATACATAATTTCAACCTCAATACTATTTGAAGCTTCTTGACAGCAGATGACATCAAAAAAAAAATATTATTCTGAAGAAAGTATTAACGTAGACAACCTGCATTTCAGACATACAATAATGGAGCGCCAAAGTCCATGAATCTGATATTTGGACGATTCTTCTCTTATCTAAAATATGAATTTTCAGAGTAAATCTTTTGGTGCAGATAACAAGCAAGGGCGTAATATTTGATGCTCGTGTTTTCTTTACCTGGTCAAACTCCTTGCCAAATCTCAAAATCAAGATCGAAATCACTTCGTTCGAAATCTAGATTGCAGGCTTGTAGTTCAGCCAAACAATATGATGCCATAATTCAGGCACGTAACACATTACTCTGCATGTATAGAGGATTGACACAATTACTGCGATTTATTGTGGATCTAGCCGACATTTGGGTATAGTCATCAGTATAAAAATGAATACTTCCGATTTGAATTTAATGGGGCCCAGAATAAGAGAGGCATAGCTAGCTGATGTCAGTCGAGAGGGAAATGTGTTGACACATATGACAGCGGATCCATTCAGGATTTGACAAAACTTTTAAAATCGAATTACAACATATTTACACAAAAATAACCTGACATGTACAAACGTAGTATTATGAGTTTGAGTAAATTGAGGTTAATGCGTTATCTTTGTTCTCTAGAAATACAAGACAATTTAAATTACACCATCCATCGCGATATATTATCAAATTTTGATGCAAATGAGCAGCGATGTTATAACTTATATCTGAATAGACATCATTTGTATCATGATGTCATCATCATTCATATAACTGGGATTATATTGTTATCATTGTTTGTCAAAATATCGTAAAGCATTATGTAAATATGATTATTTTTTTTTAAAGGGCGTTTTTCTATTTAAACAAGGAAAAGTTTTTCCCTTTCGTCTCTTGGTGACACTTTCCCTATCAATTTCTTATCTTGGTTTACTCTGTTACATATAACTTTTCATTGAAAGTCAATAGGCGTGTACTGAATTGAAAATATGGTCATTTTTTAACTGTTACTTGAAGAATTAGTGACACATGATTAATTATGAAGATACAATCTTGCTTCTTTAATTGTCTCATCCAAAATAATACGAACAATCGAATCTAGATAATATCAAAGGTATATTCAAAACATGCTATCAAATACCTTCATTCTGTCATGGCTTTCGACAGTCCCGCATGTAAAATAATACTTGGTGAAGTTGACCATGCTAACGAATCATGACTTCACTTACCATCCCTTTTTTTTCTCAGACCAGACAGAATTTGTCATTCATTGGATCATATTTCAGATATATATATCTCATTATCTCCAATCAAAATGGGTTCCATATTTCAGAACTATTATAAGGTGGTAAGCTTCGAATTTGGGCTATCGGGACCCGATATAGATGAAATACGATTTGAGGCAAATTATTTGATACGCGGTTAGAGATTCTTTATCTCGATCATGATTAAGCATTTACAGCACATGAAAACTGGCTAAAATTAGAAATGTTCTCTTTTTATCTCTACGCCTTCCCTTCTTTCTCCTCTTCTCTTTATTTCTGACTATCTCTCATATCGTTTTCTTCCCCCTCTCTTTCTCTCCTCTCACTTTTTCTTGCACTTTCTGCAACCTTTTATACTTAATATCTTTTCATGTCCATCTTGACTTTCCCCTGTTTACTACAGCACCATCAATTAAATTCCATTCTCTCATTTCCTGCTCTCTTTTATCTTTCAATCATAATTCTCTACTAATAAATTAGTCTCCGACAAAGTTCCCTGATTTGTTCATGGTCGATTTCTTACCTTAACCAAATGCTTATCTTTAACAATAGACCCAACAATGTACCTAATTCTAACCTAAATCATAAAGTTTACCGACATCCCCGCACGAGCCACGCAACAAGTTGCATGTTTTTAAATTTAAGAATAAAATAATGTCTTTACATTTTTGACGAAATACACATTGGAGCATCAGCTGACACAAGACTTGTGATTAAAATATGTTAAAATAATCGTGCCTTTTTTGTCCTGTCTGTAGGCCTATGTAAAGTTTATCTATTAAACTACTATATAGACAACAGCGCAAACCCTGACAGAAAAGGAACATTGCCGTGCATACCGTGACCAGGTGAGGACAGGTATAATTAGGAACGCTTCCATAGCAACGACAATGAGACCACAATGTGTTCTCGCTGTTCCCAAACTGTGTGATACAGTGTATTATGATGGCATTGTAATCACACTGTGAACACTGAGTGACATAGTGTGGTCAGACATAGAAACACAGTGCGTATGCATCAGAGTCTGCCAATAGATAGGAGAAGATCTTGGAACATGTCCATAATGTTGACAATGTGAACGCGCGTTGCTATTACTCGCTTTTTATACTTTGGGGGCTAGGAAACTGTGATAACTCTCTCTTTAAAGTTATTCCAATTTCTTTTGAAGAAAGGGAAACGGGCACTAATGATAGATTTTATCTTGATTACATTTCTGTAATATAATTATCTACTACTCTCACCCTCTCAATTAGGCATACTGACAACGGTTGGCAACTAACATCGATGTACATACATCAAATTATTGATGGGGGTAATGAAACATGACTTGTAATCTTCATCTCCAGTAGTTCTTATTATTCTCAGTTACAGTACTTTCATTCTCTCGTGGTTTTCCCAGCATTTTCTCTCCCCCTTTCTCCTTTCTAAACCCTACCCTTCCCATTTCTAAACCTTACCCTACCCCGTCACGGCTGTATGAAATCGGTTATCTTATCCCCAAATTCACGACCTAGAAAGCCACGGTTGTCTAAGAATATCTTCTTTGCATGCCGCACGCGACCAGCTTTCTGTTGTGACACCCCAAACAAGATATCAGCAGCAATCAGCATCAACATCCGGGCCCTCGTCTTGTTATTGGCCGGAAGTTTCAGGGCAAGTGGCTCGTAGCTTGACGACAGATGCGTTATCCTTTCAATGGCTTACCCTACAACGTTACAAGCAGAGTGTAAAAATTCTCTCCTATAGTCGGTCTTTTTTGTTTGAGAATTGTTATCCATAACTGAGTGGCACCCTTTTCCCATTTCAATTAACATTAATACCCTACATGCATTTTCCCCTTATATTTTCTTCTCCAGGCTTTATTTTTCTTTTCCAACTTCCTCACCGTTCGCCCTGCCCAATTTTCTCTGTCTGTCTGTCTTTCTGTATATCTCTCTCTCTCTCTTTCTCTCTCTCTCTGTCTCCTTTTTAGTCCCTCCTTCCTTCCCCACTCGCCATTTTAATTTTTTTCCTAAGTTAACGGTTACTTTGAATTTTAGAGGAATTCCCCTCTAATATTCAAAGTAACCGGTAACCAGTTTATCCAAGACATATCTTTCTTAAATGCGCCACATCCCGCATAAGATTTTGTATCATCTTGACAATACAATACTACGTAGGGTTGTTTAACAATCTATACATAATCATGGCTGTGCATGCTCGCCAATGGTAACAGAAGTGGATTGTAGCGTCCCCATTACATATGCAAATTGGGGGGGGGGGGTAAAGATTAAAGACCCCCCTCCAATCTTGTGTAGCTACACACGAATTAACTGGCCTTTCTACTTTGATTGCCAACTTGTTTGGACCTTTAAAATTAATCAAAAGCTTGTTGACCTACTTTTTCTTTTCAACCAAACCCATTCCCAGAAAACAAAACGGATCAACGCCCATGCTTATTGGTATTAACATGTCAGAATGATTCAGTTTGTTTCAGGGCTTATGGACACAATAGATGGAAAGTCCTTCACAGTTATGCATAGTAATATCATTAACATCTGAAAATAATAGTTAATAGCCAAGGAACGCCCTATAATATAGGGTGGAAAACGCACAGGGATTTATTTCGCCCATTATATATTTATAGCAAGGGTTGTGACCATCACATAATGGACGAAGGAAGAGGTCGAATGTTGGGCCTGCCGCCCCTGGAAAAATACATATTCGGGCAACCGTCATCTAATATTTGGGCAAAGCGGTGGTCTCTTTATGCCTTTAAACAATATATTATATAATGTGACTTCATTGGAGGACTTGCAAAAGATGGGGACCTGGGGGTGTTTCACAAATACTAAGATAACCTTTAAGTTGGACTTAACTATGGCAGGCCATTCATGCCACTAGTTCCTCTAACCATTGCTGGCATTGGTTTCTCAAGGGACATATACATTTTGGTCACAAATCTATAGAATTGACATTTTTTGATAGTTCATTATTGAAGGAAAAAATACTAGCTAAAGATCATAATTGAGAGACCAATAGTGAAAGCAACCAGTGGCATGAACGGCCTGCCATAGTTAAGTCTATCTGAAAGTCGATCTTAGTCTTTGTGAAACACACCCCTGGACATTTAGTTTGAGACATTCTAAGATATGCTTCGACAACCTAGGAGGCGGGGTGATCATTGGGAATTGAAGGATTACTCCTACACCGGCATTATCTCTGATCCTATCCTTAGAGCTTATAAAGGCAGGAAATTGGATGATGGGTTCACTCTGAGAACTCCCTCTCTCATAGCACTGCTATTTGTACCTATAAGATTTATATTGATAGTTCATAAGTTGTTGTTGTTGTTGTTTGGTATTATCGGCGTTTCATTCTTTTTTAGAATATTTACACCTTTCACTTATTTTTTTTTTTTTTTTTACTATTTGTAAATTAGTACTCTTCTCTTTTTTTTGGATAATATAATGTCAGATCTACTGGTCCATGAGGGTTATGGGTTGATAATATATATTTGAGCAAGAGCTATATATTCTTACCGTAAAGATATTCATTTGTGATAATTATTTAAAAAATGCCTGTAGCAACAAGTGGGCTATGGGGAGGGGGCATGTACCTGTTGAGGACTATAAAAACATTACAAAAATTGCAAGAAAATGGGTCATCGATATGGGGAATAATATTTTGATTTTTGTTGGCAACTAGAACGACAGCATACGTTTTAATTATGATCCTCTATAAGATTTTCACTCATCACGTATAAATGTATATGTAATTCTTATTGATCAATGGAGAACTACTGGGGGGGGGGTAGGGAATCGTGTGTACTGTATCATCATTTCCACAACAGTTAAGTAAAGACTTTAATGACGCATTGTTATTTTATTTTATTTCAAAGAAATATTTCACCGATATGACATCAGAATATATTTGAAACTTAGAAAACTTCTCACATGATCACTATTAGATCATTATTGGTGTCATCTATCGCAAGCCAAATACAGATATTCATGAGTTTCAGGATAGTCTGTTAAGTATTGTACATGATCTGAAATTAGACAAAAGTCAATGTGTGCTAACTGGAGACTTCAATATCAATCTTCTAGGCGATGAAATGGCAGCTGATAACTTTCTCACCTCCATGCAATGTATCGGCATGCATCAATTGATTAATTTTCCTACTAGAGTAACGCAACATGGCTTCTCTTTGATTGATCATATATATACCAATATGAATGTTCCCAGTATTCATGCAGGAATAATTGAATCTGACGTTACAGACCACTTTCCGATCTTTACCATTTTTAAGTCTAATATACAATTTAAGAAAAAGTCTTGCCGAGGAAAATTAATGTCTCGTTCTTACAAGAACTATGATGTTACAAAATTCCATGCTGAGCTTGCCAACATAACATGGGAATCAGTTTATGCAGCGGATGATGCTGATCTCGCATACTCCCGTTTTTGTGAAATCATGACAAAAGTGTATGATGAGCATGCACCAGTTGTAGCTCAACACGGTAAAAGGAGAAAGAACGAACCTAAGAAACCTTGGATTACAAAAGCTATAATGAATTCCATAAAAAAGAAACATACAATGTATTCACAGGTTCTTGCCACCAACCACAATCCTGTCTATTTAACAACATACAAGAAGTACAGGAATATGTTAACTACAATAATCAGAAACTCAAAGAGAAATTACTATAGTAGGATATTCCTTGAAAATAAGGGTGATACTAGCAAAACATGGAAGACTGTAAACGAGATTTTAAGTGGTGGAAACAATTCGTTTAAGCCAACAGTGGTGGATAAATTGTGTGTGAATGATACTGGTACTAATGAAACCCTGTGTAATGAACAAGATATTGCAAATGCATTTAATGACTTCTTTGTTAATGTTGGTCCAAATTTGGCGAATGCCATACCAAACACAAATCGTAATACAGAGAAAGTTTTAGACGATGGTGTAGACAAATCTTTCTTCTGGAAACCAGTTACTGAGACTGAGGTTAACAACCATTTAATAGCCTTGAATGTAAAGAAAGCTAGTGGGTATGATAATATGCCAATCAAGCTGATAAAAGATGCTGTGCACTATGTAACTTCTCCCCTTACATTTATTTTCAATCTGTCTTTCACCTCTGGTAAATTCCCAGATGCCTTTAAAATAGCAAAAGTGACACCTGTTTATAAGAAAGGACCTAAAGATGAAGCAGGAAATTATAGACCTATTTCAGTATTACCTGTTCTTGGGAAGGTTTTTGAAAAAATTGTAAATAATAGGCTTCTTGACTTTCTTGAAAAAATCATGTATTATATGAGCACCAGTATGGCTTCCGTAAAAAATACAGTACAAAATTGTCAATGATAAATTTAGTTAACACTTTGAGGAATTCAATGGATGAGGGAAGAATCACACTTGGGATATTTGTAGACTTTAAGAAAGCATTTGATACAATTAATCATGATATTTTATACAGCAAACTTTCACACTATGGAATACGAGGAATAGCATTACAGTGGTTTAAGGACTATTTTTATAGAAGATTTCAATTTGTACAGTACGGAAATGTAACATCTCCCATGCTGCCTTTAACATGTGGTGTACCGCAAGGCTCTGTCCTAGGCCCAACGCTTTTCCTACTTTATATTAATGATATGCCATTTGCTACACGTTACTTTAACTTTCGACTCTTTGCGGATGACTCAAACTTATTCCATACATTTCCTGAAGGGCAAAAAGAAATTGATATGACTGAAGTGAACACAAATCTTCAAATTGTTTCAGACTGGTGTAATGCTAATAAACTGACAATTAATTTACAAAAGACGAGTTATATGCTAATAAGAAACCAGAGACGGCAGATTAATGTTCAAGGGCAACTGGCTATATCAGAAGCTGAAATAATAGAAGTTGATTCTTCGCTCTTTGTTGGGATAAAGATTGATAAACACTTGACTTGGAAACCCCACATACAAATGGTTAATAAATGCATCAGACAAAAAGTAGGAATCCTCTTCCGCTTACGGCATTTTGTGCCTAGAAATATCCTAGTGTTGTTGTATAAAACCTTTATTCAACCTCATATATCATACGGAATTGAAGTGTGGGGGAGCACTTACAAGTCTCACTTAAATTGCATACTGTATACACAGAAGATGGCCATACGGACAATCACATTTAGCCATTTTATGAGTCGTTCAGCACCATTGTTTTACGAATTGAAAATCTTAGATATTAACAAGTTCTATGAGTTGTCTCTATGTACATTTATGTATGACCTAGTACATAATAATTTACCTCACTGTTTGACGGATTATTGTGATAAAATTGAGCATAGATACAATACAAGAAAAAGAGAAAAGGGCCATCTACGTATACCACTGTATAAAACAACACAAGGCAAATTTTCAGTAACTTGTGTAGGAACCCGATTATGGAATGAACTTCCCGATGAAATCAAAAACAAAGGGTCTAGAAACACTTTTCGTAAACATCTCAACGATTACTTGATGAATAAGTGATTGAATTATGCAAGTACACATGTATATATTGTAAATAATCTCCATATTACATTTTTGTTGTTTTTTTTTGTCAAAAAAATGCAATTTTTTGTATAAATAATCTGTAGATACATGTATCTATGACTTTTTAACCTGGTATATCCTCTTCATAATTATATTTGGAGTGTAGAAATTGTGCTACGGTATTACTCAACATGTATACTTCTACTGTCAAGTTTTATTTTTTGATAATGATATATTTATTTTTGCCAAGTGTGTGCTAAGAACAGGGGCCAGACTCGACTAGCACATGTGCTATTATTTGGCTCCTTTTCATCACCTTCTATATTCTATGAGAAAAGACATATGTCTAGCATATCAATACTTTGTTAGGTTTTTCTTTAATATGATCTATAATATTCATTTATGAACATGTACCATTCACGATGTATTCAAATGTTTAATCACTGATGTTATTGATGATGAATAAATAAAATCAAAAATCAAAAATCAAAAATAATAGGAGATGCCGAAGAAAAAATACTTTAAGAAGAAGAAAAATGAATCCCGTCAAGTAAAAGTGATATCTTGGGCGTTTAAAGCCGTTCATTCGCGCTCCGTGACTCAGGAAAATAAACACAGAGAAAGTTAAAAAAATGACACTTATCGGTTCACGCCCATTCTAAGTCCACCTTCTCCAGTTGATATTATACGATATACCCCTAATTAAGTGATACTCTACCCCACTTTAATTGGATTTTAAAGTCTTAAATTCCCCCTCAGATTGTAGATTCATATCCAGGTCCGTCTCTAAATAGATTTCGTCCACAGGTCGATTCCTATGTACATTATTTTACGAGGCCTCAACAGCCGTCTAGTATTTTTGTAACGGAATACTTGAGCAGAAGGTGAAAAGAACTCTGTAAACCTTTGTAAACTTTCTTTTATCGCATTTGTAAATTATACACCACTGTCTTGTCAGCTTTTGCAATGTTACGAATTTATAATGTTGTTGTTTGGTTGATTTACTTGGCAATCAGTCAGAACTTTCTTTTAATTAGATGTTTTCCTTGTTCTTCAGGTACGAGGTTTCAAGCTCTAGTCTACATATAAAAACACAGAAACAAACAAACAAAAACACTAATGTCTCTCTTTCTTCTTTCTATTTTATATTTTATTTAATTTGTATTCAATTCCCTCTCTGTCTCCCTATTTCTCTCCCTCTTTCTCTCTTTCTCTCTCTCTCTCTCTCTTTCTCTCTCTTTCTCCCTCTATCTCTCTCTCTCTCTCTACTTATATAATTATATCTCACCCTGTTTCTCTCCCCTCTCTTTCTCCTTTTTACCTATGTATCTACCTTTCTAAAAAAATAATATCTTAATCGGTAATAATTTTGTCTAGATCAGATATTAAGTGTCAAACGCCCTCGGTATACCTAAATGTCATTGACTGTATTTGATCATGGTCCATGATTTGATACAGTGAGTTGTTGTTGCAGCCTTGGCTTTCCACGCAAGTCTGTATGGGAATTCTTAAAGATTCGACATCCGGGAAACGCCGCCCACCCTTAGACTTAGCATAAGATACTCTCACTATTAATTTCCTTTCCATGTCTTTGACGTTTGACTGTATGTCAACACTACGTAATGTCATCACTACTACATTACTTCCGCTTTTAGCTGTATCTGTTAAAGTCGTCTACAACATGGGTTTTCTCTAGCTGTTCTCTCTATTCACTTTTTCTTTTCTTTTTCTT
>JAVYIG010001534.1:0-207500 GCA_035222895.1 Strongylocentrotus droebachiensis | reverse complement strand
TCGTCTTATTTTCTTGTCTACAATTGTTGTGATAGATCTAGACTTCTTGTGGCGAGAGAATGAATAAGATGCTGCCTCGGACTACATACTTGACCGTCGTGAAAGCGTCTTAAGGGGGCCGCTGGGCGTGTTTTGAAAGTTGTCAGGATGAGCATATTATTTCAAACTACCTTCAAGCATTATGAAACATGTTTCAATTAAAAAAAATACAAAGATGAAGCCCCCCCCCCTCTCCCAGATCCGCTCCCCCTGGAACAAGAGAACCTGTCCTCAAGGTTTCACTGTAGTGTTTTGAGTCTGGAGTAAAGTATATCAATCTCTTCACATTTTCTGTCTTTATATATTTCAATTCATTACAACTCAATTTTTGACAGCAACATACCATGAAGCAGAATAGATCGTGAGATTTTTAGTTAGACCTACTCAGTTTTGTATTATCACGATAGGAGGCGAATAGCCTATAGTTGAATAAAAGGACGATTACATTATTGCAGTACTGCAACATCACATGATATGAGAATGTTCGATTCGCGACAATTATGCTGTCGTAATTGCACCTTTGCATCAAACATTACCAGGATTACTTGCAAACATTGAAATAGGATTGCGAATTTTGTTTTCCTGTTTGCTTGTTTGAGGGCACCGTGACCCCCGATATTCCGCGTCGATTTTAGTTTGCTAGATATTCTTGGAAAACTTTTGGCCAATGGCAATGAATGAAAAGAAGTTGAGAATCGGAATATTTACGTCAAGGATACGATTAATTAGGTAAGTCACTCAGTCTCAAGGAAATAATGATGGGTAGTTCTATATGTTTTCTGCTTTTATGTTTCATCAGGGTTTATAAAGGATGACATTTAGTGTCCGAAAAAGTTTTATTAGACTAGCCCCACCTGTTGACATCCACGTTTCTACTTACTGCTGAAGTCTATCTAGAGTAAGACTTGGGGTTTAGACTGGACTAGTATTCGTGTGACCAAACGTTGCGGATGGTCAATATCTTGAAAATTGCGAATAGATAAAAGAACCTATGATTACTTTATCTTAAAACATCACAGCCCCTGGCAACTGCTCAGTTATTTTGGAAATGAAAGTGGAAAATTGAGAGTCAAAATCAGTGACGTCTATTTTTAGGGCTCTAGCCTAAGATTCGTCCTTAGGTCTAAGACTCCTTAAAACTATCTTCTAACAGTTAATAGAAAAAATGACAATTAAGGTGATTTTTAGGACGTTATTAACGAATTGCAATCGGTAGTAGATATAGGCCTTGACCTACTAGTACTAGGCCTAGTACTAGACTAGGTCTACTACAAAGTACTAGTCTAGGGGTGTATAATAGAATATAGATCTAGACTATGGTAATCAATCTCATAATTATTAATTAATTAAGGGGAACAAAAACAGAATTAAAACAAATGATTGTAATTTATATATATATTTTTAAAAAGGCAGAAATTGTGATGGAGGCTTCACACTCCCCAAGGGAACCAAGCTCCCTTGCAGCCCAAGAAACACATCGTGACATTCAGCTAGACCCAACCTTTGTGGACAGGCTGAAGGTAGCCGCTGCTACTGCCATCATCAAGCAGAAACCTGCCTCCATGTCTGGAAAAGATTATGCCAAACAGCTGGCTGAGAGACTAAGAAAGAAAGAAGATTCATGGAAAGCAAAGGCTAATAATCTGGAAATGGAGTTACTAAAGACTAAACAGGAACTCTTGCTGGCGAGAACCAAAACTTCTTTTCCTCACAGCATAAATGGTAAGTTTATTATCCATATTTTAGTTAAATTTGCATTCCTATTGGAAAATTCTTTTGTGTGTCCTGCTGTGACCTTTATCAAAGGCTAAGCTGTGCATCAATTTTGTCCACAGCAAATCTGTAATTTAGACAAAGTTAAATGAAGCAATACATGAGCCCAGGACAAACTGGCAAACTTGGCAACCCAGTAAGATTACAGACTGGCAAAAGCAAGGCACATTAGCATTTAATCATAAATAAATATGATTGCTAACACTTTAGAAAAATCAATTTCAGTTTCCTTTTGTACAGTCCATAGAAGTCATATTCAGATTGCATAAGACAGCACTAATGCACACAGGCATTTCTATGTGTGATTGACAATGCTACTGAAATTGCCTTAGGTAGATTTTTCGAAAGTTTTTAAGATCATGTTTTTTTAGTCAATGCAAAACTTTTACATTGAAAATTGAAAATGATGACAAGGTTTTTTTTTCATATTCTTCGATATTTATTTTTGTTTAACATTGTCTTATTTCCGTAGAAAGAGAAGCAGCAAACACTTCCCACAGTCACAGTGACACAAACACTGACGAGCCAGCATTCCTCACTCCCCCTTCATCATCAGAAGAATATCATCACATTGACCACCAGATGGCGCTCTCTAGAAACACAACATTCCTTCACAGTCTCTCGACCCTCTCTACAGTAAGCAGGACAGATGATGATGACGTAAAGGTCATGGAAAGTTCATCAGAGATCATAGTCAACAGCGTGAAAATTGCAGTAGAATATATTACAGGAAAATCAAAAGGTATGGTAATTTAAAAGGCAGCTTGTATTCTTTCTATTATGAAATTCTATATGAATTACAAAAAGAAAAGAAACAAAGTTGGTGAAAGTAGACAGCTTGATTACATTTAAAGTGATTTATTTTAATTCATGGTAGGGCACACACCATCAATTTTATGTAAATATTTAATTAAGAATGAAAAATGATTCACATTCAGTAAACGCTACATTATATTAAATTGTTCTGGAAAAATATATATAGGAAGACATTTGAACTATAAATATTAAATACATAAACAGTTTTAGATGAAGCAATTCACAATTCCACTTTCAAGCAAGCTTCTTACAAATTTCAAAGTCTGTACTCATTCATAAGCATATTTGAAAAATATTGAGAGCAAATCCTTATTTAGTGTTTTGAAATTATTTCTTATTTTTGTTGTTCTTTGAATGACTGAATGATTCTGTCACTCATTGACTGGTTAATTGATTATTTGGTTTAGCTAGAGTTTAAAAAAGGCCCCTTTTTAATAGTTTTGAATGTCAAGTCAAAGAGGTACAGTGGTAACTGATATACTTGCAGCTGCAACTATAACTCATATATACATCATTAAAATAGTATGTGCTTTCTACGTGTACATGTAAATACATATTTTCATTTTTATTTTACCATGTTTTTTTTCTTTCTTATTTCTTTCAAAGGTAAAGCCCCATGTCATCATCTGTCATCTCGGATGCTCCAGAAGGCAGCTGATGCTATCGTAAAGACCTTAGATACCAGACTTCCTTCAGGCTGCAGGGATGATGTAGTATCATTGGTAGGCGAGCTGGTAAAGAGTGTTCTAGATGAGGTGATGGAAAACTCAAAGATATGCAATGTGAGTAGATATTAAATTCATATATTAACATTTCAGTTCTTTAATTCAGTTATGAATGTATTCATAGAAAATCAATTTGCATAAAATGTATGAAAATATGTCAAATATATGTTCCTGGTGATGTAGAACAGCAAGGAGCAGGGGAGAATCCTACCTATTCCCTTGGCCTTTTAGGTTTGTTTTTCTCTTATGTCATTCATGAATCAAGAAGGGGGGAGGGGCACAAGGAACATTTCAGCCCCCTTTTTTGTACTGTTCAGATGGGAATACTCTATTTGTTACAACAATGCATGACAACTTTGTTTTCTGTTTGCATTTTAGACGTACTCCCAGAGGGAATCCTGTTGCATCCTCATTCGTCTCTCAAAATCATCTCATCTCCTTCCAACCATGCTCACCGCCATCCTGGAGAAACTTGAGATGGTATCCACCTCCCTCCGCAACATCCGTCTCCATGGCAACCACCTAGATGTTCAGCTTCTTGAAAACTCTTTCTTCCTCTTCTCCACAATGGAAGATGTTCTTGTTTCTGTACAGACATCATCATCAGATGCATCATCTTCTAAGGGAAGCTGTATGGAAGGTCAAGGAACTTTGTTTAGCATAAAGGAGACATCATCTCAAAACAGAACTACCTCTGGTGAACATTCAAGACATGTTCCATCTCCAATTTGTGATGAGGATGATACCACTGAAGGTCAGGATATGAGAGGAAAATCAGTGAGAGGTAAGACTGGTAACCAAACACGGAAACTAAGCTTGGATCAGGGGTTTAGGACGAATATACAGCAGAGACTAGAGGACAGTCTTCTTCATATCTCCCATGACTTTCCTCTCTATGCTCAATATGTATGGAGGCTGACTGGAATCTTGGAGTTAATGAACGAGTAAAGAATTTACTCTCTATGTGTACTTTTTATTCGTTATGGAGTAATTTTTTGTTTGTCCTGCTGAAGGCAGAGATAATGTTTGACAATAACTTGCTCATTAATGAAGTGTTCTTTTTCAGTCAACTACACTTGAAACTGTTTATATGTTATTGCTGCACTTACAGAAAGTAATTCCTTAAAGGTAATGCAAAGTTTTGGGAAATTTAGGAAAATGTGATGGATAGTATTTCTTTAAAATGTTGATATATTTGGATGCCCCTGTGAATGTATCGTAAGCACTAGAAAATCTAGCTCCTAAAACACCTTCTGCTCCCAGTAAATTTCAAAGATTTCAAAAAGCGTTCCATGGTAGCTGCGACCATCAAAATCTCAGAATATGCAGTTCTGGTACATAATTTTCAAACGGGACTAATAGCAAATCGGTCGGTTGTAGTAAAAACAACAACATTGTTTTAAAGCTAAAGTAATATCAGTCTTGAGAGGGAGCTATACAACATAAAAAGTTTATCATTTACATTTTCATCACTTTAGACTCGATTGTGACAACGATCATTGAATATTGTAAAATCGCATATGCTTCAAATATGTTCATTTGAAACAAATTCATGACCCCATACCAAAACTTTGTATTACCTTTAAGAAAGAGCTTCATTATTAAAGAAAAAGATAGGGTAAAATGTACAAATATTGAGAAAGAAATAGACTATTAGACATGACATTTTTATTTTTAACATTTATGATAGTGGCAATCTCATGACCACAAGCACGGCTTGATTTCAAAGTTCGGATGTAAACTGTTTCAATAAATGCAAAACTAATGAGTGAATAGCGCCATCATGTGGTGAAATCTCTGGTGTGAAGTTTGGTGTACAATACAATAGTTGCAAGGCGTCATAAAAGATCACCTAATGTCCTACGTGTACTTCTGAAGAGGATTTAGAGCAATATCATCTCTTTGCAACACTATCATGGATTGGAATAACAGCTTCCTTTATCTTTAAAATGCATGTCACTGTAAACTAATTAAAATAACCTCTCACCAATATATCTCTAAAACACCAATCATCCAAAAACCACTGCCAAACTCACCTAAATCCTCTCTCCTAAATCTCCAACATACAAGTAGCAGATCATGTCCAGTACATGCAGGTCTGTCTGTCTTTTATTGTAGGCTGCCATGCAGCATCATACTGAACATTTCTAAGCAAAGTATATTCAAATGAAATACATCATAAACCAATAGCAAAATAGGATTTGGGAGTAAGACTGAATATTCAAAAGGTAAAGGAAATGAAAACCAATGATAAGTAAGAAGTGGAAATACCTAAAGCATTCACACAAGATTCATGAATAAAAAATGAGAAGAGAACAAAGGAACATACCAGGTGAGATGGAAGACTTGGTATGTAGAGGAGATGAATGGAGGAAGGAATTGGGTCAAGTAATTGAGTAAATGCATATATAAGTGAATAAGCAAATGGTGAAATGAATATGTATAGAGAGAAGAGACTAAAGAAACAAATAGTAATTGTATCAAATACAAAATAATATAGAATGAGTCTAATTTTAACTCTAAAATTTGTACAATAAATGCAAAACTAATGAGTGAATAGCGCCATCATGTGGTGAAATGTCTGGGGTGAATTTTGGTGTACGATACAATAGTTGCAAGGCGTCATAAAAGATCATCTAATGTCCTACATGTACTTCTGAAGAGGATTTAGAGCAATATCATCTCTTTGCAACACTATCATGGATTGGAATTACAGCTTCCTTTATCTTTGAAATGTATTTCACTACATTTATAACAATTTATTATCTTTTTCTTTGAAGGGAATGTTGAAACGAATCAAATTTGAAATGAAATATTGTTATGTTTCATGTTTTAGTCAATGGGAGAACTTGGGAGAACAATGAAAGAATTCCTTGTAACTATATATATTTTTTTTTGGGGGGTGGAGGTTTCACTATCAAATCATTTTATTACATAATTTTACATACCATTTTAATTGTATCTTTATCATCACCACCGCCATCATAAACCATCATCATCATCGTATTAGGACAATTGCCCCCTGGACAATCACCCCCTGGAAAATCACCCCCTAAAAACTACCCACAAGGACAATTACCCCTCCCCCTCCCCCGGGAAAATTACCCCCAACGACAATTGCCAAAAGATACCATGTGCGAGTCCCCCAACCCGATCCCACACACACACACACACGCACACACAGGGGTTATTGTCCTAGAGGGTAATTTTCCTGGGGGGGGGGGGGGGGGGCGGGTATTTTCCGGGAGGTAAATTTTCTTGGGGTAATTGTCCTTGGGGTTTAATTGATCTACAACTATCATCATTATCATCATTATCATTACTTCTGTCATCCGCATTGTCAACATTATCACCATCACCTCATCACCATCATCATCATTATCATCATCATCATCATCATCATCATCACCTCATCATCATCATCATCATCATCATCACCATCATCATCATCATCGTAATAATAATAATCATCATCTTCATCATCATCATCATCATCATCGTAATAATAATCATCATCATCATCATCACCATCATCATCATCATCATCATCATCGTAATAATAATAATCATCATCTTCATCATCATCATCATCATCATCGTAATAATAATCATCTTCTTCATCATCATCATCATCATCATCATCATCACCATCCTCATCACCATTATCATCATCACCATCACCTCATCACCATCATCATCATCATCATCTTCTTCATCATCATCATCAACATCATCATCATCATCATTATCATCTCAAACATCATAATCATTTCCAACTAAATTTTGTTGATGATGGTTATTTTCAAGTGTATTAATTAATTCAGAATCTTATGTTATAACCTGTTTTGCTAAGAATGACAGATACTTTTCTTTTTAGATGAAAAGTAGTATAATTCAAGATTTGTTTAAATTGTTTTTTCTTCTTCAGAGTCCATTTAATTTTGTTCTAAAAAATGTTCATACTCAGACTGTAGGCTACCCAAAGTCTGATCATCAAAACGTCAGGATTTTTTAATTTTAATTTTTGACGTTAGAAAGAATTGTTGAGTAGTAATGAAGTTTACAGTAGGTATCATTATCCTTTACGAATGCAAAATGGAAATTTCTACGAATATAAATTGAAGAAATGAAAGGACAACATATATGAATCGTAATCTTGTGATTAAATCTTTAATAACCAATGTCTGAACAACAATACAATTTCATTTGTCACAAACTGGCGTGAAATATTTCCAGATTCT
This sequence comes from Strongylocentrotus droebachiensis, assembly GCA_035222895.1. Lineage (NCBI taxonomy): Eukaryota > Metazoa > Echinodermata > Echinoidea > Camarodonta > Strongylocentrotidae > Strongylocentrotus > Strongylocentrotus droebachiensis. The sequence continues at coordinate 199,906 of JAVYIG010001534.1, read as the reverse complement.
GTCAACAGAAGAAAAAATGATACATTTTTATTCACAAACGATCATCACACTCGCTTCAATTCTACCTTTATGGGATGGCAAGTCCGGTCAAAATTCTCATGAAAATGAAGAAGAAAAAACGCGCTGAAATAGAGCGATTATCGTCACAGTCATTCACTACTCGTGTCATTGTTGTTGTTTACAGAAATAATTATGGTACACAAGCATGTTTCTATAATTCAAAGGTTGTATATTAAGGTAAATATTACTGATGTATTTTCTTAAAATAATCATAGAGAGTCACATCAAACCATTGGACGAAATAGTTATTTGAATACGTTATAAGTAAAGAAACAAAAATTGAACTAGCAAACATGAATATATATTTGCTTGGTATATTCAAATATTAGCTTTCTTAAGAGAGAGAGAGAGAGTGAAGGTGAAAGTGAGCTAGACAGAGAGGGAGGGAGAGATATAGAAAAGCGGAGAGGCGAAGGAGAAAGAGAGAGAGAGAGAGAGAGAGGGGAGGGGAGAGAGAGAGAGAGAGAGCAAGAGAGAGAAGGAGGGTGCACTGGTAATGATTGGTGCGGAAGTGGTCGTACATTTTTAGTTTAAATCGAAACGTAACATGTTTTAAAACGAACGGCTCACCCGATATTAGACATTATCTTTACTTTTTTGATGCGTTTTATCAGTCTACTATGATAATAATAAAATTGCAAATGCATCCAGGTTCATTACATCAATGATAGAGCCTAACAAAAATCAACTAACCGTAAATTACAGTTATGAAGAGGTAAATGACAATCACGGCAAACTACAGTGTACAAGGCTTTAGTTCAGTTCTATTCAAATATAAAATCACTCTTAGGGGTAAGTTATATATATCGAATTTGCTGAAATCATATTCGCAATCGAAAATAATAAATAAGAAATTGGTCAGCAAACACCGTCGATTACAATGGAGTGGATGTACGCCCCCTCCCCCTCTTCAAAAGCTCCCCCTATTATTGATATTTGGATACACCTCTGCAAACGAACCTGCCCATCAAGTGAATTTTTGAGGAACATCTTTACCTTGTACATTTGAGGTCAAACTATATCTAAAAAAAGTAATGATTTTTTTTCATATTAAGCGATAGTCAAACATTTAGAGCAATTCCATCTGAGGAAAAGGGATAAGGGTGCGTCTTCTGCACTTAATCTAGGTTTTGAAAGCAGCTCTCCTATTTAAATCATAATCAAAACTTGATCAATGTCAAGCTAACATGTAAATATCACAATTAACTTATTGTCTCGTTGCAAATAAGAGAGAAAAGGAGAGAGATTTGAATATATTGCTTGATATTATGTTGGGTATATCAAAATAAAGATTGGGGATAGAACAACAGGAACAGAATTATCATAAAAATATATCAACTTTATACCATAAATTAGTCACATATACATTGTCCATGTAAAAAAGAGCACCGATGTCACTTCGTTCAATTCCATCCCAGAACAATCAATTTAATGGTTTTATCATGCAGACATTTCAAAGACACATCTCTTTATTTCATGCAATAATTAATGTAAACATTAAACGAGTATTTTCATCAAATATACTGGCTTTCTTTCTAACATACATCTACAAGTTTAAAACTGTACATAGGATTGCAACTGGTTTCCACCTTAGAATATTAACATTTTAAAAACAAGCTACGCACAAAAAGAAAAACTTGACTGAAATTAAAAATTCGCAAAACAGTCTTACACAATACAAAGATATTTATTTCAGTTCGGATGTGAATGTTTTTCTTGCATTTTTTATCTGAAAAAAGACGCAAAATTCAATAAAGATTCCTTCAACAACTATTTATCTTACACTTAGCTATCTGTATTAATAGCCCATCACTACATCGGCAATATCAGTATAATTTTTGCATCTGTAAACCCTGTTAAGATAATTTTGGCGTTCCCGTGAATTGTAACATGAGAATACCTCTTGCCCATGACAAGAAAACGCCGATACTATACTGTACACGCAAAGTGTATATCAAATTCTTCTACGACATAAATGTATTGCTCATTGATCCCGAAACAGAATATTAATGATCTTCACATGTACAAACATTAAAATGAAAATACATTCCAAGAAGGATCATCGAAAAAGATAATAATGTTAATGGACTTGTTTTGGGGCAGGCCAGAAGATCCGGAACGTAACCTGGCACGATTACCCTTTATAATATTTTTTTTAACGAATAATCACCAAGCGTCGATTTAACCTCGGATCATTTTACAGCAATTAAGTGCAACGATGAAAACCCCATCGTTAGCTCAATCGGTAAGGACAGCGTAATACAACGTTGGAGTTGTGGGTTAGAATCACAGCATTTATTCAGTTCTATTTTTTTGCCTTCATAAAGAGTGAGGCAAAGCAATACATATTTAAAGTCTGATTGTTTGTGACCTCTTTCCAAGCTGCTAATGAAACAAAAATGACTCCGGCTATATAATATGTAGGCCTTGATAACATTGATGGCAGTGCGAATGATTGAACCGAAATGTTTGGTTTAGGGAGTGCAGAGGGGTGTTTCTTACTATAGTTGAAGACAATTGAACAGTCTTGAAGACCCCGGAAAAACGACAATACAGATATCATGAAACCCATTGTTACAACATTCATAACACCTGACAAAAGTAAGAACATGTCATAAATATATTGAATGCCCAATATTCAGGATACAAATTCAACCTTTGTTCAGATTTTAAAGTGAAAACTATCCTCTCAGTACGCATACGCATTGTGCAGATCCTTGAGATGTGTGCCATTTGCATACCAACCTAAGCCTGTCCGATCACACATAGTGCTAGAGTTGTGAAAGTAAGGGTATTCCTTAGGATCCCGACACTGGTCCGCTATTGCAGCCTCAGACGTCCCATAAGCAGCGTAAGTCGACGTCCGCGCTAGAGCCGTGTTCCCTGAATAGCACATGGACGAGTCCTTAGTGGCTGAATAATAGTCAGTAAGACGGGAGGTACCATTTATGGACGGGGGTGAAGTGTGCCCATTACGGAGGGATGATGCCCGGCGATTCGGACTGGTACTTCTCGCGCTATAGTCGGTTGATGTATGACGGCTGAGGTCCGATGTCCGCGTCGAGTATGAAATGTCGTGAAGGTCTCTCGAATCGCGGTTATCGGTTGCACTAGAAGAGTTTTTTCTGACCGAGGAATGTTCAGAGGAGCTTGCGCTTCTTCTCGTTTCGGACAGACCCATGTGATTGGTGTTTGTTACTTCATTTTGAGATGTATTTACACCATTCAACCTGCTGCTGTTCAGTTTATGACGTTCTTCCTTTACAAGTCTCTCTGTTGCGTGTACCAGGCTCTCAAACTTCCTGCTGCTATTGGCGACTGTATCACTCTCCCTTCTTTGCCGCGATTTGTCGTGGCTGTATGCCCTCGGAGAAACTGTCGTAACTCCTGAAGGGCTACCCGTTTGTGCTGGTGATGTCACAGTGTGAGAATGTTCGGAGGAAACGCCATGATTCGGTGACGTCATTGAGGTGCAGGATTGAGAAAGCGTTTCTAAATGTCGGACATCGCTGGTATCATTGCAACATGTAGAGGTACTCGGAGCACTTCTCGGGTTCTCTGTCCCTGAATACGAGTGCGCACTTTTGCGGGTGTCTGCGTAAGACGATGCGTCGGTTGCCGAGTATCCATGCGCAGCGGACCACGTGAAATAGCTCCTCGCGTCCGTCGACCCGTAATACCGATCATCACTATAATGTCCACGATACGATGAGATCCTGTCGTTCACGCAGTGCGCGTACGCCTCGGCAGTCGGGTACGCGTACGAATTCGCGTACGGTGCGTACGTTCCATCCGTGTACACGTTGTGCTGGTAGCCTGCCGCGTAACTCGCTGAATACATCGCGTTGTATCGGTCCAAACCTTCCTGGTACGCTGCCGTCAACTGCGGAGTAGGGACGGGAACCTCACAAGCTGTTGCATACTGGCCGTAAGTCCTGGCCTGAGTGTACTCACTCGCTGCTGCTGCTGCCGTCATAGCGTCCTGATAGAGCAAGCTCTGGGTAGGTGTCTGTACTTGGTACGGCTGGTACTTGGATGATTTGCTCTTCTTCTTGCTTTTGCTGGGCCTGGTCTTCTCCTCGACGGCTGAGAAATTCGACTCTGTTTTGGCTTGGAGCTGATCGAATTGAAGAATGAGCTCTTTCTCTTCCATTTTGCTGAAACAAAGAAAATAAAAGCCCACATTTCATTAATTTCACTGGAACATCTTTGTAAAGATTTATGCGTATGTTTAACAATGCTTTAGTCTTCCTCATAACTATCTCGTAGTAAAGCTTACTCATCGCATGTGCATTGAAAATTAAAGGAGAATAATGTCATAATCCTCGAAAAAGGTAATCATTATGTCCATTAGGACAAGCAAGTAAGACTTCAAGTCTTTGTTCAAAATAACATCGTATAGTAACAAATTAAGTGTTTCTTTTGTTTTAAAATAAAAGTGTAAATATTAACGGTTCAAAAGTTTAGGTTTACTTGTGTTTAAATTCAAGTAAACCAAAGCAACAACCACACACAAACCTGTATGTTTCCCGAAATTTAGGAATGTCATGAAAGAACTGTTGCATTTTATTGAAATGGGCCATATCAGCTTTACTTTCAAAGTACCCCGTGTTTTGTTTTCTATTGAGTAATTGAGAACAAAATGAATGAAAACAGACAAACAAACAAATCAAACAAAATATACAAACAAACAAACATTCGATATTTCATCTTACCTTAGTACAGTATTGACGCTGACGATACAATGTGGTCTAGAGGAGCGGCTATTGTGAACGATGGTGGCCGCACTCTGCATCCAGACCCATCCACCGTGCTTGGATAAGAATCGAAAGTACCGGGTAGTGGCCTGCCCTTTTAACAGTACTGTGAAGAGAAAATCATGCACAAAAAGATAATAGTATGATGAAATCTATTCATTTTTCCTTTAATTAGCAATCGGGGACAATTTTGAGGAAAGTGTGGTAGAGTGTTCAATAAGTAGACCTTTGAAGTTAAGGAGTAAGAGTTTGAATCATTGTCCGTTCTCAGGTCGTTAGGTAAGGTAGGTTCGTTTTTCTGTACCCAGGTGTGCTACATGGGTTTAATAGTGTTTAAAAACAAAACCGAAAACCTCTAAAAGCTATACTAAATGTAGTCCTTGCTGAATGTTTTGGGGGTTTATAAAGTTTGATTGAATGAAGGAGTTGACGAAAGGGCGAATAACTTCGAAGAGACACATATTTCTGGAGAAGGTGAAATGTTGCCAAACCTCCTTGTGGTCAGATCGCCATTAATGAATCGTTGTACTATGATTATTCTTTTGTAATGGAATATTATAGGTCTTATTATACTCGTGATGAACGTGAGGACTTACATGTATGGTGAGCATATCGTATATGCATGATGTCCATCGGATGAACAAAATGATAGATTGTCTTTTCAATCAGGTCCTGTGGTTCGTACCCTGTCAGAACTGCGACTCTGTGACAAATAATAGAACAAAACAATCTTAAAAAGTTACACAAAAATGCAAAAAAACTGTGGCTTGGATATCGGTGTAGAAGGATGATGCAGAAATAGACTTTAAGAGAAAGATGCATTGACATATAGTGTGTATATAGGCCTATATATATTATTGTTTTGGCATTATAGTGGAGAAAAGATGAAAGACACATAAGCTACATTTTTGTCAAGATCCAGTTGTCTTCTCCTATTGAAACCTATTGAAAATTGACGTATTCAATTGAAAGAAATTAATAACGCATGATATATTAAAAATGAAAACTAAAGCAGTTCCTTTTAAAACTGTTTCCTTTCTTCTCTTGATATTACTAAAGTGTATTAAGCTCAGTCACAGTTGACCATCGTTTGATTCATGATTGTCCGTTTATACTTACTTGCCATCTAGAAAGATGAGTTTCATATCGAGACTAGCCCTGAACATGAACATGTTGTTATAGAGTTTGACCTCGGTCAGTGAGCTTGGAGGTAGCGAATGTCCGATGGCCACCAGACCTACATTCTGATAACATCCGTCGTAGGGGGCGATGTCCATGGTATACTGCTTGATCTTCAAGTAACCATGGCAATGGATCACCTGAAAGATGGAAGATTTGAGAAAATAAACGTGAAAGGAATAATAATAATACAAATTTAGTTTTTTTGGGGCAAACTAACGTCTGATGAACACAAATGCTGAAAAGTTTTGAAATCCTTTCAATTAGGTCAACAAACTTTCCCTGCATGCAAAGAGCAGGATATCTTATAACTTTAACATAATTTTTAAAATAAAATATACACGAGTACTTGTTGGAATAAACATGATAAATGAAAGGGTGATTGTGAATAAAGCTCTACTCAGGCGAAAGTACGAGTCTGGGCCTTATTTGGCTTCAAACACTATTCTCATAATTCTCAATGTTCTTAAAAGTTGGAGAACTTTTGCTCCTCGATTCGATTGGGATTTATACAAGCTTTGAGTCTCAAGAATAGAGGTTACAATCATTTGTAAACTTCTCCCAGTCCCTTCCCCCATCTTCCTTTGTTTCTCTCCGTCTCCCCCTCTCTCTGTTTCTATCACACCACCGCTCTATCTATGCCACTCACCCCTCCCGCCATCCCGCCATTTCGTCACCCTCCTTTCCCCCTTTCTACCAGTTGTCATCCAGTCCTAATTGTTCCCATGTTAATACCTCTCACACATCTGATATTATTAGCAACCTGGGTATCGTTTCACAAAACCGTCATAAGAACAAGTTCACCGACATCCCATTGAAACACTTGTTAATTACAATTCATGCATTTCAATGGGATGTTGGTGAACTTGTTCCTACGACCATCTCGTGAAACGCTGCCATGAATGCTCTCGATCGTTTACAAAAAAAATGCACGTGGATGGCCAATTACAATCCATCCAATATGCTACGATTATATATATCCATGGTTCAATCTCCTACCTTGTAACCGCCCGATGTTAATCCAGCGTTTCGCTTGGCCAGCACGCACTTCATTCTCAAGAAAAACTGACGCTCTAGCTCATAATCTGCAAATGAAGTCGGGAAAGAAAGAAACGGACTAAGTGCATGAAATCTCTTTCCCCCTTCCTTTTTGGTATAAAACTTGGATGGAAGATGTCAAACTAATGACTTGATGATCCCCCGTATTTGCAACTGATATTAAATGATCGCAGCATCATCGCAGGTCTTACAATCACATATATTCTGCCCCCTATTATGTTAGTAGCTGCAAATCTAAATCTTTTATAAATATGGTTAAATTCTTCAGCATTTTTAAAACTCAACAGGAGAATTGCAATATTTAGAATAAACTTTGTTTCTAATAATTTTGAAATATGTCTAAAATAACATGTATAATCGATATTTCGAAAAAAATGACGACTGATGCATCAGATCTTAATTATAATCGTATTATTATTAACGTCAGCATTTTGTTTAAATTATCTTTACAAAATTTGTAAAGATATTTAATATTGAAATCATGTATCAAACGTGCTTTCAGCTTCTTTAACAAAGATTTTGATATGAAACGAATATAGTTGTCATATATTATTCTTTCGTTTGCATTGCACTATAATACAACAGCTTAAAAATATCATTTATTATACATGCATAATTTGTATACTTTGTCTATATAATCTATACCGTTATTTTCATTAAAGTATCTTTAAAAAGGATATTTTGATGATAATTGTATCAGAAAAGTGCTCAAACAATATATTATAAACTATAAATAGATTATAATGATTTACCTGTAAGTAGATGTGTATGGTATGGTTGATGAGCTGTGAGTAGAGCAGTCATCTCATCGTGATCAGCAGGATGAATGTATTCATAAATACTATTACCCGTCAACTCCACCTGGAAGATACAACACACATCAAGACAGATGATTATAGGAACACGACTACAGGGAGACGCGATGATTCAGTGGTAGAGCACTGGCCTCGTAAGGTGGAGGTCCCGGGTTCGAAACCAAGTCGATGCTAGTGCCTTTTGGTAAGGCATTAATTCTCATTACAAAGTGCCTCGGAGAGGACTTAAAGCCGTCGGTCCCCTGGTTGCTTACTTAAAAGCATACACATACTTTCTTAGCAGTCAGGTAAAACAAAACCATCAGACAAAACCAAGACTTCTGTACATTGTACATTTGAAATGAAGTCATAACATCTTCATCTTCTCCTCTCATCCCTTCTTTCAAACATATCAGAGCATGAAAATCTTACTACTGCATTCACTTTATTAATGTATATATATTATAATATGTTCACGTAATATGATCTCGCATCCATAACATTTTACCCCTTCGCGCAATTTCCAGATTTTTATTTTTCAAGAGATAAAGTGTGCTGATGACAAGAAGGGCCTCAAAACAGTGTTAAAGTACAGAAGTAGGCGCACATCTGAATCCCAGCATGCGTATTACTACCAAATAGGCGGTATTCATGCACGAATAAAGCTTTAGGAACTCTTTCAATAATTGCTATTTTGATCTTTCAACGATTTGTTTTTCTCCATTATTATGTAATGATATATGTAATTCTTTCTCACCGTGTCTCTCATTATGATTTTCTCTCCCCATTTTGAACTAATAATTTGGTAGCTCCCTTTCATTCTCTGTATTTCATTTTTTTCTATCCGTCTGACCAATTTTCTTTGTCTCTCTTTCTTTCCTTCTTGTATTCACCTCTCCGTCAACTTATTTCCAAGAATCCTCTAAACATAGCAAAACTAATAAGAGTAAACATATCTGTGGTAATGATACATCGAAATTACACCCACAACAAATACACCAGCAAACAAACTTCTTGTTCGCTCGCCACGCAAAAATGCTCTTCAAAAACTAGATCATACAACCCCTTGACTCTATAAAGAACGGCTGCAACTGTTTCATGTTTGCCAAACTCATGGCGGAAGAAAAAGTTCAAGACCAAGGGGTCAAAAGCTCAAAAGTGCAACGCCAAAGTTACCAAGAAGAGATCCATTTTATCCACAGTCTGATTGTACTTTTAGTGAACTTTGACTTTGCCAGCCATTGTTACCCTTTGACGGAGGAGCTGGGTGAATGAAAAATGATGGAGAGGGGGTTTTTCTTGGCCCCGTTTTGTGCCTTGGAGCGGAATGCGGATTGGGGAACAATAGGGGCACAAAAGAGAGCAATCCATTACCATGTAACTTGTTGGATGTCTGACGTCCGCTTGATGGCAGATATGACATGGGAGGCGGTGGACGGGGAGCGAGGAAGGTGGGGGGGGGGGGGGGGGTAGAAGAGGGGTACTGGAAGCATGAGAAATACTGGCGAAGGGACAGTAAAGCAAGAGAGAATCAAATTAATAAACAAGTTGAAAGTTGAATGTAGTAGAAGCAATCACAACAAACAAAAACAGAGAAGGGAATACAGAGAGTGCACAGAAGGAGATTAAAGAAAGTACAACCTAAAAGTCACCAAAAGCAAAATGGAATGAAGTAATGATTGGGAATTCGACACAAGACACTATTTTATGCGGAAAGTTTGAACAAAAGTTTGGACGAGATATGGAGAGGCAAGTGAAGAAATGAGATAAGTTGAAACTAAGGACAGCATGAGAGAAAACAAAAAGGAGAAGAGAGTGTTAGTATGGAAAGGAAACCTAAAGAGAAAGAGTGGAAGAGAGACGGAAAGAGATCGAGAGATGGAGAAGGAAGCCGGGGGGGGGGGGGGGGGGTGGCGAGAGGGCGGAGTAAACATGGTAAAGAGAGATATAGCAAAGGTGGACGATGTCTTTGTCATGCTTGTACTTTTTTCGACTCAATTCTTCGCTCAGGGCGTCATGAGATTTGGACGAGGGTACTATGACAAAAAACTCTAAAGTTGGTGCGTAGTTCCACTGTTTTTGATACGTCTTTTTTACCCTCTCGATACTGCACTTTTCAGGGGAATACACTCACTGAAGTATAAAGTGCACCTGACCTGAACGGGTCCTGCGTGAAGACACTTGCCTCAAAAATTGAGTCGAGAGATGAAGAAGGAACATTTCTTTATGTACATGTAGTATCAATTTCAAATGGCCATGGTGTAAGCACTTTTTTTCTGCTTTCGGGTCATGGTATAGACATACAAAAAAAAGCAAAGAAAGAAAATAAACAAAAATGTCCGAGTGGTGTATTATGAGAGGCGGCATAAGAAGTCGACTTTTGAAACTACGAACAAATTGACCAAGCAAATGGCTGGAAATTAGATTGTATACATTGAAAACTTCACAGTTACTTTTAAACCATTGTTCTAAAACTGTTCTGCTTATTATCAGCTACTTTCATTTTTTTTTTTTTTTTTACAAATGTTAGTGTCACTTTGTAATTGTTTGAAAAAAATTAGCTTACCTGTGATAAACCAAGATGGACGGATGCAGTTTCGGAGATGTAGATGATCTTTCCATCGGGAGCGACGACAAAGATAAATCCATCAAGGGTCTGTGATAGGGCAAGAAGAGAAATGTTTAGCTTGAAAAAGTGAGGGATAGAAAATTCATAAAAAATATATACCAATTGCCCAATATATAGATCCGTCTTATATCATTTGACTAATGAGATGAGAAGAGATAACGATGGATATCAATATAAAATGCATTCAGCGGTGTGCAATACGTTTTGTTATTCACAACAATAATGGCAAGTTTGGGTTTTCAACAGACTAAATTGAAAACAAATCTAACTCAATAAAGCAGACTCTGCACTCGCATGGATGCAAATCATTATTCGCTCTCTTTAGACAGTATAGGTCGTATATAAGTTCTATTACGTCATTTATTTTAGGCATTCCATGTACCTCAGTTACCTATTTTGTATAGCATGAGTTATAATTCATTTAGGCAATTGCTCTATTAGGTTTTATATATCTAAATCTTCGGAAGTATCATGGTACATTATATTATTAGTATTATTATTATGTTATTACAAGAAAAACAAACAATTTCTGCTGTATATAATTTTCCTTCTGTTTTGCTATATACACTGCATTGCAAATTGATTCATATGATATAATTGTTAACAAACAGAATATTGATTTGTAACATTGCATTGTAAATTGATTTTATATGTTTATAAACAGATTATTGATGTACATCAATGAAATTTTATAAATACAATACAATACATCTATTTTTATTTGGTACTTAAACTAAATTATAGATACCTTGATGTAAATCAAGATAAACCTACCTGCAAGAGATGTGCGCCTAGTTCCCTGGTCATGTGATCGAGAGTCGAGATGTTTCGGCTGCCCCACGAATCACCAAGACCTACGTGAATCAAAAAGAACAAACATGGGTATGAAAGGTGATTAGTTTTCACATCAAAATTAAAGAAGATAAGGAAGAGGATATCCAAATGAAAGTTATTTGTGTTATAGTAACACGTAATCATTAACAGTCTCATTGTGATAACGGCATTCGATGCTGATAAACATAATCTGATCATTTACATATTTATCAACTGTCGTATAATGCTTTAGCAAATAAACAATTCAAATTATTTAAATTCTCACGCAAAACATAATACAATACAATTGCAATGTTATTACAAAAAATATACGACGAACTTGAACAAGACAAATATAATAGTAATGGCGCGAGAAAAGATGAACTAAATAGAAGTAGCTTGTTGAATTATTAGTTCATCAGAGGATGTTTTAGTCAATAAACAGCACACGTCCCACGGAGGATAACTGATGAGGATGCAAGATATCATCAACATACAACCATTTTATACTTTCTTATTAAGAAATATCACTTTCTTTCATTTTTAGTTGACAAAGTCGTGCCATTCGCCAACCATGCTAAATTTCGTGATGCAACACGGCGGGTATACACCGCGAGCCCAAGAGCACCGGGTCGTATCAAGGGAGTAGATAGTCATCGCTGTCAGTGAAAATGATTCGTACTGATTCTAGAGTACGTACACTAATCAAAGAAAAGACAGTTCTAAAGAGAAACACAAATCTGATTAGTCTATCTTCTCTAGATTCCGTACAGCAGTAAAGATAACCATATTTCACTTGCAAGAAGCAGGGAATCTCCGCGACCGTTAGCCCGGCTACCTGGGTATGACATGCATGTGACATTTCACTATTTTTCTAGACAGTCTACCTTGCAAACAAGAAGATTTGAATGTTTATTAGGTGCCATTTAAATAAAATATGTTCATTACAGTCCTTCCCCGCACAGCATTTGAATAAGTCATCGATAACATACCTCGAGAACTCTAACAAGCAAGGAATATGACTTCTAAGCGAAAAAAGTGACGTAACAATAAAAGTAAAAATGCGCGCCTATGATGACGAAACAATCGAACGCGTTTGTAACCTTACTTTTTGCTGGTTACTATGATATAACATCATTAAAGAAACGCACGTGTACTTTGTATGGTATGAGAATATTTAGAGGAGATGTTTTTTCTTACCAAGAATCAATCTTTATTGGATTTATAATCTGACAGATGGAGGATTGGCATTATGGTAAGCAAAGTATTAATTTATATATTAATTTATTTATTTCTGATATTTGTGTTTCTCTAATGGTTTCGGATCGGAAATAGGTTAAACTACCATCATGGGTTATCCTAAAAAAAGGTAGGGAAAAAGCTAGCAGGCCCCCCTCCTTACAATCAAAGAGGTAGTAAATATCATTAAATGGAATCAAAATCAATGAGGTTCACTGTATGAAATCAAATCGAACCAAATTAAAAATAGCTTCTGTCCAAAATGTTATGGAATTAAAGGGGCAAGCGAGTAAATCTAAAAGTCACATGGGATCGTCTGTCTTCATAAGAAAACAAAACAAAAAATCAAAGTGGGTGATACGTTGGTCCATTTTGAAATTTAATTCTTGGTTTAAATTTCCTTGTTCTCACTCAAACCCGAAGTTTACGCACAAATCGCGAAATGTGCTGCTTTGAAAGCAGAAAAGATGGACATTAATAGCGTATGGCAGTGAAGATATTATATTTTGTCCAAAGGATCCCATACAATCAAGTCAACTCGTCAGGAGCGAGATTCATTGAATGGAATCGATTCGCCCATCGCTAAAAACGTCCCTCTCAAACCCCCCTAGGGCATCGGAAGTTAAACAAGCTTGCGAAGGAAAACGTTTACTCAGATTTGTCATTCATAAAGTCGGCTTTTTAAAGAATATATTGCTGGGATCGTATTACATTATACCAGGCTCTCCTAGCAAGGCGATGTTAATGAAATCTTGTCGAGATACACTCGCAGATATTACCCTTTCTATTTCTAAATCAGGACTCTGCCCTAGAAATTAAAAAAAAAATGGAAGAGAAAGCGAAGGAGGATGACGGAGATGTCTTTATTTGATATTCATTTAAAACGAGCTCAAATCAATGACAGTATGTCACTAAGTTTCAGCGCATATGCATATGGTTAAATGCGAATGGAGAAAGGGAGAAAACAATACACATCTCTTTTTTTCTACCATGATTGGTCTTCTCAAGTCCAAGTTTACTCGGGCCGCGTGCGCCTTCTTCGCAGCTAGGTCTATTGATTTCGCACGGGAATAGAGTGGGGGGAAACTGACAGGGGAAATGCACGTCAAGGCTCGCAGTGCCTTGGACAAACTGAATCGGAGAAAAGAGTTGTAAACTATTCATTTCTGTGCAAATTTTATCGGCTGCCATGATATTGTTAGGTACGCTCATGAAGAAGGAAAGGACGGGGCACGTTAGTCAAACACACGCCTTTCGCTCCGTACGGATGCGTAATAAGAATTCTCGACCGAGAAATAGCGAGGATGGGGTACGTCACATCGTCCTAATAACGCCAATCCTGGCTCACCCATTTGACTTTTAAGTAGCTTCTTCGAGAATTAGTGCCTAATAATGACTTAAAAGCTCATCTGTTTTCTTACGGATGTCATATTGACCAAAGAAAAGCTCTTGAAAGTGAAAACCTCTGACTGGTATGTCTTATTCTTCCTTATCGCCTTTAGAAAACACCCCTTCCATTGCAATAAACCAACCTCATGGCTCAATGTCCAATAATGTAGTTTAATTTAGCAGTATTTTGGAGCAAAGTTCGAGATTTCGAAAGGGAGAAAGAAACAGACAGGCAGGAGAGAAAGGAAGAAATAAGAAGGAGTGTTGGGCTTTTTTGTGTGTTTCGTTTGCGGGTCAATATTAGCACAGGACCAGAAGCTGAGCCTTCTCAATGTCATAACGCCTTCGAAATACTCTCAAACAAACCCTTATTCTTCGCTCCACAAAATGGGACATTATGTTATTGAGTCGGTGGTGGCGAGGACCAACTTATGAGAAGAAGATGAAGAAGAATAAAAGCTAATATACCAAGCTCCTTGGTGTATTAATGAAGCCTCGATTGCAGCCAGTTTTGATTTTTCTTCGATGACTCCGCTTATAGTTTGCCCTAGCATTCATTCTAAAGCCCGCGCCTTCGATTCCCCCTTTATTATTTTCTTGGTCAGGAAAAATTGGATCATAACTTATTAAACGGAATGAGTGGAGGTGGACAATTGTAAACTGAATCTGAGCTGCATTCAGTACTGTGTAAACTTAAACAAACGGCATGTTTGTCTGAAATGAGAAGAGGGTCTTTAGAAATAAATTGAGCGCCAAATACAGAAAACAGAAATGAAACCCGTAACTTGAACGTCTGATAAAATTGGACCAGCATAGAGTTCGAGAGCATTATTGCCTTTATTAGCAAATTTATTGGACATTTTCTTGTGAATGACTGTTTATCCTGTTTAATCAAAACGATTTATATGGCTGCAACCATTTTGAGGATGAGTTAAACTTTGACTGAATTAAATTTAACTATAATTCTTTTTGTTAACTTTAAATTTGTAATTCTAAGAAGGTATATACAAACTTACTCGCTTCTTTCTAAATTTCCAAATTCTAAATTACTAAATTATTCTTTTGATAACAGAAATTACGTCAGTCCTTAAATGTATATCCTTCAAAGCTATAAAACTTTATCAAACATTTTTAAACGATAGTCGTACGAATTGGGCAATAACAAATAGTACGACGAATTGTCATTTAGTCGTCGTTATTAACATGGAAACAGTAATGTGAAGTGAATCGTGTGGCTGTTTCCTACTCTGATAAAAGTCATGAGGAGTGTTATATTGCAACCAGTGGATATTTTCTTTGCTGTTTGTTTTGTTTTGTAGACTCCACGTATAAATTGAGCACTGTTTTTGTCGTTGTCAATCGGTGCTCAAAATGCGTTTAGCGCCACCATCAGTTCATAGTTGAACAGTGTTTGATGTTATGGCACACTGTGACAAACATTATTTTCCTCCAACTATGCTTGTCATGCAAGAATCCTGACTGATTATTCCATGGCATTTGAATATATCACTTCGCGTATCCGCATTAAAATGATTTACGAAGAAAAGAAGATAATGTTAGCACTAATATGCAAGAAACAGAAATGTATTAGTGTGTACGCATTGTTGCATTCATTTTTGTCTTATCCCAAATAGCACTATAACAAACACTACATGTCGTTGTTGTTTATATTTGAATAATTCAATGTTATAATACAAAATTGCAGTCCTTTTTAAATTTCTAAACCAATCCAATATGACGGCTAAATAAAAGATGGAAGGATAAAAAGTTCTTACAAAATAAATTACAAGGGATCGAGATCGGTGTTTTTTGTAAACTTTCAACATTATTTAATATTTTAAGAGACAAATACTGAAGAACCGGGACTTTTTATCAAGTGATTTTTTTTAAATCATTATTATTATTACTATCATTATTATTTCGGTGAGGGGAGGGGGGGGGGGGTAACAAAGTCGAATAATTACTGCAACAGTGGAAACTATTGTAAGCACCGTAGAAAACGTTATGATGAAAATGATGAAAAGATTCCTCACATAAAATGTAGAAAAGTTAAAGAAGAAGAAAGAAGAAAAATCCGGTTAGTCGGCTGAAAAAAATCCTGGAATAGTACTTTGCTCTTAGGCTGGCCTGTTCGCCTGACATACTTTAAAGAATGGGTTATTTCTGGCACTTCTTTTGCTCATCGACAAAACGACGTGACAGACACGAAATTTTCGTGATGCAATTTCACATTTTCTAGCAGTGCAAGCAGCATCCTCTTGAAATCCTTGTCTTGGAGGTTGTTTTATCTCCTTATTGAGCGGGGAAATAGAAGTGGAAGAAGGAGAATCTTGAGTCAAAAGTGGGTTTCGCGCTATTTGCCCGGCCAAGTTCGGATTTCTTTCTCGAGTATGTGTGAAGATGCTCAGTCCCTTTTATGGTTTAAATAGCCCCTCTCTAATCCACATCCCTGTATTTTCAACTGACCCCCCCCCCTTCCGTTGACCCCACCCTGTCTGTCTGTAGTGTTTCTGCTTCGTTCTCTTCGTGTCTCCCACATCCATTTCTCTCGTTGAGTTCACATCTCGTATATACAGAAGTTACTGTCTATTGTTTCTCTTAAATAACAGTGATGTCGATCCAAGACAAGCGCCTTTATTCCTTTTTCGATTGCCTTTCTCAAATAATATAGCCAATATCATGTCTACGTGATTTTGTAAAAGACACGACTTATTGTTTTATGACTCGTACAAAATCTAGAGGTTAATGAAAGCATGGACTTTATATTCTTGCAGGTAATGATAAAGACTAAAGACAGATTTTATTACACCACCATACCTGCCACGTTTCCCCCTTACCTCACCCTTCACATTCATTTCAAACTGTTTATTATACCAAAATGTCCCCCTCTCGAGGATGTAGTGATCAGATAATTTTATAGAATACTAATTTTTTGTTATTTCCATATCGAATCAACGCACATGCACAATAAAGTGATTTTGGAGACTAAAGCCAATTAAGCTAATTAATTAGTGTTTCTTCATAGTTTCCACATCCACAAACAAAGATGTATTTAATAGAGAAAATGTTAATTTCATTGAGGTCATTTAATCTATGGAAGGAAATAACTGTTGAAATGTTTTATTCCGTCATCTCTTATCCATCAATCTTCATTAATTTGTTTAATTCTTGTAATACCTTATACTGTAATAATGCGTAGGTAGCCTATACCAAGTGGTGGGATAAGGGGGAGCAAACGGGACCACCGGAAATCTGATATCGTCCATACTCTTAGCACATAGATGGAGATCGAATGTTGGCAAACACACTTATGAGAAGATGGAAGAAAATGCGAAGATGTGGAACGATAAAAGCGAGCAAGTTATGGAATGAGGAAAGAGAATCAGAGTGGGGAAATGAAGGAGAGAGAAATACGGAACAAATTGTAGGGAGAGAGAGAGTGAGGAAAAAATAGGGAGAGAGATAGAAGACGGAAAAAAGGAAGAAGGAGAAGGAGGAGAAGATCGAAGGAGCAGAAGAAGGAGGAGAAGAAGAAGAAGAAGAAGAAGGAGAAGGAGAATAAGGAGAAGAAGAAGAAGAAGAAGAAGAAGAGAAAGAAGAAGAAGAAGGAGAAGAAGAAGAAGAAAGAGAAGAAGGAGAAGAAGAAGAAGGAGATGAAGAGGAGAAGAGGAGAGACGTAAGGAAAGACATAGAGGAAGAACTGGAAAAGGGAAAGTATAGCGGCAGAGAGATAAACGGATAATTAGTGAGAAGAGAAGAGATAGTTAGAGAAAGGGGATATCCCACAGGCAGAGGAAAAGATAGGGAAAGAGAGAGAGGGAGAGAAGCCGCAAGAAAGACAAAAGGGAGAGGTAGCTGGGTAGAGAGGTGGAGAGAGATGGAAGGGCGGGAATCCCAAAGGAGATGTTTTTATACCATTGGGTTCTCGAGAAAAATGTAGAGTGTGTGTCTACTTCAGGTGTGTTAACACGCGAATGGGATGGGCGTCTCAAGCCGTTCTGTGTTGTCCCTGCATATACAGGTGTTCGGCTTGTTTTCCCCGCCTCGCCCCCGCCGATGGTCGGCATAAGAGTCGGAGAGGGCCGACATTCTGCGCGCTCTCTGCAGCGTGGAGTGCTATAATATTATACTGTGCGAAAAGGTTCGAGTATCGCAGAGAGCCTTTACTGCAAAGTGATTGCGAAAGGAGTGGAACGAATAAGAAGTAGAAGGAGAGAAATACAATAGCGTAGATGAAAACTGGGAGGAATCTTAAACGATTATGGACGGTTTAAATAAAGGATTTGAAGCGGTAAAGGTGTAATTGTGGAACTTTTGTCATACACTTGAGTCGGAAATTCAAGCTTGCTCCCGTAAACATTTAGTGATGTACCGCGATTAGCTCTCAAGTGTGAAGAAAAACTCAAACGTTATGACGAATTGGCAGATTTAAAAGATGACTGTCATCGGAAAACTAGGCAGGGGTGATGGAGAGAATAATTATATCAGATAATATTTAGCAATGATTACGCTTTCGATAGTGTATAGAGAATTAGTAGCCAGACGTTATCAGTTCATCCAAAATATTGATAGCAACGTTTTTTCGTAATAGGCGCTATATGATTATTCCAGATTATTATTCCTATTGTTAATATTTTTGTCAAAGAATTGAAAAGAATAATAAAATATTGCAAAGGAAAAAGAACGCCAATGTTATTGTGAAAATGAATGACTTTAATTATTGTTATGGATTTGCATTAAACGAGTTTTCATTCAACTTTTATACATTTTCACATTTAATAAAAAATTATCTTCCACCAAACTAATGACGTCAAAGTAAAATTACTATCAAATGGAATCGCTTATTATCATTTCAGTTTATAAGTTTAGACAAAAGTGATTCGTTTCATTGTGCAAATATTATGATTTCGCTTTATAATTATATAATTGAAAAAATAAAGAAATGTTAGTACAAAACAAAAACCTAACCAAAAGTAATGCCCGACAATTTGAAAATCTGATTAATGCACAAAGGCGCTGGCTGTCTTTTTACATAAGAATAATATAGTTCATTTTTAGGTCATATTAAGGTGAATTAAGTATGGGTATGACGTATGCACAACTATTCCATAGCAACTACCCAATTTTGCCTAGTATACAGATACGAGCGCTTTAAAACTAATATTAATATCATCATCATTATAATAATCCATATATTAAATAATATTGATTATATCCCGTCACGTATACTGTACATTCGTTTCAATTGTACTGAAGCTTTGATATTTGTGAAAAAGGTCAAAAAGAGTACATGTGTTTTAAAAATAGACTCAACGTGATGAAGGTGAAGAAGAAAATGAACGACTGTTTGAACAATCCCTCTCAGCGGACTGATTGGCAGTCCTTCGCCCGTACCTACCCCGCTACAGGTGCGTACACACTCCGCTCATACAGACGCGTGAAAAAAGACGTCCAAGAGGTCCTTCATAATATTGATGCGCGATGCAAGATTCAATATATTTTCCCTTTTAATTTTGGAAAGAAGAGAATCTTAAGTGACAAGTAGCCTGGTTATGTGACTACTAGTAATATTAAATAGACCCAGAATATGATTTTGAATGGTTAAGATGCATGAACATGCTTGAGGAAATCATGATAATCATTATAGCATGATGTAAAACTTGATTGATATTCATGGCACTACTTCTTTTTTAAGCAAATGTAATTTTGATTTGGCATCGCGATTAAAATACCTTTAAAAGTAGACGAGACATTCTAGAATTATGATGAAGAGACATTTTAGATTAATACTATGGGTCACTTTTTGATATTTAAGCTAACAAAATATTGAGCATTATACTGCATCCAACTTTGAATAACCTCTCAGTGAAACGAATATTTAAAATATTCGTAAAATTTACAAAATAACTATAGATAAGTATCATGTACATGTTTATAAATAGCCTATACCGACAGCCAAACTGGTAAAAATGAAACACGCTAAAATTGAATTTGCAAAGTCATACATAATTATATGTATGCCGAGAAAACAGACGGAGCAGGAAGCACATATTTGAACACCTTTCCCTTTTGGCCGCTAGCTTTTTCGCTTTTCGTCCCTAAACAAACCATATTCTGACCCTCCCCGTAATGTTTGGGTCGTAATCTAGGCCCCGGGCTTTCACGAAATAACAGCATCCTATTATGCCCCAGGCAGCGGAAGAGATAGACTGCGCAAAACTGCTAAAAACCATATAGGAGATTAATATAGAAGTATGATGGACGTTGAAGTATTTAATACCGATTTGGGTCAATACAATATGTTTACGCTTTCAAGACATTTGCCTGAATTTAAGCACTCGTGACTTATCATAAGTGAAGTACTTGTTTATTTTTTTAACCCAAGAAGGGCATTCCAATTTACACAAGATACACAAACACAAATAAAATATGTTATAATCATTGTGAGGATCATCCCTTTTTTTCTCTTCTGAAACTATCTAAGAATTAGAACATATACATGTATTAAATTCCGAACGTCCTATGCAAATTTGATTTATCTAGTGTGAATATTATTTTGTGAATTACCCTTCTAGAATAATTATGTTTTGGAAATATAATTGATTTTAAATATCACAAACAATAAAGTATACAAACTGATTACAAAATTCCTTTTCGCGTACAAAAACACCTACTCGCAATTTGACAGTTCGAAACCACTGTAGCTGTCAGAACGCCCCCTGATTATAATTGGGAATGACATTATAGATGACCACAGTAAATAAAATTCTGTCATAAAAACGTCAAAGTGACAATCTATGGAAAGATCTGAAAATATTTCTCGGAATGCTGAGAGGAAACCATTGACATATTTTAAGATGATTTCATACCTAGAAATCAACATTCCCAACAGGTACATATTGTATTCACTGGTGTGTTTTGTTACGAAACCACTATACATTCCATGGTATTTTACAGGCTTTTTATAAAAAAAAACTAAACTAAAAGGCCTCAAACTAAAATTTGACCAAGCTGACAGACAGGCAAACAACCCTAAATATTATATGTTATGTAAATACAAATTAAGAAGACAATCTATTTTTTTATAATTATACAAAATACTTGAAAAAGAGAGATGAAATCATTCATTCGGGAAAGGAATAAAACGAAACAAACTATAAAAAAAAGTATACGAAGATTACGAATGTATCTGAAGCCATTAATATTTCATTCTCTGGTAAACCTCCGATTGATTAGCTAGAGGCAAAGTCACGTCATATACATCCTACATACGTTTGATATAATTAGACATGATGGCTTGCGAATTATTGACGGAGGATACGAGGAATCTAAAAAGAGAGTAACTTTCAGGAAAATATACCGATGTACAAAACTATATTATATTTAAAATATTTTAGGGTATGCTGCAGGGAAAGATCAAATAAATAACAACTCTTCCTGCTCTATTTTTCTAAAAATTATATTTTTTTCTTTTTTGCTTTCATAATTTTAATGAATTTTGTATTAAATTCTCTATTTTTCGAATCCAGCATTGAAACAAAAGTACCACTTGGTTGATTTATATCAATGAAACCTGAAAAGGCGAAGATTATAATCAACAAACCCAAATCGAATCTTGAGGTGGCTGGAAAAAACGAGTCGCCCTGGGTCGCGCAGCATAATATTTCAATGTCATTACGGTCGAAATCCCGCTTCTTAAAACCACGATTTAACTTTCCCACTTCATTGTCGGTCATGTAACTAAGCATTTCTTGCTTAATATATTGGGCTAATACTCTACATCGGCACCCGGGCGAGAATGCATAAGGTTTCGGTCGGGAAAAACGGGGAATTATCTGGGCTTAGCTCGCCGTATTCTATTTCAAAATAAAACGTGCGAATGAATTTGTTGGTACGATTATTCATACACACGGCCGCCAGTCCGCTCACAATCACGAAAAAAATTACTCATGATTTTGCCGAGTACATCAACCTGTGTTATAATGTTTGAATGTAATTCTTTTTGTGTGTGCTTCATATGTTTTCTTCTTTTCATCTCTCGCGGGCCCTTGGATGTGATTTGTAACATTGGCCTCACTCCTGCGGGTGACTAGCGGGCTAGAGTAAAGACGGCGATATGCAGCAAGGTGCTAGTAATTACTGTGAATACGATAGGAGCAATGTTCATATTGTTGGATTAATATGATTAAATTCAAGTAGATACATTGCCTGCTCTCTCATTTCCCCCGTTATTACCACTTTCTTCATTTTTCACAACAGCTTTTTAGAAAATGATATAAGTTAATTTCATAACATTCTTTCGAATTGCAATTTTGTACTTGCTTTATGGAATCTTTATAACATCTTACAGTACATAATCGATGATAACAAAATATACATTAATACCTTTGTAGGTCAACGCAACAATGCTTACACATTCATTACTTTTTTATCAAGCCTTTGAGCTATCAGCATGATCAGTGTTAGTAATAAATAATAATAATAATAATAATAATAATCTGGATTTATATAGCGGTCAATACGAAATCCCGTCTCTATGCGCTTTATAGATTTTATTATTACCCCGGTCATCGGATTCGTTCACGCACAATGTGCACCATTTCCACTCCCTGGGGAGTGTTCCTACCAATATGGTCACTATGAGGGCATATGGCAGTTACTAACACAAAGGCTTTCGTCATCCTACCAAATGGCAAATGTAGATTATTGCCAAAGGCATGCAGTACCCTTCATCTCGATGGCCTGTATATACCAAACTATTAACCTAAGGTGATAAAATCATCAGTCACGGCCATTTTACGAAATAATTTACTATATTTTTTATATTTTTTAAACCCTCTCTGCACATGATGCAGTAGATAAACAATACGGAAGAAAAAAAAGAAGAATAACAATTCAAAAAATTATATACCATCTAAAGTTCGAATTATTTACAATTTTTGTCAAATGGTCTGTTGTTATTCGATTCTCAAATGCGAAAAAAGTATTTGCTTGTTTTGTTGTTGTCGAGAAACGACATTTATTTTGATCCGTCCACTATCAAGCTTTAACCCTTCCGGCTAACCAATACATATCGGTGACCATGCTGAGAACACCTGAATTCTGTGGTTTGAAGGAGAAAAAAAGTTCCACCCCTTCGCCCTCCTCCGGCGGCTTAACGTTAAAATTTAAATTAATACATTTGCTATATAGCAATAGATATAAGAATAAGATTTTGTTAATGTGTGCTCTTGTTTTACTTTTCGTTCGTCTTTCATGATTATAGTCCGCGATATGATTATAAATTATTCATTTTGAATTAAATTGAATTAGAATAACGTCTGTTTATTTTGTTAAAGGTATTTCTATAATGTATTTGACATAGAAATTTATGTATTTAAAAATAGCTTTAAAGATGAGGATAAGTCTATTAAACCTGTTATATCGTGTATATATAAATTTCGCGAAACAGACATTGGAAAAAGAAAATGGTATTGATATTCACAAATGCCCTTTAGGTTTTTTCCCCCTGCCCATTGTTAATAATATTAAATGTGACTTTAAAGCTTTCTTCTACCGGCACCTTTGTATCATCAATAAATTCCCATCCCCTTTAAAGAACAATAAAACCCAGATGAGGCAGGGAATGACATTAAACCGAATTAGTCTAAAAGCAACGAGGCAGATTATATTCTATTATCCATCAAGTATAAGAAATCGCTCTCTGCCTCTATGAGTCTTTAGATTACATGCATTATTAAATGAGCGTGACTTTCGGTTGTTTTTGCCCGCCAAAATGAAGCGTATATGCGAAAGATGAACCACAGCTCAATACTTTCGTAGTAAAGAACAACAGGAGATGAGATACGAAGGGAAGAAACTATTACCGCCAGTAATGTTATTATCTACCCCAAGGCTGATTTGATTTGCTAAAAAGAATTTTAAGAAACTAAAGAAATGGAGGCCTGTAATTTTTGTAACGACCGTTTCAATAAACGACAAAACGTATTTTATTGTGAGATTGACGAAAGCGAGCATCTTTCCTTTGTCATAATTATTCAAATGTTGTAAGAGTAAGAAAGGTCCTATATTTTTAGGTAAAATGAAACGATAACAATTCTATAAGGCATACAATACCGTTTCCTTGTGTAATTACGTGTAATAATAATAATAATAATGGGTTCTTGTATAGAGTTCATGTCTGTCGGACTTGACACTCCTGACGCTCCACAATAATATCCCGGCTTTAGCATGGCTGCCAATGTGACGCTCTATAGCATTTTGAAGAATTCATTCCTGTCAGCTACCATTTACCTCACCTATAAAGTGTGGCAAAAGTTGATGTCTTGCCAAAAGACGTTAGTGCTGCGTCAGGTATTCGAACCCCGTATACCTTGTGGTTTACAGTCCCGGAACTTATCCACTAGACCACAACGTATCTATGTTTTAAAGTTTATGGTAATAAAAGGGTAAAGTCATTCTGGGTTCGGTTTGTTATATTATATTTTCCATTTTCCACTTCGAAGATTTTGTTACGTTACTCTCATCACAGAATGTGCCAGATACCTAGGAGTTTCAGCCTAATAACCCCTTGCAGATACATTAAACATTGACTAATGTGTGTTTCCTTGTGAAGATATTTATCCTGTATAGACACAGGCAATAATTCTTCACACTCTTCGAAGTGGCAATTTCAAGTGTAATAAAATGTCCGTATAAAATGTTTTTTCATAATTCTGATCTGAAATCTGATCATTATGACATCTACAACTACCATATTTCACAATACACAATGTTGATTTAGTGTTATAACGTATACTTATTGCTGGAAAGTCCATGTGAGAATGTAATCAATGCACAAGAAACATTGCATTCTATAAAAGGTTGCGTGAGCAAGCGTCGATAGTCGACAATGTATAATTTATTATGAATGAAAAGAGGAAATGGCAATGCTTTTAAGAAAGATGAGAGGGGAAAAATATTGTGTCTGAATAATTTAACAACCATAAGTGGAAATATGAATGAAATATTCCATCCATCTCCTCTACAAAATTCATTCACTGTTCTCATCAAAGAAAAGCATTGTCATTGACGTAACCATGCCAGCGGCAGGCAGAACAGTCTTGAGTCATGAATATTTAAAATGTTTAATCATAAGGGTATAATTAATGCGAGTCATTCCAATAATCTAGAATACGTCACAAAGGTCAGAGGAAGGTGATAAACTTGATCATTCACTGATAGTTTCTTATTGGTTCCTTGATTAAAGCAAGACACAAAAAAATGGATTAGATGAGAAGGGGTGAGAAATTTCAAACTATCAAAGCCACTTTCATAAACTGATTGTTACAAGTTTGTTTTTGTTTTTGTTCTTAGGACAATAGAGATTTAACAAAAAGAGGAAGAGAGGATTATACAGTGTTAGCCTCTATGCTCTTTATGACAACATTTTGCTAATACAGTTTCTATAACAAAACAAAAACAATAACAACATTTTAAGGTGATGATAAATCACCACGGATCTTGTTTTTCAATTCGATTTGTTCCGCTCCTATATTATACTCATTTCCAAATTAACTTAATGTTTAAACTGATTGTGAAATATGAAATTATACAAAACTTAAGTGAACTGAACTAAACTGACAAAATAAAAACCCTGAGCAATGTACACATATTTGCAATGCGAACAGACCATTTGAATTATAGATCAGGCTAAGTGCACTTTATCAAGGCCAGACATAGCCCAGGTCCTGGAGTGACCATGTCGGTTGACCAAGGGCTACTTCACCTCACAATGTACTCTCCGGACATTCCAGAACACCAGGCTCCTCTTGGACATTGGTCAAGACAAAGTCTCACTTCAAGGAAAATGTAATCGTTTTCGAGTCAAGGTTTTGAGCTGAGGAAGGCCGATGGTTTTTAGGAAGTATTGTTGGATTGGGATAAACAAGATTGCAACTGAAGGCATAAATCGGATTTACCCATACCTTGAACTCTACAATGTCTATAAAGTAAAGTATCTCCAACTTTGTTGACGGAAACAAACTATATTATGACGAATTGCAATCTACGTCTCTATCTTTAGAAAAAATCTTAATAGAAACTGTAGACAAAATTCAAACAAACCAAATAGAGAAAAGAAGATAAATAAAACATGATCGCAATGACTTAAGGGGGGATTCACTACCCTATGTTATGTCTGTAGAATCAAGTTCGGATTATGTAACATGTCATGATATTTTTCGCCCATTTCAGTATAGGTAACTCATAGGGATTATTAAATTGCCTTAGATTGATTCTTTAGAAAGTCTTTGCGATCGTGTTAGAATAATTTATTATCATATTCATTTGCCTCTAAAAAGGTAAATATTTTCAATAATCTGTTTTTAAAAGAGGATATGATACATAATATCCATGATACATTCTAGCGACGAAATCGTCATATTTTCTTGAGTATGTTTTATTTCTTCCTATTATATTATGTTTTAATATAGTTTACCTGTGACTGGTGGAGAGACAACTAATGGTTTTGATTTGACCATTGAAATGACCAATGTCCTCTGACCCGGTCATTTGATAATGACGTCCCGTCGAGTGTCTGGTCAAGAACTGACCGTCCAAAGATAACACAACCAACATGTTTTCTAGGTCCACATATGCATCTGGGACTAACGTGATTAGAGAATATCAGAGATGGTATGAGATATGTTGAGAACGATGTGCCCTTAGAAATATGAAGATACTGTGTCAATATTTTAGAATTAAGCTATACATAGCGATGTTTCTTTATAAATAATCATCTTTTGTAGTTGATTAAAATACATGCATTCATGTACTTTTTACGCCTTTATGTCTGTAAATATGGCATGGTTATTCTATAGCGGAATTTCATCCTCCTTTAAAAATCGCCATTTATATTTTGAATATTATAAGGTAAGGAAAATATTGACTCTTGGTACTTTGCGCTCCAGATCAATGACCTATTTTTTTGCCATTCGTCCATGAAAGAAATGTGTTTGGAGAAATAAGATTCGAACCTTTTGAAAACATTGAAGACTAATTGATTGAATCACTGTGGCTTAATAGGTGACCAATGCACCCCCTGGTGAGAATGTCTAATCTTGACCTTGTCCAAAGACGAAATGACCATCTCATTAACGGATAATTACCAGATCCTACATGACCTTTGCATCGATTGTGGTAATAAACATTATAGTATATAGGGCTGAGCTACTCCATAACTCTAACGCGTGATGAATACGAGTTTGGGAGGGGTATTCTATATCTTATTTCTTCAGATGTGATCGCCCCCTCCCATCCAATCAAAAATGATTTCGTAAATATTGAGCGTCATTGACATTTCAGTCGAAAATATATAGATGAATTTATTCGACCGCTCAATAGAAATTCAACACTAATTTCTGCCAACTAATCGTGGCATGGAATGACGATAGAATTTTGTTCAAAACTTTAAGCTATTTTAAATCTCTTTTGTCTTTCTTCTTCAAGACTTGAGCTGAGACAACTGTAAGAAATTAATAACAAAGCTATGTAGGGGAAATTGTGTAATATATTGCAAAAGTTTGACTTTGAGAAAAAGATATCATACATTATTTTCCCCAAACTGTCTTTCTTCACTTGTATGACGTATTTCAGCTGCAATTGGATAAGCAACATAAATATTTTTAGAAGCCAACGCAAATGTAGCAAATGTCAGCAAACAATTTGAATAACGACTGCAGGTACATCCCTCCTTATAATAACATTGATGGTAGATAATGTGCATGCTGTCATGGAGAAGTATCTCGCCCTCTCAAGAAAATTTAGAGTTACCCTTCATCTAAATAAACATGGCAATTGAGCTCAATGCGTTTGCACATATATCAATTAACGGAAAGGTTTGTTGAAAATGCTCTGAAGGTGGCATATCTGTCCAAGCTTACACTCAAGTGGACTTGATGGGTTGATAATGCTAACATTGCGCACGTGTTGGCGTTGAAAACCCATGGAAAACCTCCTCATTCGTGTCAAAATATTTGTGAATTAATGAGGGCATGAGAGGAGCGTTCCGAAATAACCCGTGGCATTTTCATCCCTAAGCTTTCTTTTCTGTCTCTCATTTTCACTTCAAACCACTGCCCGCTTCATCATACACTTAGCGATGGAATAATAAACATATCGAGCTTCGCTTCCACGCCTGCACTAGCCCGAGTGCGCTGTCGGTGTATGTTATGCGTGAGGTGTCGATGAAACCGGGCATCGCTTTTCCCGCGCTAACCATGCGAAGAGGTAGCAAATGACAAGTGTGCTATAGTAAATCAATTAGCGTATTTGCATCGCGTGTTGGGTATATACTTGTCATATGATAGACTTATCGTATTCACACTTACCTCGATATTTTGGACACCTCTCCGAGTTACAAGTGTCTTGTAGGACAAATATCATATGCACTTTAGATGTTTCTTCTGTTCACCTGTGTTTTTCCATGCACAAGTTCATAATTATAGATGACATGATATAAAAAAAAAAGTACAGGCATATTGACTCGAGTGTAGCATAAAACCTGACTATTCTGATTACAAAGGCTTCACTTCAATGCCAAGTTTCAACATCTCGAACATAAAAGAAACTATTTGATCACTTCAGTTGTAGTGACGATGTAATCAACTTTTTGTTACTGAAACTGTCAATGTATGAACATGATCATGTTAGAAACGAGAGAGTGAGTGTTCATCATGCACCTTTTGATGAATATTGTAGTTTTGTTAACCATATTCACTATTATTTTTCACCAAAATAAAGAAATAGCGTGATCGAATACTTTTTTTTTACCTGACTGTTAAGAAAGCATGTGCATTATGCTTGTAAAAAAGGCAACCAGGGGACCGACGGCTTTAGGTCATCACCGAGGGACTTTGTAATGCGGATTAATGCTTTACTAGAGTGCACTAGCGCAACAACTTGGTTTCGAACCCGGGACCTCCCGGTTACGAAACCACTGCTCTACCACTGAGCTATCGCACCTCCATAAGAATGAGTTTAATCGAAATAAGACTATCGTAGGTAGATGTGAACTAAATAAATTCAGAGAAAATCAGACTAATCATAAAACGATTAATTTTTCACCAATATACGTTTAGATTACAATTTAACTTCATATTTTCAATGTGAGGTTGAAGGATAAAAGTTGAATAAGATGAATATCATAATTTTGAATTAATGAATGTGTATTGTATATGAACATTGAGCAATTTATGTTGATTGGAATTTGTGACAATAATTGTATTTCGCTTGCCGCCATTTTCTAAAACAGAAAGATAGCGAACTATCACTTATGTCTTATAAATAAATTGAACATTATTTTAAAACAAAAACATATACGACAAAAACTTAGCTCTCAAAAGTTGGTCATGTCAGTCATTTCTGTAAAACTTAATTCCAGATGGATGATCATTTTTTGTCAAAAGAATTTAAACTCGTTATGTCTGTAAATAAAGAATGCGAAGTATTTGTTAAGTTCTTGAGTTTTCTTAACCATCCATTGTTTGATTTTGAAAGACACGAAACCAAGGTATAACTTTGGTCTACTTCCGAACGAGTCGTCTGGTAAAATTACATCTCAAGTTGAAGAGAAAACAACCCGTCTTGTACCATTCAAAAGACTAAGCATCCTCTGCCAATGTTTGAAAGAAAGTGATATGAAGGAACTCATCCAGTTTTTTGAGCTCGTGGTAATAAAATACCATACTAATGGGTTGATTAAGTCGCTTTGAATGCATTCTTTAACAGACTAAACGAAAACATTTGATCCGTAGATCGTTAATACTCGAGTATTTTGAAATGTTTAATTCCATTAAATCCCGCATCGATGACGTATGATTGAATAACACAGGCGCCTCAGAGATCCACCTCAGGTTTTTTTCTTCTTTTTAATGCTTTTTTATTGTGCTTTTTTCTCTTTCTATCTCAATCGCTGCCGAGCACAGGTCTGTCGCGTGTAACTTGAACGCATAGGCGGCATGTAGTCAGGGCTTTGAGGATAAGAAGAGGAAATCAGGCAAGAAGAAAGAAGGTAGGGGATAAAGAAGGATAGAGAGAAAGAGAGAGAGAGAGAGAGAGAAAGGTGAAAACAGACGAAAATTCGAATGAGCGGGAAAAAAAAAATCGAATACCATCAAACTGAAATGGAGCGAATAGCGGAAGATGTTTCGGCCTAAGCGCTGCTAAAACCCGCCTCAGTTTACTTCGCTGACAAGGCATTAACTTCTCCTTAATGGCCGCCGTTTCCGGAGAGGTGTACGTTGTGGGCACCCTGCCAGGGTCTACCCCTATCAAATTCCTCTGTCTTATCGATGCACCGTCCCTTACCC
This sequence comes from Strongylocentrotus droebachiensis, assembly GCA_035222895.1. NCBI lineage: Eukaryota > Metazoa > Echinodermata > Echinoidea > Camarodonta > Strongylocentrotidae > Strongylocentrotus > Strongylocentrotus droebachiensis. The sequence goes on along the minus strand of JAVYIG010001534.1, from coordinate 169,638 downwards.
CCCCCCCCCCCTCTCTCTCTCTTCTCCCCCTCTCACTATCCCTCTTTTTTCCCTCTATGACTCTTGTCTGTACCTTCTCTCTCACTCCCAGCTACAACTGAGTGAAAAGGGCATCTTATTGATCGAGTTTGTAAATTTGACTGTATAAGTCGGATAAATAAATCGTGAAGAGAGAGAACGGGAGAGGAGGAGGAGGAGAAAGAAGAGGGGGAGAGTAGAAAGGGGAAAATAGTAAGTGTTGTACGAACGGGACCCTATCCCCTCTTTCTTGTAAGACGAGCGCGGGGAAGCTCGGGCGAGGCTATCGATCGATGCCCGCCTCAGACGCGGCTGCTCTAAAACCCAGCGGAAACTGCACATCTTTAAAACGGTGTATGTTTCCCTGTAGCACACACTACACGGGCAAAGGGACGTGGCGCTCTCTTCCCCCGCGGCAAATGACGGGGCGCTTGCCAAGAAAGCAACCACCGTGCTTCAGGGTTTTCACCTAAAAAACGACACCCCCCTCATACAAACGACTGAAATAGCGCTCCAAAATATGCATTTCAAATTTAACTCTTCATCTCTGTATAAGCACCGACCTTTTAAATCTAGCCGTGAGGTCAGTGAAACACGGTCCTCATCAGGATGCAATTATGCAAGACATTTATTTCAATTTCCCTCCATCTTGCGGTCTATGTCTGATCGCGTGTGAGTCTGTTTGCTTAGAGGAGTGTACTGTAATTTACCATGTTTAAACAAACCTGTGACGCCGACAGGCATAATTATACATTTTTCACTGCGTCATCATTATGTTTTAAAACGTGATTTTCAATACACGATACACTTGACTGTTATTCTTCACACAATTCAATCAAATTGGCACACCCTTAAACCGTTAGTGTAGAGTAACATACTCATGTGACCCCTTGATAACGTCATGTAGACGATCAATATTGAGTTTTCTAAATTCAAATAATTCCATTCGTGTTGAAATAATAATCATAATTTCTCTTAATGTCATTGGGCAAGTAATAATATTTGGTTTAGAATGATGTACATGAAAATGAGTCTTCCTATATAATTATACCTGATCCCAAAAATTGTGGAATCTAAGTTTTTACGTCCTTTTGGACAACAATAACTAAAATAATGTATAAAAGGCATTTCATGTTTATCCCTGTGCATTTTGTATGTGTTTTATTGTACATAATTCATTTAGTTTTGATTATAGGCTCAAGTATTCATAATTATATAGATTACAAATACGGAACTTCAGCAGTTGTATTTATACCCATCTCCCCTTTATATCGGTCTCTCTCTCTCTCTATCTCTCTCTATTTATCTTATATCTATCCATCCATCTCTCTCTCTCTCTTTCTACCTTTATATCTCTCTATCTCTCTCTGTCTAATTGCCTCTAGCTGTCTCTCTTTCTATCTCTCTTTGTCTATTTGCCTCTGTCTCTATTCTCTCTCTCTCTCTCTCTCTCTCTCTCTCTCTCTCTCATTCTCTTTCCCTCACTCTCACCCTGTCATCATTATACATAAATCACCGACCATCACAGGACATGGAAGGTCCAGAATGGCCAAATCCCTAATGTGTATGTACATTCTAATATTTCATTTCGCCGAGTATACATCATTGATTTTAGTGTTTATCCGTAAAATGCAGTGCGCCCCTCCAATATCAGTGTTCGACGCACCGAACTATGTAAACTCCAGCATCTCGAATGCATAATGATGTTAGACTGTTATGCAGAGCAGTAAGCAAGCACTAACTGCAGCTGAGTATATCGTGTAATTCGGTCGTAGCAACTAACTAACATTGTGTCTTATACAATTAATAGTATAACTTAAAGATACCCTAAATCATCATGCAGGGAGTATATCGTAACGCTCCATCAAGACATATATTATATTGATAACCATTGTCATAATAAATCGAAGTTATTATTTATTTTGTTTTGTTATCGTTTTTGCTATATTCTTAGTAATATTCCTTATCATTATAACAAATGTATATAAACAATTTGTAATTGGCGTACACGGAATAACTTATTACAAGCCATATTAATCCATTTTGTGCGCAAGGCGTTCTGTATCATACTCCGGCGTTTAGATTCAGTCTTTTATAGCATAATATAGGAACACATTTAAATATGTAAAATTCTGAAAAGATTAGATTCACAAGAAATAGATAGAAGCATAAGAATAACCATGACTCCACCTTTAATTTGCAGATATTGTGTAGGAATATTAGTGACACACTCAATAATGATGTTAAATTATTTCATGCAATATATGTTTCATGCATTCATGAAATTGACCTATATCTAATTCACCAAGACAGGCAAGGTGCAGTTGTTTAGAAAGAAGAAAGGTCTTCCAAAAAAGTGATAGGCAGAGGATTTGAATGAATAATGATGCCTGAAGATACTCAAGTCATGCACACTGTATGCATGACAGTATTCTAGGATAAATAGAACAATGAATTACTTGCATTATATGAGAGATTCATATTATGTTTCCATTCCAGCATCGTTTGCATTAAAAGATTTTGCAATTTCCAGCAAAATTATCATTTAACGTATTTTTACATAAAATAAAGTACGTTCATATCTACCGTGGATAGTGGGACCCCTTTCACAAAGCCTTTATTTCAATGACAAATGACAAAAATTAGTCGCAAATCTGCTGATAACCAATCAGAAGCAAGGATTTCACTATAGCTTATAACAAAAACTGTCATTTGTAACTGATGACATGTTTGGTGAAATGGGGCCCTGTTCAACCCATGAGCAGATCTCTTGACTCGAGCATTTTCCGTTTTATCTCATCCTGCCTCTACAAGCATCCCACTTTACCTGAAGATTTCCGTTTCCAAGTTGGAGTGCTAACACAATACCCGACTCCTTTATCCCCTCACACCAATAGCTTCATTGCTGGACTCTCATCATGAGTTCATTCACACTGGGGGCTGTTATTCTCACGATTTTTTAACTCCTATCTTAATTCTTTACCTGCAGGTCGTTCTTGTTTTAATTATCAGTAAAGAGGAGTTTAAATTTGAGAGGTGTTATTCATACAATACCCGACTCCTTTATATCCCCACACCATTACCTTCATTGCTGAACTCTTACCATAGAAGGTTCACACTTGAGTACGTTATGCTCAAGTATCTTCTTTATCAATGGGTTAATTGTATTAACATTAAAGAGGCGTTTACATTTGAGGGGTGTTGTTCATACAGTACACACCCCCTTTACCACCTCACACCAATAGCTTCATTGCTTGACTCTCATCATAGGGTCATTCACACTCGAGGCCGTTATGCTCACGATCTCCTAACTCTTATCTTCATTACCTACAGGTTGTTCTTGTAGTAAAGAGGAGTTTAAATTTGAGGTGTGTTATTCATACAATAGCCGACCCCTTTAATATCTCCTCACACCACTACCTAAAATTGCTGGACTCTTGTCGTAGGACTGTTCACACTTGAGTACGTTCTGCTCACGATCTATCTTATCAATGAGTTAATTTTATTGACATGAAAGAGGCGTTTACATTTGAGGGGTTTTGTTCATACAGTACCCACCTTAACTTTACAACCTCACACCAATAGCTTCATTGCTGGACTCTCATCATAGGTTCGTTCACACTCGAGTCTCTTATGCTCACGATCTCTTAACTCTTATCTTATACTACCAATAGGTTAATTGCATTAACATTAAAGAGGCGTTTACATTAGTTTTTGAGGGGTGTTGTTCATACAGTACACACCCCTTTCTATCTATCCTCACACCAGTAGCTTTATTGCTGGACTCTCATCATAGGGTCGTTCACACTTGCGGATGTTCTTCCCAAACGCCATATCCAACCCATTGTCGTTAACACAAATATTTTTGTACTATCCCTGAAGCAGTATTCACATATAGACAAAATATCATCTAAACAAGATCTCCGACCCCCTACACACTCCAATAGTGCTATAACTGGATAATAATGAAATAGGAGCGTGCACATTGATAGATATATATTTTTTAAAATCACAATATTTGTTTCGCTGAAATGTCTCTTTTTACATTTTAAATGAGTTTGAACCGGTCATGCATGACTAAAATAGATTTGGGAGCTTTGATTTAAGATGACATAATTATGTTAAGATAGGATAGTTTTAATTTCACACTTCTCATAACAAAAACTCCTGATCACTCACATGTTCTGAAATTAAAATTCGAGAGTTAAAGATTAATATGGGAGTAGAATGAAATAGATCTTGAAAGTTTGTTCTCATTTTTTTTCTCCATCTTTGTTGCTAAAAACATTTAAAAAAAGGAAAAGGTTTTGGTTATAATGTAAAGTAAAACTTGAAGAGGACATTAAATATAATCCTCTAAATGTTTGTAAACGCATGAACAATGCAACAGAAAATTAACTCTAATACGGTTCACTAATTTAACTCTTTAGTGGATCTAAAATGTTATCTATAAAACACCTGTTATTGAATTCCAAACTTGCCCTCACTTGTGCACCATCTCCACTCCCTGAGAATTTTTCCCAATTGAATGCTAATGTTTAAAAAAGCCATATATACACTTTAAAAGCTGCCAATCCTTATATTATTGATAATGGGAGGGTCGCCACAGTAATTGATGAATCAAGTTGAGACATCATCCATAAAATGTGTATAAGATTCTCGATGACATCATCTTATCTCAATCTGCCCTCCATGATGATAGCGTGCAGGATGGTGGTGTGGACATTAATTATGAAGCGAATAATCAATGACCAATCTGTATGCATTGGTGGGACTGAGAAGAGAAAGGGAAGCAATCGAAGGAGTGACTTGATGTGTCAGCAGAGCTAAAGAAATTGATTGTAGCACAGTCTTTTTTTCTCTCTTCTTTCTTTCGGAATTCATTTGATCAGATTTTAAATGTATATTGCGGAATTGATATGACCCCATGGAAAAATGGTAACATGTTTCAATTGCTAATGAAATGGGCCAACCCTTTCGGAATTAATTTGATTAGATTTAAAAACGTGTATTGTGGAATTGATATGACCCCTTGAAAAAACTGTAACATTTTCAACAGCTAATGAAATGGGCCACCCACCTGTATATCTTATTTATTATAAAAGAAAGAGGCAGACGGATAAACAAATGAACAAACAAACTAGTTAGATGTTTACTTTGAATCCGATCTGTAAAATGGCATTCTCTGCTTACGTGCACAAAGTGAACCGTGATCGACCTCAATTCTGATCATTGTATTATTATTATAATTTTCTTTACTCAGAATCCATATATAGGGGTAACACGGAAATTTGGTCTGATGGTATAACAAATCAAAATTGGTTCTAGAAAATTGGTTCTAACTGATGTGTAACTTAGATAACAATAGCAACTTGTTAGGCGTTCTGCCGAATACTCGGAAAAGAACAAAATAATAGCCTCTCAAGACAGAGTCACTCTTCCTTTCTCCTCCTAGAACTAAGGGGAAAACAAAATTATGAGCCTGTTGACAGGTGAATACAGAAAATCACATTATTATGTATCTGGGCGATGTTTAAAGTGACATTGCTATTTCAAAGTGACGGACCAAAACAAAAAAGGGCTAGCTCTCGCGAACGTCGCATCAGATATTTTCGGAATTACGGAAGCAATTTGGATGTCAGTTGATAATGATTATACGTCAAAGAAAGAAAGGAAGATGCCAGGAACGTACCCTAATTATATCGTATAGTTGACAAGATAATGCAAGAACCTCGCCGACTGTAATCACTATCAAACATGCACGTACAACGCAGCAGGCGAGTACATGAGGGAGGGATGAAAAAAAAACTGAAGTCAGCTCCCCTTTTCTTTCCCCCATGACGGGTTCATTGCGTTGCCAATTTTCCAGCGTCTTGACATCCCCATCCTTTTTAGTGATGGGCTCACGATTTATTCGCATAATTATGTTTAACCAGGGGTAGGTTTGTAATCCTCAGAACACAGTTTCTATCTTCTTCTCCTCTCACTCTGCATCTATTCATCTTGCCCTTCTTTCCATGTTGGTCTCTTTTTCGTCCTATCATCCCAAATCTCTCTCTCTATCCGCCTCTATTTTGCCTACCTCTCCGTCTCTCTTCCTCCCACTACTCTCCCTTTTCTCCTCTCTCCTTCTCACTATTATACTCTCTCTTTCTATCTCACCCTCTCTTTCTTTCTCTCTTTTCTTTATCGACACACTGCATCTCCTTCTTCTATTTTCGTCCTCCCCTTCCATCAATTCCCATTAGACAACATTAGGTCGTGGTAGCTAGCTCCCAACACCAGACGAACATACAAGCCGTACCCTATAGCAGCCCGCCTGCCTGTACATCTAGAACTGTGTACCGAAGGGCGTAACGGGCGCCCCGGGGAACAATGAGATAAAAAGGGGGGGGGGGGGGGGTGATGTCATGGGGGGGTAATGGCAACCTTAAAAGTTTTTTCAACGTTGAGAAGATACTAAAGCCCGAATCAAGATAATAACACGTATAACAATTTTCTATTTTAGTTTGTTATTCCTTCCCTAAATACAATACTCAGAAATATGCATTTCTCTCTTCTTCTTTTTTTTTGGTGGTGGGGGGGGGGGGGGGGGGAGGGTCACACAACTTTAACTGTCTGTATGTGTAAATTACTGTTGATGTGTAAATTTCAAGCTTTAAATGCATGCATATTGATGTTGCAAGCATGCAAGGATCCTGAAAATGACCGATGAATTTGTACCATGTATTTTGAAATTGAAAAAGGATACCAAGTATTTTTGTTCATGATTTTTTTTTAATTTAAGTAAATAGTATAAAAATACGAGAGAAGAACGCCGATTTGATCAGAGCGAAAATAATGTATTCATTCTATCGAAAATAAAACTTAAAATATGTTATCTATGTCTTTAATTCTTGCGTTCAAGATTCTAAGAATAATGATCAATCGCAAACTGACTTCTACGAAGAAGAATTATTTGCTCTTATCCCTGATTCATTTTTCAGGGGGAAACTATCACTCGACTGCACCCCATCCTTCTCCCGTCTCTTTGCCCGTCGCTGTCCGCCTGGGAGTACTTCATCAGCTTGTTCAAACAACGCAGAATTAAGTCATCTTTCGGGCACACGAACCATATTAGATCCCCTACCAAACAAACTTTATGTATGTAGCAAAGAGGAAACGACATCGAGATAGGAGTGAGATAGAGAAAGAGACAGGGACAGAGAAGAAATAAAACAGAGAGAGATAGATAGAGAGAGGATAGGAGAGGGAGAAAGAAAGAGAGAGAAAGGAGAGATAGAAAAAGGGAGAGAATTATTTAAAGATAGGACGCGCATATTATAGTGCTATGCCTGCTCACTCATTCTCAATTATGACTCTCTGCGGCATTCTTAAATTGGTTTAAAAGCAAAATTAATGTATTATTAGAGGAACGAGTCACTTTACTCCCGTCTGAAAATGGCGTGACAGATTGTGTAATAGCAAATGGCAAGCCCCACTTTAGCTTCAGCTAGCTGAACGATAAAATAAGAAATAAAAAGAAGGCTTCGTCGCTTGTCTAAATGATGCCAGGTTAAATGTGAAAGTAATTTGCTTTGAAAAAGAAAATGCATAAAATACATTTCTGACAAATTACTTCTTTGATTGAATGTAACTGGACATTAAATTCTAGACATTTAAGTGTTAAAGTGCCCATTTATTTGAAATCATTACACACTGAATACTCAGCTGTGTTTACGTGGGCAACAAAATTTGATAAAAACTTTGGTATTTTGTAAAGTTTTATTTCAAGGCCGCAGTGAGTTGGAAGTAAAGATAATGACTGAATAAATACCGGGGTATCTCTGTCAACGGCACGACTGTGAAGCTTTTAACTCTTTTAATCATTTTGATGATGTTACTCAAAACCACCTGCTAGTGGCGTCTTTCTTCCATCAACTCATACCAGAAATTGAGCAGATACATCATTAACTCTTACCATCATTACTCCCAGCTCCTCATAATCACCATCACCACCATTAGGCCTACCACAACTACCAAAATCTATGACAGTGGCGCGTAAGATTTAAGAAGTATATTACATGTAAACGGTTATGAAGAGAAGAATGCTTTCTCATATCAATTCAAGATGATGACACACACAAAAGAGACAATTTAAAACTGTTCAAGAAAAGAATAAATCAAATGTAGTTCCTAGCAGATTTTTTCAGGGTAAATGATATTATGAATTTTGCCGGAACATGCACATTTCTATATCATAATGGGGGGGGGGGGGGGAGAGAGAGAGGGGGGGGGGGGCACAGAATTTAGCACGATTTTTTTGTTTGTTGTGTGTATGTGTGTGTTTTCCTCAAAAGGAGGGCCACAGATCCGACAGAGATATATACCCCAAAACAAAGGCACATGATTGTCAAACATCTACACACTAAAATATTAAGATACAACTCTGCTACAATAGCAGCACCCTCTGGCAAAGACGCGTAAGTGGATGCAAATAATATGCACCCCTATTGCACCCTTATTTCTTAGTGTGTACACTCTTCTACAAAATGATATACAATAGAGAAGGCAGATTGAAGGATGGCAACTTGAAATCATTATTATTGCAGAAACAATCGCACTACTGGTATGGCGTCACTACGATTTTCTAGATATTACTCCGCCTAGTAAGCGTGAATTCCATTGATAATTTAATTTATATTAATCATATGGCTATTCAGATCATTGATCATATAGAATTTAAAAGTTTGATTATTCAAATCTAATGCAATTGCAAATTCTCCCAAAATCGGATCGGAGTCAAATCTTTGAGAGACAATAATTATTATGGCACATGTTGCCAGCAGTGCCAGAGCAAATGTCGAGTCGCCTCTTCTTAGTCATGGCAGCGCAACATACGATTTCCAACATCGTATTCCACATTCACAAGATTACAATGCAACCTACAGCAAAGGTACGTCATAATTATAGGCGCCTCTTCACATAACACTGCACAAAGGTGACTTGCATACATGTATATACCCGAATTCATTGAAATTAATGAATAAACTCCTCTCCTGTCTTTATGACCTCACAATGATTATATCAAACATCTGAGTCTCTTGACTTCCGCCTAAAATGTGAGCTTGGTTCTTCCCGCTATCTGTTTGTTTCCATTCTCTTCGCCTGCTCTCTCGGCGACCCCCATGTTGATTCTACCAGACATTTTGACGTGGAAGACGGATGGTGTGTAAACCTTTCTACCGATGTTACACCATTGTTACAATCGCGAAATCACTCGACTGATTCTATAACTTTATTGTGCTCTTGAAAAGGCGCATGTGGGTTTACATTTTGAGTCTCGCATTGAATTATGTATAGGCGAAGGTTAGCTACAGGACTTGCATTTTGACCACAGACGTGAATCGCTGATGAGAATCAACGCAAATTGAAATGCTCATAAAAGGAGTTGAATAATTATTGTATGTCTATACAAATTTCTCTGAAATAAATGACTTTGATTTTTCTTGTAAAATCGCAATAGGCCTACATTCCAACTATATGAACATATTAAAACAATCTCGGTAGAGAAGAAAAAATACAATAATTATGTACTGATGTAAAGGAGGAAACAAAAGCAAATCAATATTAGATGTGAAGTTTGTTTCATTCCACGTCATTCCAGAGTGAAAATAATAATTAATGCAAACAAACATGAATCATGATTTTACGTTCAAGTAACAGTTAGGCTATTTGATGCTACTTTCAAATTTGTTGAAGAAATTTTGTTTTGATTATTACAGTGCTTTCCTTGAAAGCCCTTTATCCAATGAATTCAGTCAAGTTCAAATATTTTTTTTATAAAATAGTCACGCGTTCCAGCAACCGAGTAGAATCATGTACAATTAAATACAAAAGTTTTTATAGAAGAGAACATGTATGTATTTCAAAAAATAATGTTTACATGTTTACGAATTGACAATAATAGTAAACATGGTAAATAATTTTAAAAGTGCTGTACAAGAAATGCAAAGTATTTATTTAAGCAAAAAGATACATCGTAGTCAGCAAAAAATACTTATGATTTTAGATTATGCTGACATTATGATTGGAAAAAAATGATTTAGCACTATTACGAGAAAATGGCGCCATCCTTAATTTTATTCAAAATAATGAGCGTCGGCATGGTATAGGTAAGCATAACTGACTGTTGGTACAGGATAAAGATCTGATTGATTATTCAATGTATACAAACACATCTCATCATCAAAATTTGGGAAATCTTTAAACAAGATACAGATTTCCGACCAGACTAGAATAGTCCTCGTGAATACATCCAGTTACCGGGCTATAAATTGGTCTGTGTCTGGAATACATCCTCATTAGGCTACTACGTCAAGGAGAGGAAAGCTTCTAGGTCACGTGATCGGTTGGGTCGCACAAAAAGGACTCGTTGGTCACGCTTGAAATCGCCCGACAATAGTTTACAATAGCTGACATGACTTTTATACAAACAAACATCAGTTACGCACCACATACAGAATAACAAACCCAAACCAGACTATTGGTAATGAGAATTAAGTTAAAAGGTCGATCTCCTTGCTATAACAAACACATCTTTTTTGGGGTGCCCGTCGTCTGTACCTCCATTCCTCTAAAGTACAAGCTTAGGTTGAAAGTGAAAACCCGGGCGGACGTTAATCAAGTGATCGTGACTTTTCCCGCGCGATCGGTACACGAGCGTCGGAATTCAAATCAGCCATGGAAATATACATCACGGGGGTTAGGACAAAACAGGTGCAGGTATAGGGGGCCCCTATTATCGAACTCCACTACCCCGTGGGCCTAAGAGCATGGGCTCGGAGGGGGGCACAAATCGGGATCCCTCCGGGGAACGTTTTGGTGTTGTCGCAGTGTTGTTTGAACACCAGGTTTATGCCAGTTTCCCTTGAGATATTTTCAAACATTCGCAAGAATGAAAACAAACACTATTCGAAACGTCATCCCTTTTTTCTTTCATGGCTGTAGACGGTAGATTCAAAATCGTCGAACAGAATAAAACCTTTCATCTTTTTCGTAAACAGGAACATCTACAAAGGCAATACGTTGACACAAACAGGCAATACTTTAACGCAAACGTATTATTCAAACAAATTAACAAAGAATTATAATTCTACTCATCATTTTCACGGAACTCCCCCCCCCCCAACAAAAATGCCTTGCGATTAATATCATTTTTAACAAATTTGAGTAATATAAACTTGCTTGTTTTTTGGTCAATGCACCGAAATATTACAGCAGAATAAAATAACTGTTCTATACTTGGAATATTTGTATGCCCTTTTCAAAAATCGATTGTATTCGTAAGCACATGATGTAGGAATATATATATACTACGGTACATTATACAAGATAAGAATATACTGCATCATATCATCCTTAAGTTCGTAATATATATCCCGTTCCCAATCATCCTTAGGCCAACCAAACCACCATTTTAGAGAAGTATATCGTATTATCCCTAATGTCATCACCTCCATCAGTTTTAAATCTTGCGCAAGCTTCAACTTTCGTCTAAAGAAGACCAACTCGTAAGTCAATTTGAAACGCAATCTTTTTCGAATCATTACCCAAGATTACCCAGTACACGGATCTCTGGGGCTGAGGTTATGATATGGTTGCAGACTAAACTACCACACTGCTTCCAACAAAATGTGTGGGTAAAATGTCGTAACTGAAGGCCTTTATTTTGTGGAAACGCTATCAACGGGGACTTTATGCCCAAATGAAGTGAGGGATCGTATGAAGACAGGGGAGAAAACAAGCCGACTGCGAAATAGACAGAAGAATTTGTTTCAAAATTGGTGAATTAGCGAACGAGTCTAATCGACCAAGTGCGAGATTCGATCAACCTAATCCCCAGTTTAGTATTCATGAACACGCTGGGTTTATGTCTTGGTGTATTGTTATGGTTGCTCTTTCTCTCCTCTGTCATTTTCGTCTATTTTTGAGCACCATGTTTAATTTAGGAAAGAGGATTTCGTTTGAATTACACTGCACTTACGTCAACAATTTGAAATATGCCCTTCTGGGAGAACAGGTAGAACTACGTCATATAATTTACACTGCATAATTTTCGTTTCTACATAAAGGTCTGCATTGATATTTGAAAATTTCTTTTGGAATTGCCTGGTAAATCTTTAGGCACATATAGTAAATCAATTTAATAACGTCATAATGATACAGTTAATTTTATGGAAAGCAAGCACATTTAGATTAGCTTCAGCAAGGCTACCGATTGCAAACGGTTTTCACAGGTTTCAAGAAATTCCTTCCCATACGGGAACCCACCCACAGAATTGAATAACTAACTTACACATTTTATGATCATGATGATAGTGTGATTAAACACCTCTCCTAAAAAGTGGAAATATAATACGCATTCACAAAGACTAACAGGTGTTCTCATCTTTGACATGGAGATTCAACTCGGCCATTTCTAAATCGCCCACCTTGGTATCCATACACACTACTATATTAAGCAAGTCGTGTAAAGAGTGCCGTCTGTTATTTTTGTTCTATTCTAGGTGTTCACTAATCCACCAAATAAGATGTCCTTCAAGTCAACTTTAACAATTCTCCCCGAGTCCCACCCACCTTTGTTTCCAAGCCCTCCAAAGGGATGGGAATAGTTATTATACACCCGTCCTGTTCAATCAGACGCAGAGGGGACGATGCGGCTTGTTGGCCGAACGTGATTAGAACATTGCCTTTTGATCACACGAGGCAAAAAACTTTGGGAACTTTTTGAATCAGAACGAAGGGGGTAGGAACAGAGCTTTCCAAGATAAAGACAAGAGAATACTTTCAAATGGCCGGACGAGGAGCAGCAAGGTTTTGTTGGTCTTTTGTCCGGCAAAGGGGATAGGTTTCGTCTTAAAATGTCGCTCCAAGAATAGGCTTTTGTTTGAAGGCGTGAAAAACACTCGTGGTTAAGCTTAGTCCGATACGTCAATCAAATTAACAGACGTGGGGCAGAGGTAGGAGAAGTATATGCCGTTTGTCTCTCATGAAAACGTGGAGGAGTAGTGGTTGAGGACGTTCGGAACTGTAAGGTCCTCGGTTCAAGTATGACAAAATATGATGTTTATTTGAATATTATAGTATAATATTTCATATCATAAAAGTGATTAATGGCGCGTGTAGCAGATAAGCCACTTATGTTATCTTTATTACCACTTTATGTAATTATTGTAAATTAATTTCATGACTCATCTTTTTCTATTATCTGAAATGTACGTTTTTTATTATTACTTTGAAGTCGGGAGGAAGTGAACACAAATCTAGAGAATGCTCTTTTAAAAGACTTCAACGAGAAGAAATGAAACAATGAATAATATAAAGACGGAATTGATTTAATATTAGCCAATCGACTCTCCTGTCACTCTCCCATCGCCATCTCTTCACCTGCTCATTCAGTATCTTAAAATTATAGTCTTCTTTCTTCGTTTTACTCCCCAATGTCTTTATCCTGTCCTTGGAACTCATCTTGTCAAAACAACAAGTACCCATCATTACATTCATCTGGCGGATATTTGGTTAGTATTCTTTACTTGGGGGACAAATAGCCAGAAAACGCCAAAATAATGTCAAATCATAACAAGCAATAAAACGTGCGCTACCGAGTTTTCGCCTCGGCAAAATAAGTATTTTAAGAATGGTGTTCGTGCACAGTTCTCAGTGTTTCTGTGAAGAATTTGAAAAAGCAACGCTAAGCTTAATTCAATAGTTGCTTAAAATCGTTCAAGAAGTACACTCAACTAACAACTTATCATCTCTGATTCAACTATCTTTTATCTATCTTTATTTTGACATTTTTATCATCGTCGCTATTGTTCAGCAACTCAACAAAATGACATAAAAAAATTAGAATGCCAATTTTTGTCCACGCAGACATTTAGTAAATATTAACATGTAACTTTTTTTTTTCTCGAGAAAAACGACCAAACGCTAAGCAGTCTTATATCGTAAATGAAGGGGGGAAAAACCAACAAAGACTTTAAAACAGAAAATCTTAAAGAAAAACAATAAACTGGCAGAACACAAAGTCAAATAAAGGTTAGAGATGTTGGTGACATTGTGATGAGCAATCTTGACGGCTGAATTAAGCAAGAAATCTATAAGCTTTGGCCACGACTGTTTTCTCATAATATTTGAGGTTAAAGGGCAAGTCTGTTTGAATGTTTGCCTCTCATATCCAACCCGCCAATCCATGGCTCAAAAACAAATATTTCCTCTCACTGAAAAGAAATTTTCTGACCGTGAGTAAATTTTAGAAAAAATGGGTATAATAAGCGGGTACGAGGGGAAAGAGAGAAGGCGTGAATATTTCTTGGAGGCGGGGGTGTACAACATCATTGCTTTGTTTTGTTTTGTAATGTGCTACCTCTTTTCTGTCTTTCATCTCGTCGTCTGTCTTTCTTTTCTCTCTTCACCGTCATTATCTTTTTATTTATTATTTTGTCCAAGTTTTTATATATACATTTCTTTCTCTCCACCTAGATGGTTTCCTTTATCAATTTCCTAGTATGATCCGACATTGCATGCTTTGTATTGCTCTTCTTTTATCTTTATATTCTATGAATGTTAATGGTGATTTAATGACTATTTCTCTTTCGCATAAATGTTATCTCCTTATAGCGGTAGTCTTCATCGCCGCCATTCCTGGTGTACTCCCCTCCCATCTCCTAAAATTATCCGTTCCTGTCTCTCTCCATTTCACCACCACCCCCCCCCCCCCCCACCCGCCATCTCCGATTATACCCATCGCCTTCAACCCCCTCCCCTCTCTCCTCCACCCCCTCCAATTTACGCCAACGTCACCCATGTGTATGTCCTCCTCATCCCACTCCCCCACCCCCATTTCTCTGAAAGCGACGCGTCTCGCCTTTTTTCCACTCGCGTTCGCCCCCTTGCGTGTGTTCATATTTAAGCAGATTTTTATCCCAATATTTGTCAAACTTATTCAAAGGTGTCTGACAAATACAGGGTGGAGTGCTTCCGATGTTCGCCCCCACTCTTTGTCTCGTCCTGAACCCGGCATGTTTGTTGACATGGCCATGCTAGCCCTACACATTTAATTATCTCCTCCTTCTTCTTCTTCTTCTTTCTCTTCGTTTTCTTGGCCTTGGATTGTGATATTATCATACAATATACTGTGTGTTTTAGGGATGTGTTAAGGTTAATAGTGTGCCATTCGATCTTCGTAATTTTAAATGATGCAAAATGTTAATGACACCTCTACATGAATGCATAATTCAAAATCATGACAAGAATATGCTTGACACCGTTATTTAATTCACAATTTTTTCCCGATTTGACAGTGTTTGACTGGATTACATTAACAAAAATATATTATGCATGATACCAGGAAGATCACTGCCGTCTACAAAAATGTTCTCAGTATGATTCTATCCATCTGTTGAAATAGCACTATTCAGTATTATACTATGCTGAATGTTCATGTTGAGTGCTATTGCACATGTGAACCAGTATTATGCTCTAAAATCTCTGATGACGTTTCGCCATAATTTAAGACAAGACAAGACACGTAATAGTCATATTGTCATCAATATAGTATGATAATAACGAAATACGTTTGTTTTCCATTTAAATGTTAAACTGCTTATAATCAAATACTTAAAAAAATGTATTATATATAAATATATTAGTTTTCATTAATTTTAGAAACATTTTAGATTTACATTATTGGAAACTTAAAGCAGATTCAATCATTTTTTATTTTATTTCGTAGGGTATAAAAAAACTGGTTTCAAACAAATTTGCTTTTGTTACAAAAGGAGACATTCCATAGTTATAGGCTATGTATATATTCATTGTAAATGAAAAATAATGAGAACTGCACTGTAAAATATTCTATACTGAAGATGTTTTATATCAAATACAAATCTGTACTTTAGGCATTCCCAGTTTTACTTCTAAATTTAGATATAAACTCAGGAAGTCTTTTAATTATAATTCTGAATACCGACCGGAAGGCATCTATACAAATTCAAATCCAGAATCGGAAAATCTCGACCCGGTGGTTATAAATTTCCTTTCATTTTGTCTTCATTATGTATGCCCTTGAATCGTGTGCCCTATCAGTGCTTATCCCATTATCTGTTCCCCAATTTATCGATTTAATGAGATATCATTTACCCAAAGTTTAATTTTCACATCAAACTGGGGTCGGCCTTCAGCGATTTGCTTTCATTATTTTGCAGAAACGTCACGAGAGATTATGAAATACGAAATGAACTTGCTACAAGGAATATCCCAGTAATATCACCTTATCTGACTCACAGCCCATGTCTTGGTAAAGCCTCAAAGCTCTTCACATGAGTTCTTCGATTTTAACTTTTGAATAACATTCAAGATGACGTGATCGAACTATGACTGTAAACTTTGACTGTAAACATGGAAATATTAGTCTCCGTACTTTTGTCAAGTTCTTTTTTTTCCTCACAATTTAATTTCAACTGAATAGAAAGAAAATGACTCTAACTAAGATTCAGTTATGAATTCGGAATGCTCTATCCCTAGATGGAATATCATTCTTCTTTAGAATATACCCTTTGTCATATTCACATCTTTACTACGAAAATTTGAATTTTATTTATGCAATTATACAATGCATGAAAACTATGATCTTCCACTCTTCAGTCCGCTATTTTTCTAATGTTAATTGTGTTTAAGTTTGTTTTCTAGGTTTGCACTTGAGCAAGGATCTTTCGGTTTGACAATAAAACATGACTTTTGAATTAGGTCTAGTTAACTGGCACTTATTTCCGTAAGGTCGCTTGTTTCCTAAAAACATATTATTAGAGCAAGATGTTAGGAACATAATATGCCCACTGGCACCCCAGAAAGGTTGTGATTAATGAAAATAGAAATGTCATGTTTTTGTAGCATTGGTCTGGAGTTATATGCCGTCCTTGTCATTAACGTTCAACCCCGCCCCCCCCCCCACCCCCTTGGGTGTCGCTTTACAAGTCTTACAAGAAAGAGAAAAAATATCATACTATGGTTAAGCAGCCTTTTGATTATTCACGCCGTCAGTTTTACCGGGAAAACGTGCTTTTTCAAAATATTTACGAAATTACTTTTTTCTCCAAATTTGAATGGCATACTGGTTTAGGTCAATTCTTAGGCCGGTTCAACCACTGGACATCGGCTGACCAGGCCAAAACGTGCCTGGTCTGTCGGCCTAAACACACCACAAAGCATGTCCACTCACCATGGTCACTCTCACTCACACCATCACTACCATAATGTCCAGTCTTTGTCCGAAGTCCTAATCTCGATTTTGCTAGTGTTTTCACGTACTGACCCTCAGCGCAGTAGGACATGGCAATGACAAACGCACATTTTCTCTGCATTTCTTTGTTTCGGCTCTTATCTTAACCTTAGAAAAGTCATGCTCATTAATTTTCCTTTTCTCTAATAAATGAACGCAATTAAAGAGGGGAGGTGAGAGGAAGAGAATTGGAATATATGAGAGGGAGTTCGTATAAATAGAGAGGAGCGGGCGGGTCTGGTAAGAGTTTGTGTTCTTAGTTGGAAGAGAATGTTTGAGTTTTCGTCTCCTTTTGGATTTAATTGGTTTAACTGGATCAAATCACAGGTAAATCTTTAGTCTGTATTTTTATATTCAACATTATGGTAGAAAATCACTTTGCGTTAACTTTCCTTTTGCATAACTAGATTGTTTTGTGTGTGGAATGGGCATTGAGTCAATATTCATGATGACGATGCTCGCCATTGATGCTGATTGCAGTACTGCTGTGCAATGTCACAAAAGCATATTTCAGATGATTGCTTTGATAAAATAGTGTGAAAAAATAAATATACTAACTTCTTGGCTAATATGTTTCAGGAGTACTTCTTGGCTAATATTATGTTTCATGAGTATTTCTTGTTAGATGTCGATCGTGACACATGAACAGAGCACATGTCCGCTTTGTTGGTGTCTAAAATGGGTCATGTATTTGGAAGATATCAGTCCATACTTATGTATTCAAGAAAACCCTACTACATTGAATTTTGGAGACTACTTTTCTGTAAAAGATTCCCCCCAAATGGATATGTCTAACCTGGTCTTCCTCAGTAAGAATTGATGTAAGTCTCATCCTCCCCCTTCCCAATCCCCCTCCCCTTCTCTCTCTCGCTCTCCCTCTCTCCCTCTTATCCCTCTCATGCTTGGTGTAGGATACTATCTCATATAGCATTATCTCACTTAAACGGATTTCACAAATTTAGTAGATGCACATCCCCTTGACACCTGTATCAAGCACCCCACTCCTAATGTAGGGGTAGTATCAGATTACAACCCGCACCCCCCATCCTCCATCCTCCTCCTACCCTTACTCTCATCTCTCTCTCTCTCTCTCTCTCTCTCTCTCTCTCTCATTCTCTCTCTCTCGCATACTCCTCCTCTTCTTTATCGCCCTCTATCATCATTACCACCATTATTATTAAACCTTTATACCATAACACTCTGTACCCCCCTCCTCCTCCTTCTCCTCCTCCTCCTCATCATAATCACCATCATCACCACCATCATCATCATCAGCATCATCATCATCATCATCGATTCCATCATCAACATCATCATCAATATCATCATCATCAACCCTCTATACCACTTTCCCCCATCTTGACTGGAGTACAGAGCAGAGAAGATGGGTTTTTGTCGCCAGAGGTTGAGGCAGATCTTCCCTGTGCTAATATTGACTCGAGTATCGACTAAGTCGGAATAGCGCTGAGAAATGGATACATGTATTAACAAGGCAGACTGCTAGAGCTATAGGAAACAACGCTTGAAAGTGTCGGCGCTGTATCGGGCAGGCGAAGTGTCGCAAAACATACCTTATACTATGGAATATTTATTCCAGTTTCCAAGCAGGATATTTTTTAATGGTTCTAATGTACCTCATCCATCATATACGAGCATTTCCAATCGTATATGTTGCTCCCTTTTTCTTATATTAAACTCATCTTTCATGAGTGCTTTGTTGCAAGATGTTAAAATACATGTCTGAATGATTAAACAAAATGATATCCAGAGATATGACCACCAAAAGAAACAGGGTCGAAAATATGTATTGGTAATAAAAATTAAGAAACAAATCATGAAATACAATTTCAATCTGGAATATTCAACCAGGTAAAGGATTAAGGTATGTGGATTAAAGTAAGGTATGAGTAATCGAACGTATATTAAGATTTTGTACTACTTTTAATTTTCATTTCAATTATCATAAATGTTCAAACGATCTTGCGAAAGACAGACATACAGACATTAAAAAAAAAGAAATATAGTCTCAAGCTTCATATTGGAGGCCTTTAATACACCACTTTAGCATTATAACAAAAAAATGGTGATCACCTGTATGTAAGGCTTTACCATACATCACGATAATGACCATGGTCATAATTATAAATTAAGAACTAATAGATTTATATTCGAATTCATGTTAGAATAATCTCTATAATAATTTCAAAATGAATATGCCCTTTTTTGTTGTACTAAACAAAGCTACACACTGTATGACCGCACCCGGGTAACATGTCATCGGACCCATCAGTTGCATTTCAAGCTAGATTCATTCCGATCTCATATTTTTCTTCTTCTCTTTTGTTGCTCAGAAAGTAATTGAAGGGGACTGTAACAAATGGTCTAATGACCCCACCATCCCCTTTCGTCGCGGGTGGTTTTGCTTTCTTTCTGCTTATGTTCCACTCCTACCAGATTGATTAGTCGCTTGACATGAAACAGACTTCAAAAATATATAACTTGTTCTTTGGTTTGCTGCTTCGTAGGAGAGGTGAATCCAAGCGAAACCAAGGTAAAAACTCAGTCAAAAATAATGTGCATTTCAGCAACGCTACATAGATGTTTTGGGGTAGAGTTCATTTAATGAAAGTGATGTAAGTTATTCAAATACTGAATTTTTAAATGTGACCCTAAGAAAATAGTAAAACAATTTTTGTTTTAAATTCCTGATTATCTGTCTACGCAGTCGCATTAAGCGATACTTTCTTTTTAAACCATGTTTGTCTATGTAAAAGATAACCTCCAAGTTAAATACCAATTTCGATGATTTTAACAGGTTACCTACAAAACGAAAATATGAAATTCATCCAAATTCAATATAATTCCCCAAAAGCCCCCGAATTCCTCCGCACAATCCATACAAAACGAATTAGAGTCTACTTTCTAATTGACGTGTTGTTTACAGTCCATAAAATAGGAGACATCTGAACCTGTGGCGATATAAAGAGTAGACAGAAATATGAGACGGTGTTTTGTCTATGGCGGGCGCGCTATCTTATTGCAGGAGGAATATTGGAGAGCTGTAAATTAGGTGGAACGTGAACAAGACAAGCTTGAAAGGGAAGACGATGTTTTTATTTGTTTTTGTTCTGTCAAATATTGATGTTTATGAATACGATTGTACTTGACGCCATCCCACTATTGTGTCGATGACTTATGTCGATTTTCTTTACTCTATTTATGTTCTTATCGTTCTTGCTAAAACCTTTATAATAAAAGGCCCAAATTTAAAAGTAGATCAGTTACGTGTGCACTTGTCTTACTATAAGAACTGTCTTACAATAATGCTACAATATGATTTTTTTTGTAGATGGGGAGAAATGTCATCCTGATAAAAGATTTTTTTTAAAATTTCATAGTCATTTTGGGAACTTATTTTTCAAAATGACACGATTCCGGAAATGAATCAAGGATCTCAAGAAGCAAAAATTCGAAATGAAATCAGAATAACAAATAGATTGTATAAATCGAGTGATTACGGGAGTTTTTTTTTTTTTTTACTAGGTCGAGTATCTTGCGTTTGTTCATGCCAGCACAGGAGGTAAAGTGGTATTTATGCTCAGTCTTCTATGATCAATAATATTATACTTGGCCTTAATATTTCCTTTGTGATTTTCGATTACTTTTAATATAATTATTTCTGAGGGAGCATAGTTTTACACAAGAGGCGGTGTCACACAGAGGCCACAAACCCGGATTTTAGTTATCCGGATTTTAGTTATCCTCTTAATTGCTGTCTGTCATCAATTATCCCATCAAAAATCCTTTAACGAAGCAAGAAAATTCTCCCTTGAAAGCATTTTTCGAGGGATTTCTTAAGGGATTTTAAGGTAAGACTCTCAAAACCTTTAGATAGAATCAACACATAATACACACACACACAACATCAAAAAGTGGAGGAGGAAGAAGAAGAAGGAAAAGATTAAGAAGAAGAAGGAATAAGAGCAAAAGAAGGAGAAGAAGAAGAAGAAGAAGGAGGAGGAGGAGGAGGAGGAGGAGGAAAAGAAGAAATAGAAGAAGAAGGTAAGGAAAGGAAGAAAAAAAGTAAGAAAAAGCAAGAGATATATTTATGTCCAAAATATCGTCTGCATATTTTCTGCGACCGCTGATCAAAACAACTTTTGTTGTATTTTTATTTGCGTCATCTCGAAAGACTTGACCAATATCATACTTCGCGTGTAAATCTCGCATACCCCTTCTCACCATAATACACCCCATGCATTCATAAGCTTTCATTGTCACTGTGCCCTCTATTCCCTAGCGGTTCGCTAGTCGCTATGGGCGCCGCAGCGTCCCGCATACCTACCTCCTGGATAAAGCCCTTTCCGCAGGTGAGCTGCCCCAAGCCACACTTACTGCACACAACAACAACGAGGTAAAAGAGACAACAAAAGCTCTCGAAATACAAAAACGGGCTTCCTTTAAAGGAACTTTCGATGTTTTTATGAGCTACTCGTTCCGCCCATGCATCTTATGGTCAGAGGGAACGTGCATTATAGGAAGTTAGAAAAGACAGAACTTAAATCCAACATAACTCAACAGTTTATAGTAGTTCTTAATATTTGATATTTTTCTCTACTCTATATTGAATCTCATTTGTGAAGATAGGGTTTTCTACATTGTTATCACAAGGAGCGCATGCTTTTGTATGCACTCATTTCACACATTAAATTTTTGTTTTGTAATGTTTATAGGCATTATGTTCAGGATTGAGAGGTTAACGCCAGAAAGTAAAGGAAATTAAACATTATCGTTGACTATTTTCCTTTGCTTCCAAAATGATAACAATGACGTAGGTCCTGCAATAAAATCATCTGCATCCAGAAACTGGAAATCAATAGTGACCCCCGAGGGTGCAAAATTGCATCTTTTGGAGTTCAATATTACACCCCTCTTGTCTAGGGTACAGATAATGCACCCATTTAAGGCTGCTGCTATTGTCCCGCTATTCGAAGTTGAAAATTATAAATAACTATGCTATAGCGTGATTCCCCCTTTAAAACTTTCACTTTGTAATAGATGAATGGAGCCGCACACAGGTGAGTCGACTCTTTGGCAGGAAGATGAATAGAGGTGTAAAAATCTATTGTCCAGCGGACAGTGTGGCTGTAATATGGACATCACCTGGGCATCATGAGATTCGGACTTAAAGGGAGGCATTAGTGAGGTGTTCGAAGGAGAACAAACATGTAAATTATCCTTCTGCGAAATAGTTTTGTAAGAATCCGAAAGTATCTAAACTTAGAATTTTTCACTCTTCAAAGGTTTTGATCATCATGGTAATTTCTAATAGTAGTTATTGGTAAATAAATTGTTCGACCGAAACATTGGTGGAAACAAAAACATATTGACAGATAAGCTTTGGCCACGAATTCGGTCGTAACTTTTTTGCCAACCACATTCTTCGTCTAAAAAAAGCCTTTCCTATTTTTATTTTTATTTTTATTTTCTTTGCTCAAAGATATTTTTGACACAGACGAGTTAGATCTGGCCAGTATCATTTTGTGGGGGGATTGAGGCAATTATAATTATTTCAGAGCAAAATTTGTCATGTTTCTGTCGTGATCCATATACATGTACCTTGATAATAATTACGTTTTGTAATAATTTGCAAAAACACAAACATGAGAAGGCATAATGGTTTTGTATTATATTCCCAAATAGAAAATTAATATGAAGCATAATATCATAGCTTATTTAAGTCCAAAACGAAATTGCATCTTTTTATTCTCTTTACTTCGTTTGGCATTCAACACCTTTAATTTTTTCTCTCGCACTCCGATAAGTCAAACCGAAGCTGCAATCGGAAGAAAATAAAAGGATGAAAGAGAAGCTAGTGTTTGTGGCTAACCAGGAGAAAGAAAAGGGAAGAGAAAGAAGAGAGAAAGAAGAATACAGAAGCAATATATCAGCTTTAGTCTCAAGCACCCATCGATTGAAAGGGCTGGTCAATTGGTCAATAAGATTACGTATTCATGATGTCCAGTTAGTAAGAGGTCTGCGGTCAGCTATAGATAGTTTGCCATGTATACATTATAAGGAGGGGGTCAGTGTATACCAATTCACAGGTGGATTTCGATGACGCATTTTAAGACTGTTCTGTAAATAAACACAAATAAATAAGTACTTTTTATTGGCACAGCATTTGGAAGAGTATATTTTAATGATTGTTCGAAAGTATAGAGTTGAGTATTCAAAAGCTATCTAGATATTTAAATATGATTAATGCTAGGTTCTATAGACTGTTGATAACGTTTCGTATGTATACCGAACCCACTTCTTCTAAGTTGAGAATGATTTATTTTACCTTAGAAAGAATATATTTTTTTGATACATACCGCATTGGTATTATGATTGAAATGGGGACTCATGTTACATTGAAAATTCAGTGAAAATATGAAGGGCACAAATATGTGTAACTTTATTCAGGGATACACATTGAAACTGTTAAAAAAATTGTATTATTGTAATGAAATTTACTATTGTAGAAACGTATTATGCAAAACATTTTCGACTTTCGACTATACAGATAACAGATGAATAGACAAGACCAGTACGAATTGTTTTGTAGGGTTTACATGCATTTTCCCCTTTTTGTTTCTTTCTATTTTTTAGAGGGATGGGGGGGGGGGGTGCTTTCTTCCGTTGTATGGACTCGTTGTTGACACTGGTACTCCCGTTTTCCAAACTGTATTCTATTCTTTCCTCATTTTTTGTGTACCAAAAGGAGGAATTTCGCACTAGAGTGTACATAAGCTACGTGTAAACAAATAATAGATTGAACTCGGCTACTGTACACGTACGATGGGGGTATCACTACTACTACAACGTTAATAATCTCAAGTATCATCTAGGAATGTCAAATCTAACTTAATAGTTATATTCTTAAATGACTCAACTTCTATGACGAATCATTCGAAATCATGATGTACATGTACATACGATTTCATAACTCCTTGTACTATAAGGCCTATGTAAATATTTAGCTAATATACCTCCCACATAATGCACTGTATTTTTTTTTAATTTTAAAGCTCCAAATTGTAGAAAAACACGAATTTCACTTTCGTCGATATCATGATACCAGTGAAAAATTGTGATGTGCAAAAAAGTAATACAGAAATAAATACATATAGAAAAACGTACTTATTGAAATGAAGAAGAAGAAGAAAAAAAAGTTGACAATATTCTATGATAATACAATTTTCCGTTCAGATTTCGCCTTTATTTCATTCCAGGAAACAGAATAAGTTTGGCAAATTCGTATAGCCTCCGATTGTGTGAACACACCCATTAAAAGCTGGAATAAAGACAAATTAGGTCTTCTTCTCAAAGCTGTAAAATGTTATGACCGTACATGTGATACCTCGTTACTACCACTCTAAAACGACAGGTACATGGTTGCCATGCCAACGGGATGTTGTTGATAGTAATGATGAGTTGTAGCCCGGGAGGACAGTAAAACATGATGAAGATAAATGAGGAGATGGAGTAGAATTGGAGGACGACGATAAAGAAGAGGAACTCATTCACGGCATCTTGGAAATTGAAGGACCGTACAGAAATATACCTCTGTGAAAGTTTACGTATCCATGATTCTGAACAAGTTTCATAAATAATCTTACCTATAATATTCTGATCGCGGTGCGAAAAAAAGGCAGGAACTTGTGGTATCTTAGAAATTAGAGCCTATATTTCCTCTTCACTTTAACTTTGAAGAGGATAAAAGATAACAGACTTGGAGTCGAATGCATATCTTTATAATTATATTAAGTATAATGCCATTATTGTCTCTGGTAAAGAAGAAAAGGCAAACTAAAACAAATAAAGAGTAATTAAAAACTTTTACAACGCTTAAATGCTGGATCGTTTAATGAAGGTTCATGTTTGGTTACCAATTCATTTTTAATTTTATTCTAAAAATATGATTAACTCTGCCTAGCTACCTCCCTGTGCCCGGCGATCTAGACAAGTTCGTTGAAATTCAAGATGTCTGGCTTCATGGAAAACGCAATGAATTCTTTCGTTTGATTCGAATAAGGGTATAATGATATCCCATTTTTGCATCCTATATCCTCATTTCCAATGCTGATTTCACCTCTCATCCGTCCCTTCCGCGCTCATCTCCTCCGGCAGTTTTCACAAAACGCGATAAATGATATTGATTTTATTCACATACTTAGGCGGAGAATTAAAAGGTTGAAATAAAATGGCGGGGACATCGGCGGCATCCGCGGGATTTTTGTCATCTTCAATTTTTGAGGGTGTCTAGGGAGGAAGATTGAACCTTAATCAGGTAAGATATTCTTGACTAATAGTCCTATACGGGTATTAAATGGTTTTGTCTCTTCCTGACATTTAATTAGAATTTCATAAGCGTAGATGAACTTTTCAACTTCGATCTGCATTTCATCAGTTATCGGCGAAATTGAATAGAAATAGAAAACTAATAACTACAGGTATTTCTATAATTTCATTTCATAATACACATAATGCTCGTTGTTGTAATTATATGCTCTCTGAACTACCTTTGTGTAAATTAGCTTCTTTTGTAGGATATTGGCGTACATCATCAAAAGGTAGGGCAAAGTTTACAATGTGTTTATTGACTTCTACATTGATCTGTATATCGCGTGCATACAGATGCTTACATTTCTTGATATGGAAACAATTCATTTAGTAAAATGGATACATTATGCTTTAACTTAGTATCTTTGATTATGGCATGTTCATCCTTTCTTGAAAACAAAAGAGGAATAATTGCAGAATCTAATGGCGATCTCACCCTCACAGGTAACAAGAAATACAATATCAAAAGTAACGTGAGCCTTTCAGGTAGCTTATAAATAATTATGTTGACATCATACAGGTCATCGCCCCCCCCCCCCCCTCTCCGTGGACCCCACCATCCCCCCTCCTCCTCCCCTTCGTCTGTCCCTTTCCCCGTCCTCCTGACTCCTGCATGGGGGGACGGACGCGATGCCACTTCGGGGGATAGGTGGTTTAACTCGCGTTTGACTTTTCCAGTGGATCAATAATGCGCCGCTCCGCTCGCTTTCAATTTAAGGGGGTCATTGTTTTTTGGAATAATCTTCTAATCCTGCATCAGGAGAAGGACACAGTCATTGCAGCAGACATGATGAGATCTACGATTCCTCTCTTCTATGTTTCTAAATCTTGTATGCAACACAGTAATTGTTCATGAAAGACAGCAAAGTCACCGTTATCTAATGTTGTTTTATAGCTTGTCTTTATTGGTCCCGATCGTTGCTATAGTTTGGTTTAAAATAAAGAATATCCCTTCCTTATGCTTTGTTATGTGTATTAATTACAACCTTAAAATCATCCTATAGTTTTTTGTTATAATAAATTTAATATCAACTTTAAAACAAATATATGGCTATGTGCATCGGTATCGCAAATTTGAATTATATACACTATTTTTTTCTTCTTTCAGACAAGCAATGATGAAAACAAACGCACTTGTTACAAGTTTAAGTATAATAATGTACAGTATTACTGCGTTAAGCTAACGCACTTCCAATGGAGTTTAACTTTTTTTTTAAACTTCGTACCTTAGACTTGCTATTTTCATTATTATCCCCTTTTCGTTCACATTAAAGTATATGATGTTGGTCTCCTCATGCATATGGTGTTACCGTCTTCCTTGGAAAGTTATCAACACTACCTTGCAGACTGCGTGCCACCCATGTGGAAGTCTGATGTGACGATTTATCTTTGTTTTGAAAATAAGGGTTCGAAAATCAGAGCATGAAACCCCAATCACATAAGGCAAAGACTGTTTTCAGTCTAGTCTACTTATTTAACAAAACAGTAGATTCCCTTTCAAAAAGAATTAGAAACGACAAGTACAAAATATCTCCATGAACGGTGAATCACTTTTCCTTCATACTTCAAGCCAGAAAGGCTGAGTATATCTCTATATTAATTACAAAAAATGTCTTTCTTGTGAATTATAGGCGAGATTTGAAAATAGTATGTTGCTTTGAATTAGACTTTGAACAGAGTTTAACGAGCATACCTACTACCAATAAATGTTAGCTTAGCCGTAATTAATGTTTTGATTAGTTTTCTTGTCTTTTCGTTACTTTACTTTTTGAGAGGGTGCTTGTGTGGGCACATTTGCTAATATACGCCTCCCCGAAATCGTGACTCCGGTAATGACGACCCCCCCCCCCCCCCTCAAAAAAGGGAAGAGAGAGAGAGAGAGAGAGAGAGAATGTTTGCCATCTCTAGGACTCCCTCTACTCAACATCCGGGTATTTGACATCGTGAACCAAATTAGGCATAATATTTCGAGAATGAAGGCAATATACATGTAGTTTCAGTTCATTCAGCCTGGCTATGTTTAGACTTCTTCTTATCTTTCAACATTATCATCTAATAGTCTCATCTGTCCTTGAATACACGTTAATTTGAAGAATACAAAATGTGGATACTGGGCATTCTTTTCAGTTTCAATATTTTCTCAATCGATGAGGTTAATTGAAGCTCAATATTGAACCTGATTTATTTTAGCTTAGGTCATATTACGACATAAATTTTCAGGATCGTAAAATTTATCTTTTCGTAATGCATGACGCACCGTTCCGTCTTTCGACAATTATTATATTTTGTCAATTTAAGTTCTTTTTCTATACATACTAACACTTTAATAAGCCCATCTTCCCACTTTTGTTTATGTGGATTTAAAATTTACGATTATTTCGTAATATTGTTTGGCCGCTGTATATTTTTCCTTCATTATGTTTTCATACAATACTTAAAGGGTGGCAGAACTTTTAATGTCTTATTATAAAGTGATCATAACTCATAGCATCATAGATCCGACAATTCATTTTTAAGTTACTTCTTATTTCTACGAATGGGTAATGCTACAAAACATAATACAATGTTACTTTACATTGTCGAGACAGGATAAAATGTGAACTAAACATGCACAGATAGAATGGAACATGTTTTTCCTTTTTATTACTACAAGATTACAGGTCAAAATAAACTTCCTCATCTCAATCAAAATGGAATACACTCTATGTACTGTAAAATACCCGACTGTGTTTCAATTATTCGTTTCCCACTTCCCCGCTAACATACCCTTCTCTGTTGTCCACCGTCTACACATGTACTCGTTCATACTCAATTATTGGTATTAATTTCCGAGGGTTTCGCTTTTTATCCTGTTTCCTCGTGTTAGCTTTGTAACAACGCGAGCTGTCAATTTTGCAATCGGAGCGAAAATTGCAAATAAGATCGGTGCTCCGGTTTACCGCTCCATTACCTGGCGATGCTGTAATGTAATAAGAGTATACGAAGAGATGTTTCGTCTAGCATTCTGTGTTCCTGGCGCGGGAAAGAGATAGATATATGTTGACATTCTATTGGGGAGCTGATGTAAGGGGAGATATGTCCCCCTCTCATCGAAATACAGTGGACTATATATTCATTTCCACTGACTCATTGGCATGTAGGAGTGTAGTGATTGAAGTCATAATCAGCATTGATTTTGCAGGAAAGAAAAAGCTGAAAATGTCATGAGTTTATTATGATGAGTTCTGAATTGTTTGTGCTTTAATCATGGGCATATCAGATCACAGTTGCCATGATAACACTACATGTATTCCGCTGTTTATATTTGCTAATGATGTTCCGATTGTAGATTAAAATCATAAACCTTGGCGCCATTATTCCATACTGATTCAAACAGGATGTGGATGTCACTTAGCTATTTTGTAGACACCATCACTTGTCAGAGGAGATGTAACAATTCTAGTTATGGAAGTAGTAATATCAGTAAGAGTAGAAATAAAAGTAGTATAGTAGCAGCAGTAGCAGCAGGAGTAGAAGTAGTAGTAGTAGTAGTAGTAGTAGTAGTAGTAGTAGTAGTAGTAGTAGTAGAAGTAGCATTAGTCATGGTAGTAGTAGTAGTAGTAGTAGTAGTAGTAGTAGTAGTAGTAGTAGTATAGAAGAGTAGTAGTAGCAGTAGTAGCAGCGGTAGCAGTAGTAGCAGCAGTAGTCATAGTAGTGGTTGTAGTAGTAGTAATAGTAGTAGTAGTAGTAGTAGTAGTAGTAGTAGTAGTAGTAGAAGTAGTAGAAGTAGTATTAGTAGTAGTAAAGAAGTAGTAGTAATAGTTAGGGCAGTTTTTAGTAGTAAATAGTAGAATAAATTGTACAATGTTATTAATGAAAAGTAGTAATAGTTGAAAGAGATCAAAACGTTAACCCTCTTTATTCCGCCAACTCAAAGCTCCAATATCATGACAATTATCACCATCACCACCATCAATGTCACCATCATCGGCTACTAACAACTATATTCCAACACAATGACCACCACCAGCATCATCATCACGACGACCACCAACACAAACACCGTGCAACACCATACCAATGCCATCATCACTGTTGTTACGATCATACATCTATAAAGTCTAATTTTAAACATTGTACGACCAAGCACGATAAGGCTGTTTTCACGCGATCGGTAAAGGCATCATCAGCATCTTGAGAAAATATGACACCCCTTCATAATTATACTGTACACTTTTATATGCCCATTACCCCCACTATATTTTTAGTTCCATCCATAATACAGCAGAAGAAAGGGTTTAGCAGTGACTTATTAATTCATCAATACAAAATCTTCTTCAGCGCATATCCTCTGTTGCCATGACGACTACCAACCACCACACTACTACATCATCCCTTCCGCCACCATCCTCATCAAAATCACCACCACCACACTATCCTCAATGACTTCAGGAGGAGAGGGGTTAATGGAAACTTACCTTCAGGGAATAGGGCACGCATCTTTAAGTAACTGGTAGTCAATCGAATGATAGACGCCTTGTCGAGTTGTGTGGTGATGGCTGAGGGAAGAGGGAGTAGTTTAGCCAACTCGAAGAACTCCGCGTTCTCCTTCTCGCGTCGAGTCCGAGCCGCATTCTTCGATTTCTCCTTCATCTTTGAACCTCTAATGACATGAAAAGAGAACGAAAACTGCGTTTTAAAAATCGTATTGCTAGCCATTGTCGTATAACTTCCCTTGTTGAAAATATATTACAAATATAAAAAATGTAAAATATAATATTTAAAAAAAACAAAAGAAGAAAAAAAAAAACAGAATTAAACAACGAAGAAAAGGAAGGAATGGAACATGTTATTTCATCAACTACAAAGGCAATCATCATCGTACAAGGCGTCTATATGAACCACTGTGATGTTATGAAGTGTGATCGTAATAACTTTTATCTACAAGAAACGGTTATTTGAATACCCTATAATACATATTTCTGAACAATAACACATCTTGATCAATCAATGAAACAATGCATAAACGTTCATAAAAAAGTTACTTTATTACAATGCTCAAAATACCTTAAAAGTAAGCTATTCGTGCTTAATTAAAGAAAAGGATTCAGTCAGTTTATGACTTGGCGTGTGGCACTTTAATACACAATGACAAAAACAAAATGGCTGCCACCTTCCTTTATTGCCTAATAATTAATTTGAAAGAAATGCAAAGTTAACAGCACAGCATAAAACGCAATAAAAATCATAACAAATTTTGTGTTGGAACGTTAACCTCATTTCAAACATAAAAGGAAATATGAATGTTTAAAAGAAATTCCGCCATCGTTATAACATGTTAAGTAGAAATTCCATGTCAGCAACTGAATTTTTAGCACAATATCACTCAAGAGTTTCAGCAACTTGGTTAAACGATGCGGAGGCATACACCTTGCTTTGCTTTGAACAAAGAACTAAACCTGCAAAATCTTAAATGAACAATTTTGTTGTCACTTCTAATTGTGTAAATCATTGATCATAATTTTTGCTAATCCGTTACAGATTACAAACAACTTTTCATTCATCAAACAAACGGCAATCTGTCACCAGTATGTTGCATCTCGGATTGCGTAAAGATATGATTATAATGCCATCTTCAAAAGTGGACCACAACTCAAAAGAATATTTCATAATCATATATACGACATACCGTCTGATCCATTTTGGTCACATTTGGTGGGTATTATCAACAGATGTCGCGAGAGAAAGATCATTATCAATCAAATATGACGGGACAGACCTAGTCAATAGATATTTTATGCTTTGAATAAAGAGTTACTTCCTTTCTTCCCGAAATGAATTGCTACATTGTACCGATTGTATGCGAATTTTCCAAACAGGAATTCTACACCGAGAAAAGCCGATGAGCAAACGCGAAGGGGTCCCAATGTTTGGAAAGGTGCCGGGGTTGTTGGTTGGGGGGGGGGGGGTATATGAACGAGTCAGGCAACAAAAAGAGGATCTAGGGTGATACAGACAGAAATAGGGAGAGAGATGGGGAGAGAGAAAAAAGAGAGAAAGAGAGGGAGAGAGAAAGAGAGAGAGAGAAAGAGATGGAGAGAGAGAGAGAGAGAGGTGGGTATAGAGGGGGGGGGGGGTAATAGAGAGAGTGGGGATATAGACAGGGCAAAGATTTACTTGAAGGAGTGGAAAGAGGATGGAAACCGTTGACTTACATGAACAAAGGAAATGATATATTACAAAAATAAAAAACAATGTGGACTTTCACATGATGCAGGAATCACACATTAGACAATATCCAATCATGATTTTTATGAACTTGTTCTACATAATTATTATCTTTTTAAATTCATGAAGTTGGGTGTGGAAATATACTGTTTGAATTTATATGCTTTGTTGATAATATTTTCATCTAAATTCACAATTATGTGGATACAAAATATGCAGTGATATATCCATTGTTATTCATTTGAAATTATGAATATAATAATTTATAAAGGATTGAACTGCCACTACTACTACTACTACTACTACTACTACTACTACTACTATTATTATTATAACTACTGCTACTACCTCTACTAATACTACTACTACTATTTCCACTATAACTTCTACTACTACTGCTACTTCCTGCTGCTGTTGATGTTTTATTACTACAGCTACTACCTCTACTACCTCTACTACTTCTACTACACTACTAAGAGTATATTACCGTTGTTTATGTTGCTGTTGATACTACTATTACTTGTATTACTTCTTCTATTGTAATTATACCGAGATAACACTTATAAGTTTGTCTTTGAATTTTCTTTGTATATTATTTTGTCCTCTTTCTATTTATCATCAATCCAATACGATTTGCTTTCCATTTGTCTGCCCAGTTTACAATGGCCTGGATGTGCACACTGTTGAAATTATATGTAGGCCTGTCTAACTGCTGTATATTTCATTTATGACTTTATTATTTCTTACCCCTATAAACTATGGTTTTCTCATTACTGTTTCCCGGCAATCGAAAACTTTTTTTTTCGAATAAAAAAATTATAGGCCTGTCTTCAAATGCACATTTCTTTAGTTTAAATTTAGAGTTATGAATATGAATCTATATCTATGTTAATTTACGAACTATATTTGCAGGATAACACCAGCCAGCATTGAACAACGTTTCTATCTTGCAAAATGCATACATCGTTCACATATTTTAAACGTTTTAGCTGACAGTCAAGTTGCTAGAGAGGTCAGTATATTTACAACTCTGCTCCCCCGACTCTTTCCGTCCGGTATCGTCCACGTTCCGCTCACCCGATGATTCACGAACGAATACATTTAGCGCGTGTTCAACCAATTTTCCAACCGCTGTAATTTGCTAAAATAATTATATTGAAAAAATATATAATTTTAACATGCTTGTCTGACTGGTTAAGTTTGTTTTGCGGAGTTAACGAAAATAATACAATTACGCAAAAAGGCTCTGAAGCCACATTATGACAAAAACCGCAGGAGATGAAAAAGAAAAATCTCAATGCATCACGCTTGACAATCAAATTGATATAATTATTGTTCAGCGAGGTGTAAGAAGAGATACGTTAACGGCTTTGTAATGACGTTCTCTACATGATTTCCCTTCCTCTTTTACGCAAATTCGGGCTGCATTTCTAAAGATATGTCATAACAATTAATCGAAAATGAACATCAAACTGAAGGCTAATGCTATAGCACTACAGACAACACGCGATGTTGAGAAATGCTGGAGGCAGAATAAGCGAGGCATGCAATTGAGAATTACCCAAGAGATTTCTAGCTTGTAAAATTATAGATAACTCGGAAAACATCGAGTATTAATACATTAATTTCATAATTAACTTTGAAAGAGGTATGTTGCGTATGAAAATGCGTTGTCACGCTATTGGGGATTGTTTGCTTTTCTGTCCTAAATAAATAGTTAAATTTCCCTGTATTTGGACATTATATTTATTCATGTAAAAGTTTGTGTAATTATTATGTTAGGCTCATTTCACAAATTACAATTAAAAAATATTAAACAGAAACCGTTTTTTTGTTATCTATGATTGATTTTGTGTATGTGCTGTGAAGTTTTGTACGTCAATCATCTTTCCACTTTATTTTCAAAGTCTTTTTATTTTTTTCAAATTCAATTATTTTATTTATTTATTTATTTATTTCTGATCTTTTGACAGGGTAGCCCATTCACCAGCAAGTAGTGGTCTTCCATGGGGCCCTGAATGAACATATTTACATCGTTTATAACATTTATACAGAACAGTTACAAAAATAATACTCGTTTGCAAAATTAACATATATCATTAACCTAGTAAGCAGTAATGTCAATAGGAAAATATTAATTAAGTCGCAATTATGTGAATAAGACATGTAAATATTACAGAACATGCACGTAGTGTATGTACGGCTGAGCCATTCACAAATTACAACTTTGTTTGAGGTTAACCCAGGCATTCCCCTAAACGCAGTTATATATTTTAATTTTCCAATTCTTTCAGGCATCTGAGCTTAAAGGCCATAACGCACACAAAAATGACTATGACTTTACACATTTTACTTCGGCTAATTTAAATGCAGTTGTATAGAGAACTCCTTGACACTCTTTAACGTATACACCTTCCATATGTATATCATGTAGCGTTATTTCAAAGTCTTGTTGAACATAATTATCTGTATCCTTTTATTATCAGGTTGATTATGAAATAAAGTTTGACTGAATAGTACACAGCCTTTTTTGTGGGATTTGTATTGGGCAATTATACTTTACTACAGGAATTGAAATTTCCATTATCATAGAAAGAATTAAAAGAAATGCCCTAATCAACAGTAATCAACTGGGAGACAAATTTTGAGATAAAGTCAATAGGAATTGATATTACTTTTGCTCTACAAATATTTTTTTTTACCGAAAAGAACATTAT
This sequence comes from Strongylocentrotus droebachiensis, assembly GCA_035222895.1. NCBI lineage: Eukaryota > Metazoa > Echinodermata > Echinoidea > Camarodonta > Strongylocentrotidae > Strongylocentrotus > Strongylocentrotus droebachiensis. The sequence goes on along the minus strand of JAVYIG010001534.1, from coordinate 134,988 downwards.
AACAATAAGCTACTTACCAGTATCCGTTACCAGTCAAGAACATATACAAAGTTTAGGTAATATTGTGTCCAAATATGTTTCTCAAAATAATTGCAAGCTGCAAGTATAACGCATCATTTTGTGCTATGTACGACTATTTATGATGCTCCAATTTCCAGTCGCTTGGTAGACATTTAGTCCCATGTAGAAACACGTGAAAATCAGACTGGCGAGTTATCATGAAAGTCGAGCTGCATGTAAAGATGAAAAAATGAAGGTATAAAAATGGGAACAATCCGGGCCATTCAATCCTGGCCGACAGCTCCGCGACGGTGTTTGAAGTTCAATTTGTTCCACGATGGCATCGCAAAATAGGCAACAAAAGAGAAGTTAAATACGACCCCACTTCAACAAGCCTCTATGAATGGATAAGGTCTCGCCCCAATAATAGGTGAGCGGGCCAACAAATTGAACTCAATGTTATGAATATATTTTGTTTCTTCGCTCTTTTTCCCCTCCTCCGTCAGCCCAATTGTGCATGGATTGATATCAGAAATGTTCAGGTTTTTTTCAGGACGTAAAAGGTGCAAAGATATCTATTTCGCCCGTAGCACAGTGCTAAGGGGCCTTCTGTTCGAATCCCTGAGGGGGTTTGGGTATCCGCCACGCACGGGTATGGAGTCCAGCACTGTCCCGATCTCTCTTCGTAGCACGCCCGCTACCACCGTGCTTCGAGCAAGAAAACCGGCGACGCTCCTCATAAAAAAAGGTTCTCAATCATAATATATTTCTCGCCCGTCTTCATTCGAATCACAGTTCATGTCTCCTTCGCTTATGACTCCCTCTCCCTCTCTCTTCTTACCCCTCTGCTTCCAATCTCCCTCTCTGCTACAATGTTACAGTTAATATTGGTATCAACAGAAGCGCAGAGCAGACGACGTTTTCCCCTCTCCGTTGATGAATTAATTCGCACCCCCTTGGTATTCGTCTCACTGTGGTGCGAAGAAGGCGGTTGTCTCAATGTTTCACGGTCGAGAGAACACATTGCATGAAGATGATCGACGGATCATCACCACTTGAAACTCTCACCTGTATCTTTGTCTCGCTTGGCTAATGCGAGGTGAAGTGGTCTAAATCAATTATTATCCCACTCCACATCTCACAAAAATAGACTTTGTATTGTCAAGATGCGCGAGTAGGCAACAAACTCATGTTGGCGGAATGTTGTGAAGAATAACTTTTTATTTTGTTGACCTCTTTAAAGTGACTTATCAGAATAAAAGAAAATTGAAGAAAAAAAAAACCCTTGCAATATTCAAGTCAGTTCAGCATGCCCTGTATACCACGAGCGTAATACCTGTACGTAGCATGCTCAAAGAAAACGATATAACGATACAACGACATAAATCTGGTAAAAACATTGGGACAAAGTTCAACTGAACAGTTTTACACCCAGATAATCTGTTCGTTTTCTTCAACGTCTTCTTAATTAATTCAGACTCCCAAGTGACTACTCTCTCTTCTCTGCCCCTATATTAAAAAAATATAGCTCCCACTTTGAGAGACGATAGGTGTCGAGTTCATTGTTATAACAGAATCTGACCAATTTTGAGTAGTCTTCTACCTGCACGAGTCAGATTTTAAAACATAAAATATTTCGTGATAATCTTCAAGACCACCTTCTCCATACCTTCCAGGTATTGGAGTATAGACGGCAGGTATGACCGATGATATACGCAAAAGGTCGTTCAAGTATTAAATTTGCCCTCGCGACCGACCCGAAAAACGTAAAGGTGTTTACAGTGACATGAACTTACAAGGGTAAAACAATCTATTTCGTCACCTGCACATTCTTTCGCACCTCGAAAAACAAGTTTTACAAGCTCAGGTAGGACGGTATTTGAACCTGACAACCCCCCCCCCCCCCTGGAAAAAGAGGTGAAAATGGACGCAATGTTTAGGTGTATCGGGTTGTGAGAGAGTGAGATATTGATTCGGTTGTGTAATATGATAGACAGTGAATGAGAGGATGATGTCCAGGGATTTGTAAGACATGGCCATGCTATCATTGGACGTACATGTATGACAAAAACTTATTTACTAATTATTACCTAAGGAAAAAAAAACCCACCCAAATCCATTATTAAGAGGAGAATGATGATTTTGATTAAAAGCATTATTGATGCTACTGTATATTATTTTTGCTTTCCAGATTATTGAAAGGAAGACGACCAGATGTCTCATTACAATAATATTATTCGTGCCTATAAAAAGATTGGGGGTTTAAAAATATTCAAAAAAATATCTTCTCTCGTAAATAAAAGAAAATGCAATTGTGTGTAAATAGTTTTAGGGAAAGACATTTTATATCACTGTAGAAATTATTTGTGTAGCTCTTGTTTCCATTAATATAATCACAAGTCAGAGTAATACTTATTAACATTCAATATAATTATCTATTTTTGTTGTCATGGCAACATTAGAAAACACGTTATCTTTATTGCTCTAACTGTTTAAAAAAATAGGAATTTGTATTAATTTATGGTTGATTATATAAATGTTACAATACTATTATGACGACGAATGCATTCATGCAATGGTAGAAATGAAATGAACTTGATATTTAATAAGTAAAACAAACCTTATTCCAGCCTTCCAAATAAATTTTTACCCGGCAAGAAAAACAAACTTAAATGTAAGCATAGCCGTAGACTGAGTGCAGATTAAAGATGTTCAAATAACACTTCATGCACAAGTGCAAATACAAAAGAGTTTGAAATACAATATTCTGTCAAACATGCTGCCAATACTGAACGCTATTAACTACAAACACTTAACATCTTAATCTTTCTCTTTTCACACACTTATATCTTAACCAGGTTTCTTTCTGACGGTGATTATAAATGACTGTGCTTTCTCTATCGACCTTGGCCCTACGAGTAATTTACGTTCTGCGAGACGGTCCAACACGTGCAGTCCATCGGCAACCCGCGGGCAGGATGTCTCCTCAATGTTCCGATGGGAGATTCCAATCGAATAATAGAAAGCATTACCATAATAAGATATGAATGCGGAGAAGGAGTAAAAACCTAATACATGGAGTCGCTCGCATTCTCTTCAAGGTTAAATGGAAACGATATTCCACGTATTGGTGACTGGGGAGACTTGACTGGTCTCTCAGAGCGGCCTACTGCTGGGCGCCTCCCGCAGAAGTCTCGGCGTGGGAGCTTGGTGCGATACGCTCAAGGCAATTCGCACTTTTCAAGCATCGTTTTTCTCGTCTCAACTTTTGATTGATATGGATACGAGTGTCTACATTTTTGCTCATATTTCAAAATAAACTTTCCTCTTTTTTTTTGTTTAAATTTTAACGTATTGGATTCTTGGCGGAGTTTTTAATTTTTGTTTAGCAAGACTCGAAGTGAGTTTTGTTGTTGATCGAACAATAGTGACACACAGTACTTCTATTTCTAATCATCTCTTTCAACACAGAAAAGCATTTTAACCTAATTAAAGAAATATATCGTTATTTTGTTTTACCGCTGCAAGTACAAAAAGGACACTATTAATTTTCTAAAATTTGATTAATATACATTGTACAAACTTTTGGATGCAGATTCAAAATCATGTTCAGTTAATAGGGGACTCAGTTAAATAGTTTAAATTAAGCTCTATAGAACTGTCTATTTATTTATTTATCTATTTATTATGTTTTCTTCCCGAATTTTCATTAAAAAGTAGGGTAGCCCAATTTAGTGCCACAGCGGGCATGCTTCACAAGGGAGTCGTGCTATGAATAAAATAAACAACATAAAATAAAAACAGTACTTATCATATTTTGCTCACATTTAACGCAGGAAATATTTTCTCACAAAAGTAGCTACAACTTATACTGCCGAAATGACTCTCCGTGTACTTGGAACGACCGGTGTTTACGGGAGCAATCTCGACATCGATGTCTCACTTTACTAGGCTACGATCACGGTGGACGATGTCGAAAAAGGTCATCCATGATCATCAAAAACCAAATTTATGAATCCCAAGAGGGTGACGAATTTGGTCCAAGGGATCGGTGACGAGGTGGACATCATGACGATGGCGATCGAGGTCGATGATGACTGTTGTTTACAAACGACGTCGAGATATGCATCCATACTTGTTGCATTAGGGAATGATCCTTGGGAGTCGTGTCGAAGTCATATCGTATAAACTTAGAATCCCATACGGTGAAAATTAATGGGTTTTAAATTCAAACGATGACCGACGAAAAAGATGTTTTGGTGAAAGGACGGAAAAAAAGAAATGGCCACGACAGTAGACCACCTTCATGAATTGATCAACTGACTTACCTTTCTACTCTAGTTTTCCTTAAACTCCTGACTCTCTTTTTCTTTTCTCTCTTTTTGTCGATTGTCGGCTCTGGCGTGTTTCGGGGTGTCTTTTCCTTCTCCGCTGCGCCTAATCAGGCACAAAAATAAACAATAAATAATGCGCAGTGAGTCAAGGCAGTTTGATCGTACGTGTGTCTTTCCACGACGATCCCAGTTTGGTGGAGCCCACGAGATGTTAGGGTCTGAAACGTGAGGTTTTCGTCGGCGGCCCAACTTGGAGTAGGCTCGTTCCAGCATTGAAACCGCACGTAGTTTAAACGTGTGCAATCCCTAGGCTTGCAAAGTCCCCAAAAGCGCGGATTCGTCACGATTCGGTCGCGCCTACCGTTTTTCTTCACGCCACTCTCTCACGCAGTCTTCGGCGGTCCGACGTTTTTTGTCGATGTGGACTGTGTGTATGAACTTCGCAGCAGACGATATGGTGTTCGGGCATTTTCGCGTTACACACTGGTTCGGGGGGTTGCGGACTCAAAATAGGTCGCAAACATCACTACGAGGCGGTCGGTAAGAAAAGAGAATGAAGTGATGGAATACCGCAAGCTCAGTTATTTAGAGGCGATGTTATGCACCAACACGAATTCCTTGTAGGGAGTTTTACGGCTAACAAATCATGCTTGCCTTTTCCAGAGTGCATCCTAAATGGCTATTTTCCGGTAAAAACACCGTGGGTTTCTTTTTGTTCAAATTATCATCTCACTACTCGAGTTCTTCAGTTCGGAGCAAAGGTTATTTTGAACACCTTAGAGTCTACAATACTGATTGATAAATTTCGCTTTTAAGAAAATATAAACAGCTCGATAATAACCAATAACCTGGGAAAAAAGAGGAAGAGTATAATCCAACATATTACAAGTCTTCGTTTTTATAAAGACACCCACATTATGCTAATAATCATGCTATGTCTGTCAAGTGTCGATTAATGAAAACGATGCACGTGAGTGGATGACTGCGATACGAGTGGGCGGAGCGAAGCCCCCTGGGGGTGTGTGCAGACGTTTAATTACCTATGTTCATCTTAATGGTCCCTATCTGCTGCCTGAACGGTGAGGTTGTTGGCAACCGTTCAATGCTGCTAATTCGCGGTAATTAAAACAACGTAACAACATGGGTAAGGTGTTAAAATCAAATTTTAACAAAATGAGCTTGATCATGTGAATGAATTTAATGTGTTGATTTAGCTAAACAAAGGATATTCATAATTTGCCCTTTCATTAAACAATTAGAATATGCATGACACGTAGAATCAATTTAAAAAGTAAATAAATTGGCGTCCCATATAATCTTACATTATGTTTTCATATTATTTTATTGTGATACCGTTTTATAGTTAACCTTTAACTTTTAACCTTTAAATTTAATGGTATTAATTATACAAATTACACAAAATATCCGAAAATATCTGTAACTAAAAACCTCTGTCTGATAAGAAAAAATATTATACATGAAGGTACACACATAAGCGAAGAAATCAGGTTAAGCGTAAACACATAGAGTTTCAATTTTTAAAAACATTACAGATTAGTCTTTCTTTTACGTTGTACTTTGTGTCATCTTCAAGCAATTTTTGTTGTTATTACTCTTTAATTTTTTTCCTTTTCTAATGAAATTACTAGTTAATTTTTAAAATACATGTTTATAATAACCGCTAGAATGATGCTTCACATTGGTCACGCAATTACATACGTTTTAGGGTTAGTCATTCTTCTACCAATATCAATTTACATGTTTATCGTAATATCTTTTTTCAAGTGCTGGCGACTATGAATGTCTGTGATCCCACTGAGAATATTCAGTTGTTAAAGAAATGTAACTCTGTAAATTCACGAAATGAAGATTTATTGGTTTATGACTAGTGAAAATATCACTTTAAAATATTGTTCAATCAGCTCTCTAAACGTTTTTTCGTCAAACAATAATATTTAATCTAATAATGTTGAATACATAAATGAATTGAAATGTTCATGTTAGTGATAGTTCTTCACATCATTTAATCATACAGTGAGTTACAAGTACATTTATCAAAGGCATTACAATTCTACTAGGGTATCACTTGCAGTTTGACACGACTATTATGGATCAATGCTTGATTAATAAAAGGGAAACTCTTTACTCGGCGACAACAAAGAAGATATGTTTACACATTTTAACCATTAACCATATTGATGAGGGTGGCATATTAATTAATTGCATAAAGTTACATAAAAGCGATAAAACTCCGGTGTCTCTCTCTCTGAGGATTTACATATCTATATTTTCATGAGATATTAGTCGTAGGCATGCTTTAGGAGCAGGTGTCACTACTTTAGAGTAAAAGTAGGTCAAAATTATGAACAAATTACAATTATCTTACGGGTATCGATGTCACTTCAACACATATAATTTTACGTCTCATTTCGCCCGCCAATATAGAAAACAAACCTAAACGCGAAGTGCTACTTGCCGCCTCTTTAACCCTTTTCTTCTCTCCATTTATTCACCCGACATGTTTCATGGAGTCACGAACAATTAACACGTCAAATCAACCGAGTTGGAATAATAGCTAACGCAGGATCAAGGCGATATCATCATGATCATCATCAATATTTGTGTTGATAAAATGGAGAGGTAGCCACCCGTGAAATATGGATGTAAAATCCGTGAAGGTGGCTTTAAAATGGCACGCTTTATCAATATGTGAATATTCAGGTGGTATATGAAGTGTCTCATATATACGACCTGATTGTGCAGTGGTACACGTGATTTACTTGTCAGTCTATCTGCTTTCCTCGGTACATCTCAGGAAAAAAATTATAACGATTAATCTGCTTCATTTCATTTCATACCGTTTGATCTACTATTGTAAAATTATTGTGTAAGCTATGTTAATCGATTTTCCGTTTGTGTGTGATTAAAACAAGTTTAAATGCTTAACCTTCAAAATGTTTTTCTTAAATGCCTTTTCAAAAATTTAAATTAAACAGCAATATCTTTTGAAAAAAGATTTCAAAATACTTTATGATCACTTTCCCCTTTCATTTGAAAATTAAGAACTAAATAGAAACGGTAAAATTAATTGATATTCGAATGAATGCAATATATTATATCTGTTCCACATAAATTGATCTTTAAAATGTCTAAAATTATTTGTAAAGCGAGAGGGTTTGTGCATCATTGGACGCACCACTGACATTAGAAAGGATAAGGCCTACATCATGATTTGAACACAAAGGAATTATTATATCAATTCACAAAACGTTTAAACAGCCATTACAATATAAGAATACCTAATCTGAGAGATTGACAAAGAGCTGTCGAGATGATATGGTGATGATGGTAGTGCTGGTGGTGGTGGAGATGGTTAAAAAAGAAAAGGTCATTTAAAACATTTTCACTTCAGAGTTCGCGAACCCGCGTACATGATACTCGTATCAATGTGTAAAAATAAATCTGATTCATATTTAAATCTTGCCCAGAGGCTGGCATCTCATCTGGAGTTACGACACTAGGATCGCATCCCCGTCACCTAGACAACATACCAACCTTTGATGCTGCCGCTACCGTCTACTCCAGAGGTCAAGGGGTCATTCGCGGGGTCGTGACCTAAGGACTATCGCCATCTTGCGGCGATGTGATATTCATCTTGAACTTGAAACGGGTAGTCTGAGATTCAAGTCTCCAATGATTAGAGTTTAAGCATTATAAATTGACGTAATGAGCAATAATGCATTACCTGATTCAATATCATCTGACTGGACTTTTAATCTGCAATTGCCTGAAGATTCATATTGGGATATTGGTATATTGCGATCATCATAGTTATCGGGTTCATTTTGAGAAGATGTGGTAGAACTGCATTTGAAAAATAAATTGTCTGAAGCTGGTCTAAAAATGGGGAATAAAAGAGAAATTGAGGTATAAAGCTTGTTGAAAGAGAAATAAAAACACAAGTTAAAAATAAATACAAAAACCTCTATATGGAAGTTTGGGGTCCAAATTATTAATACCGCCCCGGTAGTGCCTTATTTTTTTTTTTTGTACGCTTGATTGTTGCGTGTATTAACAAAAATGGTGTTGTACTACGTACAAACCTATAATAAAGACATGAACGAAGCTAGATCAAACTCGATCTTTTCCATTAAACTCGACGTATGCTTTCCTGAAGAAAGCTACGTTTGACTATACGTTAAAATATTGTCGGAGTTTGTTCGACTTTGCAATAATCAGATAACTAAACAATACATACTTATGAACGAATGGGATCGTATATGTTTAAAAGTGGGTTCTTGTCTGTCAGACTTTACACTCCTGGCGCTCCATAGTTATTCCTTAGCATATATTTTTGAACAGCAGATTCGTCAATCGTTTGCCTTGATTTGGAATCTATGAGTTATACCGTCAAAAATATTACACGATTGATTTCATATCATATTCTTTAAATATAGTATTACTATTACCTACAACAATAAGATAAGCTAAAGTGAATTTGGTACCTAATGTAATCTAATTAAAAAATGAATAACGTTATCAGAACAAAAACATTCTTTCCCTTACTAAAAGTTAATCTTCGAGCAGGCATTGTGCCCAGTCGTTTTCCGGGTAAGATGTATTTCTCCTTTCGCTTGACATACAAACTTAGGTCGTTTACTTTGCAAAATTTAATGCTCTCTTTCTTTCGTTAAAATTAAGAAATGTTAAGTTCGTGTGAAAACCAAAGTTAAGTGTAAGTATAAAGGCACAAAGAGAGCGAGGTCTGCAATTTGAAACTATTTTTGTGAAATTCCTTTGATCGTCATTTTTACGATAGACTGTTAGAGCAAATAAATATGGAGGTTTGGAGTGAACATCTATCTCGTTTCATTGCCTCTTCGGTTTGTGTCAATCAAAAAGAAATATGATGTCGTCATAATGGCGCCTCTTCTGAATGATAGTCTCTTTTACCAGACTGTCAGTATTCAATCAAGTATTGTCTATGTCGCGATTGATGCAAAGTAGAGTGAGTAGATGAGTAAGTTAATAAAGTAAGTAAGTTATCAAATATTTTAATACATGAAGTAAGTAAGTAAGTAAGTAGGTAAGTAAGCACTTAAGTAAATAGTAAGTAAGCAAGCGAGTAAGTAAATAAGTAAAAAAATATAAGTAATTAAGGAAGGAGATAAGCTTCTGTTTGGGTTCCAATCAATTTAGAAATGGAGTATATATTTTTCTTTAATGATTGACATCACACGCCACCTTGATTAGACTCGAGCATTCCCTCTTTCATTAGAATTTTACGAATAATACGAAAACATTGAGACGAACACTTTATTAAGAAATGATATAGATATCTAGAGGCCCTGAAACAAAAAGTATAATAGCGCTAACAAAGAAACAGAGAAAAGAAATTGTCATAACATACTACATCACTTTGTGTAAAGTCCAAAGCATTTAATAGAAGTGCCGTTTTCTATCCAATGAAGGAGAAAAACGAGAAATCTTGGAGGCGATTGACACCAAAATGATTGTATTTTTCAAATTTACACCCCCCCCCCACCCGTCATCCCTGAAAACATATTCTAATTATGATATTCCGTTTTCACCCTATTTAGTTATTTTCTCCTGAATCGTATTTCTCTCTTTCTCTCACTCCTAATAATTCCACGTACATGTATTATGTGTCAATTAAACGTTAGGCAGATGTTTTTTGTACATGTAATTAATGTACTTCGTATCTTTCCAATTATCATTTTATCATCTCAACTTACAACGTCACATCAGTCATTCTACACTAAACCCCACTAATGTGTGCCTCTTACTTCAAACACGTCCAAGGAAATAATCGTCTTTAATCCTAAAATGCCAGCAGACAGAGGAAATCTATTTCCAATCTAATTCCTCTGTCACTCTGTCATTTCCTTTCTTTCTCACTCAATATACCCGCATCACTAACCACGCTCCTAAATTTTAATCCCGTCTTCTATTTGGAGGAGAATCCATCGGACTTTCCATCCAGTATCGCAAAAATAAATACGTGATGACAAGCCCCCGCCGCTAATTCCGGCCCCCATTTTTTTTTGTCAGGCAGCGCCCAGCTCCATTCATCATACCCCAAACCTTCTTCATCTCGTGGTCTTTTGTTTTAGAGGTAGCCGCCATCATCCATCATGGTAGACTTTAAAATCAGAAGGATGACAGGACTTAAGATACATTTCCATATTGCCTTTCTACTTTGATATTTCTCTCTTTCTCTCTCTCTCTCTCTCTCTCTCTCTCTCTCTCTCTACCTTCTCCCCCTCTCGCTTTTTTTCTCTCTAAATTTCTCCCTGCATTATTTTGTTATAGATCTCCTTAAGTATATTTTTAATTCATGTATTTCCCCTGTTTTAACTTCTATTAATTACTTTCCTCTTCAATCATTTTAATCATTGTCCGATTCGTATTTTGTTTACCTTCTTTCCCATCTACTGTTTCCTTCTCAATTTCTCTCCATCTCTCTCCCTCCCTCCCTCCCTTCCATTCTCTTCCGCGACTTCCGTCTTCCGTCTCTCTCTTTCTCTCTCTTTCTATCTCATTTCTTTTCTCATTGTTTTTCCTCTTTTAAGTATCTGTAACCAGGTGACTGTTCTATAAAGACTAGTCACATACAAACATCCTGTTTCCACATAGAATGCTGGATTACATGACTCACTTTATGCAAATATCTTTTAACACGTGACCCCGCAACATTACTTTGTTCCTTTGTTTCTAAACACCTTGAACTCGTGAACCCGCTTGACTCCTCGCAGTCCGTGTCACGAGTTTAACCATCACACATCTCTTCTTCGCCTCCTGTTTTACAGGTAATTTACCATATTTTGTATTATACTTATATTTAAGTAAATCATTATTATCATGTTATATAACTTTGTGCGGTTGTACTGATGTATGATTGGATATGTTCTGATGTTCGCATTGGTAGATATCGTTGTTTTAAGGGAAGGATTTAAGTTAAGAAAGTGTAGCTTTCTTACAACTATTTGTGAAGCGTTATACTGTATGGGTGAATGGTACCCGCGAATATATATATTTCACATTGTACATAACTATTTAGCTTTCTTACTTAAAGATATGAGCTAATCAATATTTTGTCGTTTATGAACCACTATTGTGATTCTAGTTAGTATTTGACATATTCTAGTTGGGGAAATATTATTACGATTTTCCATATTCGATTTGATAACGTTTTGTGAGATTTCTATCTCAGAAGGAGATAACCTTCGATTTGACAATGAACCGGCCAGATTTTGCTAGTCTATAAGTCCGTACTTTCTTATAATATGTATCGAGTTATTATGTCGTTTATTTTGTTCAGGATCTTACATTATCATGCCAAGATAATAATCATGTTAATATGTGTTCCGATATACCAGGGATTGGTGTGGAATTGGTGTACAACTTTATAATCATTTATCTATGATACATTGGTGTCTGCGTGATTAGACTAAGTACGTTCACAAGGTGTGTAAGGGATTGAGCGCATCGTTGAGAACAAAGAAAGGATTACAACTTTTAACTAATAGTACCAGTACAAGTATTACCTTGACAAAGAGGAACTTGGGCTTTTTAGGTGTATTTGTCTCAACTCTGTAATCTGTATAGAGTAAGTACTATAGTATTAGTAGCTGAAGTAAATATGCTTTAGCCATCACTATTATATATGTATGAGTGTGTTTTACTATGGTCCAAACACTCATGTATCTTAACAGTATGAATTAAGTTAGAGAACAACAATTATTATTCATTTGCACGATATATGTCTAGTTTACGAAAGCACTATATATTTATCACTCGGTAGTCTCCAGTTGTATATTATTAGTCAGACATGTATAAATCTATTTAGTCTATTCGTATTATGTTAGTTATAGTTTCTTCGTTATAATTAGTTAGTATATAGTTGTTATCGTCTTGTTTACTTTATTCAGGTTTAGTCGAGTTAGATATTGGTTATCTTCGTAATTCAGCAGTTATACGTTTCGAGTATTTGTTATTAAGTTAATAGTTACTATACATTATCCATTCGAGTGAATGATAAGTCTTTGTTTGGTTAAATATTGGAAAGGGACATGTTGTTGATAATTTACTTTGCCATTTCATCTAATGGCTAAGTGTGGATGTAAACCTATATATTAGTAGGATAGGAACTATAGAAGTGTATATTTTGTGAGTTTGTTTGTTGAATACGAATATTCAATTATGTTTATGTATATTATTATTTGTTATTAAAAGGCAGTCCGTGTCACGAGTTTAACCATCACACATCTCTTCTTCGCCTCCTGTTTTACAGACTCATCTCATCTCTATTTTTGGTACCCTATTCTTACAAACGTAACGAGGGCTACATATCTTTGAAACACTTTTCACTATTCCCATCTCGTCTTTTCGATGTACATCGAGGAACGACTTTCTTTTCAAAAGAAGATTATTTTGGACAGTATTCTGCCAGCTATTTCTACCGCGACATGCATCTTTTTGCATACAACTTATCATTTCCCACTTGTTTTGGCAATGATTCTTCAATACACCATTGATGTTGCCTTTTTAGTTTTTACCATTCATTTTTTTCTTTATTGTGCTATGAAATACATATCAAACTAATGAACAACTTCAGGATAATTCAGTGATTTATCACGGTGAATTAAGGCTAGTAATAATGGGTTTAGGAGAGAATGAGTGGTTCTGGCATAAATCACGAGTTAATTCCTCCATGTTCCGACTTCTGTCACTTCCTATTGTCTGCTCTGGTATAGTGAGCACAACAAGCATGAAAGTACAGGTGACACTCATTTTAAGCACCTCTCTGATTTTAGGTTGATGTATCAACAAATAAATCTTCTCCCCTCTCCCCCCCCCCCCCCTCTCTCTCTCTCTCTTTCTCTATCTCTCTCTCTCTCTCCCCTGCTGGAAAGAACACACTCATTCACAGTGTGCTCCACAATGTTAAATTGGGCGTTTTCACATTGTGGTCGATTCGTTTCACACTGTGGTTCACAGTGTGGATAACCGGAAAAGGAAAGAACACACTCATTCACACTCATTCACAGTGTGAATCACAGTGTGAGATCACAGTTGATACTGTGAACACAGTGTGATTCACACTGTGAATGAGTGTGAATGAGTGTGTTCTTTCCAGCTGGGTCTCTCTCTCATATCTCTATTTTTTGTATCTACTTTTTTTCTGTCTCCTCCCCCATCCCTCTCTCTTTAATATCTCTCTTATCTACATTTCTTAACGCCTATCCTTTCTTTTCTTTCTATCTATTTTACCCACATGCGTTACCATTTCCCCTTCCCATCTCAGTTTAAAATACTTCTTTTAATTTTCTAAAATCGAATCAGTTGGCGGTTCGTATTGATCACAACGTATGATTCTATAAAACCATTATGTTTATGAAAATGTAATATGCAGTAGTTATATTCCTAAAAACAATCTAATAAATGAAAAATGATCTCACAATTTATTCAAACCAAGAGTTTGAAAGTTAAGTTGCGTGACGTCATGGGCTTTATACAGCACAATTAAACATAGACATTTTTGGAAACATTTACAAAAAAGTTGCGTTAAGCCTCGGTACTTCCTCTATGTCCATTGACATTAGCACCTCTTTTCCTTCAGGCCTTCTCAAACACCCACCCCTTCTTTGCAACCTCACTTTGAAATTGAACTTTCTCAGTAAACGATAATAGCCGAACGTACATTTGACAGGTTAGTGACGCAGCAGCTCGACGGCCTTGCCCCTGACTCCCTACCCGCATGCTCGGGCACGAAGCACGTCGGTGAGACCCCCTCACACCCATCCGTTATGAAGTGCGGATCAAAGTTGCACCGGTAGTTTAATCTGATTCCCATTACACTCGTTACCCGTCCCTTTGCTCTTTTTAATCTCTTTTGTAATATCTTTTCCCTTTTTAGATTCTCTTTGGGAAAATACCGCCCCCTTTCTCTTTCTCTATCTTCATGGTCTTACCCGCATACATGTTTCTATTTGTCGGGTTTTACTCCATGTACCTGTACTGTCTCCTCTGTCCCCCCCCCCCCCCTTCGATATAATTATCTCTCTTTTTTGCCCCCTTTTTGGGGGAATTTTTTTTTACATAAAGGCTTGATACAACAACTTTTGTCCAATTTTTCTCCGCCAGCCATGTCATCGGATGATCTATTCCCGATTAATAGCCGCAATCTTTTTTCTTCATCAACTCGCTACCATCTCTCCTCTTATAACCGTGGCCAGCTATTTTTTTTTTTTTTTTTTTTTTTTTTTGGGGGGGGGGGGTGGGGGAGTAGTTTACTCTGATATTTGTAATTTGATAAACGGGTTTCTGAAAGCTTCTCTATCAAAAAAATACATGTATGGGATCACTCCATTACCTCATTAGTGTGACCCTTTCCATTGCTGAACAGGGGCTTTAAAATGTTTTAAGGGGGTAGCATAATAATGATTAGTCTACACCTTGTTAACGCAAATTACACATCTACCGAATAGGCTACCTGATAAAGTAAATTTACTTGGGTTTATTATCAAATATCCCAACTTATATGTACGCATGCGCCATGACCCGACCCGGCGATGTCGTAGCTGATCTCTGATGACCTGTTCGTACCGGAAAGCGTCGTGAATCATCGAAATGTAGATTTATAGCGGCCAGATAGCTCCAGTATTTAGGTCAGAATTCTAGTTTTGGTGATCACCGGATTGCATCATAAAATGAGAATGCGGGAGAGAGAAGATAAAAAGAGATGGGACAAGAACTTAATCCGGGGTTTGCGACTTTTTGATTATTTTGGTGAGTGGGTTATGGAATTTTTATTCGTTGGCGGGATAAGAGTAAGAATGCTGAGGGGGAAAGACGCAAGCAAATGTCCGATCATGTAAAAAGTTATGCCTTCGGGTAAAATGAAATAATGAATACATTATGGCCAGAGGCGCAGCTATTTTGAAGGTATCGAGAGGCAGTTCCCTCCACCCCCATTTGAATTGCGAAAAGGGAGAAGATAAAGAAAGAAAGGGAAATATTTTTGTCTAAAGTTACGCTAATTTGACGTGGTAAAAATGCACACACTATATGCGAAGACCTGTTAAATTACACTTTTAAAGCACCTTTAATACAGACAATACAATTAGCATTAGCTGATTTTGTAGTTCAAAATCGAACGTTGTTATTATTAGCATTTCATCGCTTTTTCACAAAGATGAATTAACCTAACGAAAAACTAGTTTAGCAAACTAACAAAAAGTAAAGTTATTGTAATTTAGAATTAATTCTAAATGTCGCTTACCGTCATCGACAAGCTAGTAATACGGTCCAATAAATCCACCCGAGATAAAATCGAACTGATGTTGAGTAATCTACGTTCTCATATTTGTTTTCTCCTTCTTTTTGCGTCAACACGGTTGGTAACGTATTTATCAGGATTGCTTTGAAATATTGTTACGTAACAATTGAATACGCCATAATTAGCAGTAAGCATGCGCATAAACGAATATTGTTATACGTAGTAACTGAGTCATGCGCAGTGATCGTGCACTTAAAACATTATTGTCACGTAATAATAATACGCGAAAACTCTGTGCTGTGGTGATCATACATCATTTATCATCGCTTATTAACTTTATTTCGTTTGCTTTGGAGCAATACGCATCTACAAATATCATCGAATTAAGAGAACCGACAAAGCCCTCAATGCAGTTTGACAAGAAGCAATAACTGAAAGAAAAAATGGTGGAGATTTTTGTTTAAGACTGTGTTTTGTGACTAAAGTGGTATTGGGATTCGTTATCAAATGAAGAAGAAAAAAAAATCACAAACAGTAGGTAAAAAATGAAAAAGTTGGATATGAGTGATGAGCACAATATCATTGTTAGGTAAAAGCATCTGTATTTTATTTTCTTGTGATAAACATAAGATATAATAATTATTTATATTTAGATTGAAACTTATCATAGTTATCATGAACTTAAAATAGTTACTAATTGTTCTGTGAAACATTTGAGTTGCTTTCTTGAGATACAAATGTACGTTTCTGTCCTTTATAGGCATTTGTGATTTCAATTCGAGTGATACATGGTTTGGATTGCATATGGATTAAAATTTATCACAGCTGAGGTGGTAAAAGCTTTGGTGTTTTATTTTCCGACTAATTGGTTTGCTTTCTTAACAGGATGGATGTTGAATGATCGTGCTGGAATCAGAGAGGAAATGAAAGATGAAAATTATGGAGAGAAAAACCATCAACGTGGTAGGTAAAACTAGCCGGTCACAGAGCAACGTCAAAAGTTGTCCGGAGAGCATAAAATAGGTCCGTGTCATAATCTAACAAGACTTTTGTCTTCGATAAAAAGTGTAAAGATTTCATTATGTCATTATTTGGTAGCCTAATTAAAGAAGGGTTACACATGGCCCTTTGCGAAATTATGACCGTATGACTATCTGCTTGCAGATATCTGACTATGTTTAAAAGTAAATTAAAGTAAAACAATTGACCATATATCTCCCAAAGTCATAGTCACACTCAGTCTTTACAGAACTCATCATCGTCATCTTTACAATTACTCTGAAATATGGGTATCCTCGGAAAGGGAGGACACTTTTTTGTGCGCAGGCACATCATTTGGGCCGACCGGAGGAGCAATATTAACGAGTGAGAAGGAGACGTTGATATGACATGGTAGTTATAAAACACTCGTAAAACACTCAGACTCAATGACGATTGTACATGACCTTGTGTAAATAATGATTGACATCATACATGAATTCGCTTTGTTTCTTGATTGTATATTATCTTCATTTCTCTTGGTGTCATCCTCCTTTGCTTGTATTCGTTCTGAACCCACCCCGCCCCCTTTCTCTCTCAGTCTTCCCTACTCTTTCTTCGCTTGTCCAATTGTCTCTTTCCCTTTGAATTTCTTTCTCTCTCTCTCTCTCTCTCTCTCACCCTTTCTCAGTCTATTTTTTCAGTTTTACTTTTATTATGATACAAACTTATATCATTTATTATAAACTTTTGCAATTTACTATTTACTATATATTTCTAAATATACTATATATTTTGCCATCCGTGAACTTCTTTATTTCTCCTTCTCCTCCTCCTCCTCCTCCTTCTTCTTCTTCTCCTTCTTAATTCTCTTCGTCCCTCCCCCCCTTCTCTCTCTCTCTCTCTCTCCGGCTCTCCCTCTCTATCATTTTCGGTCTCATACGTTTCTCACTCTGGAGAAGATACACCTGTACATGACGGAAAAATTAAGTTTCCATCAATCATAATCTTTTCCGCTTTCAAAAATGTATCATTCATAAATCTATATGCCCTCCTCATAATGCCCTTTTCATTTGAATTAAGGTTGTCGGAAGTGGCCAAGTTCGTATATGTATAGTAACGCTACAAATTACATATTCTATAATGTAATTTACAAAGATCTACCAATGTTGATTGTAACCCTTACAATAAATGATCTAAAGTATAGTATGGGCTTAGTTAAAATAAATGATAATCGGCACGCTCCCCTTTTCTCATAGAATTTGCTTTTATCGAGTGGCATTAGCACGGATTGTTGAAGGTTCTTTCTTGCCGTGACTGATGTATCTCATTCTCTCAGACTAGTGAGCCCATTTAGTGAGGCAATAATTTTTCTTTTAAATACAAAAAAAGGAAAAAAGAAAGAAATAATAAAGGTAAAGGTGTCAATGCATTCTCAACACATTCCGTGTGTTCAGCTCGGCAAATGTGAGGAGCGAAAATATTGTCTTCCTGGATACCTTGGGTCACTGAATCTGTCATTGGATGAATTCTTCCGAAGAGGTGGCAAAAGGGATTAGTGACATCTCTTCAATAAGAAGTATGTCATTGATTAGTTTGCTGTCCGTGAATTAATATTACCAATATTAATCGGCCCGCAGGAAATCTGAAGCAACCTTAGACGGACAGGTGATAGTCCGACACGTGAATAAATATGTAAGTGGGTTATTAGAACTAGGCCTATTGATCAGCGTGAAAAGAAATATGAAAATGAAACGGAATCGAAATGAGCGGCAAAATGCCCGCCCCATGCACGGGGCAGAATTTTGTTCATGATTGCCGAAGGTAGGGTGACTTTAGTACTGAATAACCCCCCTCTCGTCACTTCCAGCCTCCAGCGAGGTTTTCATTTCCTAAATTGAGATTGTATTGCATCCCCTCTTTGAGGACGGGATGTATGGATGCGGGGCAGGCCGGGTTAGAGTGAGGTAGAGACTAGAGGGAGACTGGAGGGAGAGGTAAGGCAGGAGGGATGAGAGGAAGAGAAGAAGAGCAATAAACAAACAGGGAGCGGGATATAGAGTGAATGAGAAAGAAAGACATGCAGAGACAGAAAAAAAGAAAGAGAGAGAGGGAGGGAGGGAGAGAGAATGGGAGAAAGAGAGAGAGAGAGAGATAGAAAGAGAAAGAGAGAGAGAGAGAGAGAGAAAGATAAAGAGAGTGAGAATGGATAAAATAGGGAAAATTCCCACACGATGAAAGAAAGTGTTAGGTAACAAAAAAGATGAGTAAAGATAGAGGCTATAAGAGAGAGGACGATTGATAAAGTGAAGTTCATGAAATAATAAGTAGAAGTGGATAAACATGGAAGTTGGATAAAAGAAATGATGAAAGAGGAAAGAGAATACGAATTAGTTAGAGGGGACTTCAAAAGAGAAAATAAGATTGCCCGAAGGATGTGGGAAAGGAACAGAAAGAGTTGGAGGGGTAAACATGCAAAAAGAGAAAACAAGAGAGAACATACCCTATAGCAGACTTGATAAAGCTGGAACGAAAATTAGACGCCAAAGATGGGTGATAGAGAAATATAAACAAAGAAACAAAAGATAGGAAGATTTGCAGAGAAGAAGATATATCGAAGATGAGTAGAGCGTGAGCTTCAAAGAAGAACATAAGTAATGATGGATGAACAAATGGAAAGAGAGAATGAAAATGGAGAAGAAAGCTTAAGGTGAGAGAGAGGGAGAGGGAAAGTGTCACCACCGCGGCTGTAAAAAGTGCAATCGGAGTTGTCGAGGGGGTTCCATGAGTGAGGTGAGACGATGACTGCCATGCTTCATCTATGGTTTCATTCATGGACTAGAAAGATGATGTTACCGAGGAGGTACTACAAAGCATCCCCTCACACTACACCTAACACAAGAATAAAGCCGAGATGATTTCAAGATACATCCCTTTAATTCCTGAGAAGAGTCATTAACGCTTTACTCTCTCTCTCTCTATCCCTTTGCGTTTGATGGTCTCATGAACCTTTCTTTTTTTAATGTTTAGTACAAACTTGTTCTCTGTACTATCACCGTTGCTCTTTCATTATGGTTTCGAATTTTCTGAAACAAAACTTTTTAATAATTACTTCAGATGATTATGAAAATAATTGTAGTTTGCCGTTTGCCGATCAACATAACTAAAAAGGTATAAAATTTGATATGCATTTAGATGAGGGGATTTTCGTAGCAAGAGTATTTGGCGTAATTATGAGACACGAAACCTGTAGTTACAGTCAGTAACATCCAAAACTAAAACAAAAGCAACATGAGCAAAGAAGCTATAATGTGAAGCTTTCCTCCAGAAAAAGTACATCACTCTGAACAATGGATTAACCGTAATTAATCATACCTATAAATGGGAGGCTGGACCGAAACAAGAATCTTAATTTCAAATTTAAGAGACAGCAAGAGAGAGGGAGGGGGGAAGGAAGGGTGAAAGAAGACAAGAATAATGTAGCACACAAGTTCACAGCTGGGTTCATCGGTTTGACAGCGGAAATATAGAGCGCTTTGCAATTTCACAAATTGGGCGCGAAGTAATAAATAAATGAAAGGTGATGAAGTTACGAAGCAAGCCGCGGTGGGCGATATTTTGTAATCAATTTGGCGGATTTAACGCCGAAACCGGACACCGCCGAACAAACCTTGGTCCCGTTGTCAATTCGGATGCGACTTACAAGGAATCATCTGGATTAAAAACCCGGCTTCTACGATTATGTTTCAGCCATAGCTCCTTCAAGACGGTTGGTCTTTTTGTGTAAAACTATCCTCAATCTGACATGGAAATGAGCTGGTAATGTAGGAATGAAGCCGTCGTTCTAAAACGGAGAAGTAGTTAAGAAGATCACAAAAGAGTCACAAAAATAGTCTGGGGATTCGTTAAAACGAGATCTGGCAAAAGGAGCAACGTTATTTGATCGATGTATGGTGGCTGTAAATGACAAAAGAAGTTAGGATGATTACTCACTGGTATCCGACTGGTCGTACGCTTGCATCTATTTCATTGGATGTAGATGTCACTTAAAGGATTTCATGCAAGCATGTTGCTCGCTTGAGAATCTTGCATTTACATCTGGAAAGCTCTGTATAAGGGCAAAGAGCCGGTCGCGTCATCATGCTCTATTCTTGACGAAGGAAAGCGTATACAATTTGTGAAGAATTTTACAAAATGTGTTAACCCCCATATTATTCGGAACATGAAGAATGTAGTCAACATTGTAAGCGAGAAAAAAAAAAAAAAAAAAAAAACAACAATATTTTAGTCAGGTGTGCCATTTTGATTCATTCCTGTAAAAACTAACACAGTATCCTTTCAAAACATTTCCCAGAATTTCCAATGGAAAGAATTAACTTAAGAAACGTAGCAGTATTTCTATCCCTAGCCTTTAGTGTTGCCTCACAGCTTTCTAGCTGACCATCAAGGCATGGGTGCTATGATCAAGTCAGTGTTGAATGGTTACGCATGGTTTATCATGCTTTGACATCAATAACGACAAATAAAATGGTGGATTCCAACAACTATCGGGTTAAACTCATACCTAAAAACGTATGTAATCATTCATTTACAGCTACTTAAAATATTAAGCAATAAATTGTGATGTACAATTTTAAGACAGTTAGTTTGGAAGTGGCCTCAAATCTTCTTTTTCAACCATCACGTTCAACTTTCCGACGAAGGAGTAACGTTCCTTCGCGCCACCAAGTGTAGTGGCGGTCAACCATAAAACAAAAGCAGGAATCTTGATGGTTTTTACGACGTCACCTGCGTCAATGGATAATTGAGATGAACCGTCAAAGAATTAGCCCATCAAAACAAATCCATCGGCCTCTAAAAGATGGACATTTATGAGCATCACCAGTGAAATGTGCATGTAAACAAAACGCCATTATAATCATCAAGTTTAGCTGTCAATTGCTAGGATGACGTAGTATATGCCCATTTTTTCTGTGACGATGTGCCTAAATTTATGGCAAACATTTATCTATGGAAAGCATTTGGATTGCAAGTGCGTCTTAAAATAGAGAACATGACATGAAGTTTAGAATGTTGCACCGCTTATTTGTATTGATGAGGTGTTCTAAATTTGTGATAATCACTTGGCTTAACATAGCTGTTTTGAGGCAAAATGTTGAATGACGAAAGGGCGACTTGGCCATCAAGTCTTTTGAATCGCTTTGGAACACCGTCTCTACAAACCCATCAACATTTAAGACAGTGGCTTGGCTTAAACGAAAAGGTAGGGGGATATCAATTCCAAATCAAAGTTTAAAAGAGGACAAATAGAGAAAATTAATAAAGAACGAGAGAAATGGAAAATGAAGCATGAATATAAAATGATAAGACCGCTTCGACACCCTTTTGAGTCTCCCTCGTATTATCCACGTGGCAAGACACATGCCTACTAATGCAAAACGTGGGGTACCAACTTTATTATAAATTTTGCGTCAAATATATATATATATATATATATATATATATATATATAAAGTTTCCGTTTTAGACCCATCGGAAATATGCTGCTTTATGAGGCTGTGATAGAAAGTTCATAACTTGGGATACTTGGGAGGGTTTCAGCGATCAGTTCCACTGCTCATACACATTTGAGGTTAAATGACAGGTTATGAAACATGCTTTTCAACTTTACACAACCCATCACATCGCCTTCCAATCCTAATTTTCCGGATGGATAATTACACATTACCTTCGTACATGACATTCTTTTTCAATAGGCCAAATACAAGACCTTTCTCTCCTGCACTAGATCGTATCTCTCACGCCCCGAGCCTCAACTTTTACGAGGCATTTATAAATTGCATGTCAAGCGCCGATTACCACGTGTAAGCCATTGTGGTGCGGAGGACATGCGATCAATCGTAAACTTGTCAGACTGGAGGAGGAGAGAGGCATTCTCTCATCATACCCTACCCTATTCGCATTAAAGGTATCTTTGATTTTTTAGTTCGAAAATCTTACAATAAATTAATTGTGTCAATTTCACACTGATTGAAAAGAGGAGAAAAGATAGATTCGCTCATCATAACCCAGCGTGATAAAAGGTACTAAATTGAACTCTTTTGTAAGAAAAAAAAGAAGATTTTTACAAATTTAACACTAATTGAAAAATCATTTCAAAAGTAGAAATCAAGATACTGCACATAGCGTACGGTGCATTTAGTAAATTAAAATGAAATGAAACAAACAAAATAATGTAGGGGTGGGGGTCCTATGTGCGTACCGTAGAATACACCAAGTCCTTGCGAGAAATGCTCAGTATTATCAATAAATTTCATTTCTTAGATAATAATTATATCTTGCAATATTTGGAGTGAATTCTTTTTTTAACTGAAAGCCGTACAAGTCATATTTTTGCTTTGATTTTCTTCAACATAACAAAAGATGTTATATTACACATCTAAGGATAGTAAGGAGTGCTAGAATGTGTCGAATACATTCAAACTCATAGGAAGGTTTATAAAAGGTAAAAGGGGGAGAGTTAAAAAGGTATTGCATGATGTATTTTGATCATGCCAATAGTAGTTAAAATGACATTTCGTCGTCGTCGTCGTTGTTAAAGTCTTGTTGTGATTGCCAAGCAAACTTTTGGATTTAAAGAAAGTTTAAAGAATTGGACATAAAAAAAGGTAAAGAGAGGAGATGGGAGAGTAGAGTAAGTGATGGAAAAACAGGAGGCTATAGTTAAAATACAGTCTGTTGTGGAACAAAGTCTATATTGATAATGATGGACCAGAGATAGACAGAGAGAGGAGGGGGAATAGAGAGAGAAAGGGGGAGAGATAAACAGAGAGAGAGAGAGAGAGAGAGAGGTAGAATGATTGCTTTAGGAGTATATACATTACTCAACAATAATGATTTCGCAATAAAGAATATTGGCGATATAATCTTTCATTATTAGGCGTTCAAGATTCTTCTTACTAACTGTATCTCAAGTTCAATATTAATAAACAGGTTTGTTACCTACCGCGCTGCTTTGATGGCTTTACGACTCATGCCATGTTTATTGACTTAGCAGAGGTGTGCATGCCACGGCCAAGTCCATAAAAGTTTCGATGTGTGCTCAACAAAGTCGTTGATGGTCATCAAAAATGATATCTCACCTGGCTGGCCGCGGTTATACACACTCTGACCATTCCGCTTTCATCTTCTACCTACCCAGGAAAATTTACACCCCTCTTTATTTGTTTTTCCTTTAACAAGACCATCACAACGCGAGACCAGAACAGGGAACGCTAACGTAACATTGAATGCGGAGCTGTAGCGATACAAAGCGGGGCGTTTACACCTATAAACATAACAACATAATCGTTTATTGATGGAGTGATTTCTCGGTTCAACCTTCATCGTTTTATGAACTTGCCGAAAAATTGATTTCGCGCGTCTCTGATTGACGGGTTTATAGCATGTCAAAATACACCGACGCACCGGGGAAGGTGAGCGGCGAAAAGGTGACCGCAAGTATACGAGACGATGAAGGTCAGCGTGTTGACCGACCGAGTCACCTCTAGCTCTGGTCTAAGAAATGTAATCACCACTCTCTCTGGGGTCATAATAAAATGGGATTGGAAGCTAGTGATGAGAAGATTCCCCGCCTCTGTCTATAAGTATAACCAGTATGTAGGTTTAAGAAACATAAATAAATTGATAATAATTATATTGATACTGAATGTTATCTTCTGTAGACGTGAACGTAGTAAAATTGCAACACATAAATCAATCAATATTTCTTTCGCAAAAAATCAACTTACGAATCCCAAAAGAAAAATCTTCCTTATTCTGCTGCTATGCGAGCTAGTCAAAAAGAGTTGTAATGGCTCAGTGGCATAGCAGTAGTCAGGGAGGTCCCGGATTCGAAACCGAATCAGTGCACTAAGTGCATGCCCTCTGTTAAGATATTAAACCCATATTATAAAGTCCCTTGTATGTGACTTAGCGCCGAAGGTCCCCTAGTAGCTGATCTGCAAGTACCATTACCTAATTTCTGCGCAATAAATGAAAATGTGTGATAGGAAATTCAAACAATAATTTCACTCATATCCCCTTAAATAATTTTAGAGGCGGGCCTGCAAAATTCTAAACATTTTAGGTTTCTTGTCTTTTTTTCAATGAAAATAATGCCCTCTTCAGTTATGTCATATATTGTTGAGGATTTATGATCGAATGAATTTAAAAACTACCATATTGAAACAAGAAGAATCCTTTACAACCCAGACTTCCCAGATTGTATTGAGTTGTATTCCAGCAGTGTTCTCTATCGGCAATGACGTCATTTCTGATACGTCTGGTTCAGTTATATCAATTCTACTCAAAGATGGATAGCCATCATAAAAGCTTGTAATATATCCTCTACACCCATCTCACTTTCATGAATTTTCTGAAAACATATTTCCTAGCTTCAATCCTCTTTGAAAAAAAAGTTTTAAAAAAAAAACGACCTGTAAATGACAAAATGACTCAGTGGTGACACGATTAAAATTAGAACAATTATTTTGTTGACTGTGCTGTGGACCAATGACTACATATTCCATAAACCTAATGAATCTCTAATCAAAATTAAGTTATCTTGCTTTAAAAACAGTTAAAATCGTAAGATAATGTTACGTGGTCCCACGTGTGACATGTTATGTAGTGCTATCTAATGACTATGCACCCTCCATGACTACATCAAGCATCGCATCAGCAACTATAGCGCATTTTGTATCCCACTCCTGACATCGCCTCGTCCCGCTTCCATCGGCGAGCAAGATCCGCATGAACGGGTCACTGTTTGCACAAGCTAATGAACGCGGGCTTCTCCGGCAGACGGCACCTACATATTCCAGCGAAATTATTAATACAATTCAAACTTGGAATCGGCTCAAACAAGAGTGGGAGACTCGGCAAAGAGGTGGAGGGTTGATATTTGTAATGTAGCCGTATGAAAGATGGTTACTGTCGAAGGCGCAAGGATCGGCCCGGTGGTTTTGACGTGTCAAGTATATAACTAGATGACTGATGACTTTATAATGCAAGCCTCGATGGACATGTGTTACTCACCAACAGACTTGCTACATGTATACCAATTACTCGTCAGTAAAGATGAGAGGGAGTGCTCGAGAATTACATCATCTCCTTTTCGATAGTACAATCAATTAATAATGGACACGGTCAAATTTCACTGGTCATTTTGCTAAAGAGGCCTCCGTCATCTATACTAGACGATCATTTCAATAAAAGACATTACGCAGCTGTTCGACCTGGTTAGTCACATGATTATGATTATAAAAAATCAAGAATAGATTTTGATCCCTTGATATATCCTTTAGATATTATTATCAATCAGTGTGATACTTCTTGTAAACATTCCTCTGTAATACAAGGAGTTGGAATTAGCTTCAACCTAAACACTTCAGGTGCAATTTTCTGCCATTAAACAAATCTTACGTTTCTCGTGACCGCCCCCATCCATGTGCAGAAATATTGTCTCGCTTCCTCTAGCACACTTCACTTTGGTTTTCTCGCTGAAGTAAATAGTCTGAATACGCCACGGGGTTCGGGGAGGGGGGGGGGGGGGGGTCGTCCCTGCACCCGTATACGATTGACGCTGAGTAAGGTAGTTTGATACTATTAAATGTACCTGATTTTGACAGGGAGTTACAACATTTGTTTGCACATTATTCACATTTTCATTTACAACTTAGCTTTGTCCGAGAATGCAATCGTAGTTTTGGAATTACAGCGGGCTTAAACAAAATAGTGTTCCGTTTCCGTCTCGGTGATTAAATTTCATTTTTAAAAAGGACAAAAAGAAATGTCCCTGGAGAAAAGTAAGGAAAATAATGAGAAGAATGATGATGGCAAAACGATTGCCTAAACTCATGAAAATTCTCCTCTTAATCCCATTTGTACCTTTCCGTGTCATGTTCGGCAAACTTTAGCCGTCGATATCCAGCCAATATTTACCCAATTCAATACAAGTTTCTCATATGTGAAATAACGGAAAGGGATGAAGGGCTGACTTGCTGTGCTTGATAAGCTTGAAGAAATAGAATAAAGGTTAGAGGGCTTGTATAAAACGTGGCATAATTGCCTTTGTTAAGAAAATAATAACCATAATAATCGGGTTAGAACGACTAACATTGCAACTAGGTAAGGAATAGTATTCCTTACAGGGCCTTCTAGTCACCTGCACGCGCGTTTCTTTCTTCTTCTTTGTCTTTTTTCTACTGTCTGCCATACTCATTATGTAGACTATATAAAAGTGGTTTATCTAGCACACCATAATAACATAATAATATTAACAACAACAACAACAACATACATAATAATAATAATAACAACAATACCAATAATAATGATAATAACGCAGTTTACGCAGTGAAGCCTCATCAGCATCATTGCTGTTCTTTCAGAGGGCTCTGCAATTAGTATTACCCCCGCAATATTATTGTCAAATCAGGCTCATTTACACCTGGATGGAGAGTGGCAAATGTGGATCAATGTCTTGCCAAAGGACGTTAGTACCAGACTGAGATTCGAACTCCCAACCCTTGGATTGAGAGTCAAGTTGATATACCATGACCTCTTCACAAAAGACCTTGAATCAAGGCCAATAAAAATGAATTGTAAAATAATTTGGCTCTATTTATAAGAAATGGTATGAAGACCATTTTCTTGATCATTTATAATTCATTTGGGACAATTTCATGAAAGCGGTTGTTTGCAAGTAATATTTCATTGTAACGTTTAAAATTAATTGCAAAATAATGGATCCTGTAGGAAGGGAAAATTCTTTCTTATTTTTGTGATTGAAGCTTGCTTTCATGTACTTCATATTGTCCGCTCTTCGAATTCACTTTCTTCTAATGTTTTGTTCGTCTTAATCATTCTCGTTCCTCGTCAAAAGTTAATTAGATTTCATGTTTTCCGCGGCCCAAAATCAGTCAGACTAAATTTGTTCCATGTACTCAGCGATCATGCACGGTTATTATTCCCTCCAGCCCCGGCCTAGCTAAGACTTGCATCTCCCCTCAAGTTCTGGTAAGAAACAGAAGAAGAAAAGAAAAATGAGTACTATGCCGATGTGAGCGCCGCTCCCGTGAAGAACGCGTACGTGCTCGCCTAGCGCGAAATTTCATCATCCCTTCCTAAAAAGGGAGAGTAATTAGTTTATAATGGTTCACCCACAGTGCCGAACGTAAAGGATCTTTTTCAAAATAACACCTCGATGTTTTCGTAAGGAAAGGTGAATCGGAAAAAAAATTGAATCAAATCGGGAGTGCTTACAGATACAACAGATTCGACATGTCATCCAAGGATGTATTTCTGCGACATTTGGCGCGCTTTGAAAGGAGCCTCGTCGTATTGTGAGCATCATTGTGAACGCCGTTTTAACCGAACAAGTGCGCAATTGAAATGCTGTTGAATGCCCTTGCTTGAATGAATTTCGCGTAAATTGAATCTAATTGAGCTTGCAAAGAACCACGTGAATACTCCCTGGTTAATATATAAACCATTTATAAGAAATTAACGATCACTTTAATAACAAAATGCCTGTCACTAACGAGAAGTGTATATATAATTCGTTGTAAGTTTGAATAAAGTGAATTTATGTTCATGATGTTAGGGTAAAATAACGACATGTACATATAGGCCTATATAGGTCGGGTTTTTACTGCAATTTCTACTTCATAACTCATAATTACCAAACAAGTACCAAAAGGGTTCTCACATTCATTTATATAAGGTTTTTACTTGGTAAAGTTTATTGCTGAAACAGTATAAAATTAACTTGGCCTGCTTTTTAGGAAAGAAATAACAAAAAGGTTCGTCCAATGTGGGGCTCGAACCCACGAGCCTGGGATTAAGAGTCCCATGCTCTACCGACTGAGCTAACCGGGCTTACACAACATCATGATTTGCCAGTATCTTTCGTCCTTTCAATCATTATCTTCTTCTTCTCCTTCTTCTTCTTCTTCTTCTTCCTCTCTTTTGTTTTCTTTCTCCTTCTTCTTCTTCTTCTTTTATCTATCCTTTTGACACAACCAAGCCCTCCATTACTAAGATTCTGTACACCCATTTGATTTTTTTTTTAAAGCTGTAGTACTAAGTAGACAATAAATACATTTTAACTAGGACCTTCTAAATAGAGCCGATTATATCTAAAACCAGTCTGGTACAATTCAAAATGTTCCGATCCCGTTATGAAAAATTGGAGTTGCTTCTCTCCCCCATGAGCTAGTGGGAAACATCACAAAAAGATGCATGTAATTTGCAAGAAATTATAAGATGTACCGTGAATGCTTTATCTATGTCTGTCGTAGCGCAACTCGATTTCATTCATACATCTCGAACCCAGTTGAATTTTAATATGAGGTTGAACGAATAAGGGAGTTTACAGATACAATCTGCGCATGGGCAGATAAAGGTCATTTGTACCAAAAAGGTAAAACCCACCAGAGATGAATACTGGATATGCGCTCATGAACATTATTCATTTATGCACCAACGGTACATTCTAAGATACGCAGGTGGAAGTATTCTTTTCAAGAGGGGAAACAAAAGGTATTCATTATGAAGCACATCTAGGACTTTGGCAATTATTATTCTAAGATGCTTAAAGTGGAACTTCTCCATGTGTAAAAGATCTGTGGATATTTGGGGTCATTTGTACCATGTGCTATCTGTAAACTCCCTTATAAGGGAGTTTACAGACACAATCTGCGCATGTGCAGATAAAGGTCATTTGTACCAAAATGGTAAAACCCACAGATATGAATACTAGATATGCGCTCATGAACGTTATGTAACATTATTCATTCATGCACCAGTGGCGGATCTAGGGGGGGGGGGGTTGGGGGGGTTGCAACCCCCCCCCCAAAAAAATCCGGGGACCATTTTTTTAAATCTTATCGCAAGAAAACGCCATTTTCACACACAGATTTTCAAAAATTTTCCCTACTGTGGGAGGGGGGACACCCCCCTCCCACACCCTCCCCCCTCGCTCGCTCCGCTCGCTTGGACTCGGTCGCTACGCTCCCTCGCATACCACCCCAACCCCCCCTTTATAAAAAGCTGGATCCGCCCCTGTGCACCAACAGGACATTCTATGATACGCAGGTGGAAGTATTCTTTTCAAGAGGTCAAACAAAAGGTATTCATGAAGCACATCTAGACTTTGGCAGTTATTATTCTAAGATGATCAAATTGTAACTTCTCCATGTGTAAAAGATCTGTGGATATTTGGGGTCATTTGTACCATGTGCTATCTGTAAACTCCCTTATTCAGAAATGCCATCTGTACCAACATGTAAAAGGTTCGCCCAATGTGGGGCTCGAACCCACGACCCTGGGATTAAGAGTCCCATGCTCTACCGACTGAGCTAACCGGGCTTACACAATATCTTCCGATTTGCCATTTGGTTCACTATTATTCATCATTATGTTCTTCTTCTATTTCTTCCATTTCTTCTTTTTTCTCATTGTTTTACTTCTTCTTCTTTTACTTAATATCCTTTCGGCACATCACCATACCTGTCTCTATTGATATCCTGTACACATTTTCATTTGTTTATATATATATATATATATATATTTTCTTTTTTTTAAATCAGTACTAAAATAATTAATATGAAGCATATTAACTAGTGCCTTTTGAATAGAGTCGATTATTTCTGATACGGTATGGTTCAACACAGCATTTTCCGATTCAGATATGAAAAATTGAAGTTGCTTCTCTCTCCCACAAGCTGGAATGCAACATTACAAAAAGATGCATGTAGTTAACAAAACTGTTATAAAATGTACCATGATTATTTATCTTTGTTCTGACATAGCACAGTCCGATTTCATTCATCTCATCTCGAAAATGGGTGAATTTCAATATAGGAGCTTGGATGAATTCAGATATGCCACCCGTACCGGTATGCAAAAGGTTCGCCCAATGTGGGGCTCGAACCCACGACCCTGGGATTAAGAGTCCCATGCTCTACCGACTGAGCTAACCGGGCTTTCATATTAACCTCTGATTTGCCACTTTTTTTTACTCCAATCATCATCATGTTCTTCTTTTTCTTCTTCTCTTTGCTTTTCCGTCTCCTTACCACTATCTTGGTTTAAAAATATCTTTCTAATAGATCTCAATATGTAGTTTATAATAACAGTTCCTCACATTTTTCTTCTATTACACACGGTGTACCACAAGGTTCTATCCTAGGTCCTCTACTTTTTTTAAAATTTAGTGATCTTACACATTCTTCTGACAAATGTAATTACATTATGTACGCTGGCGATACCACTTTCATTTACACCCAACTTAACACTAATAACTTACAAAATAATATCAATACTGAATTAGACAAAGTAACAAAATGGTTCAAATCAAATAGATTGTTGATAAATCCTAGTAAAAAAAATAACATAACTTTCTTCCATAGGCAGTCAAATTCCACTAATTCGCTTGATAATTTGTTTATAAAAATAGATGAGGTTCCATTAAATAAGGTTAATAGTGTTAATTTTCTTGGTGTTTTTATTGATTTTAATATGAAATAGGACACTCATGTCAATAAAGTCACTCAAAACGTATCTAAATATATTGGTATATTATACAGATTAAAAGACTCGCTTCCACCTTCAGCATTATTACTACTTTATAATTCATTCATGCTCTCATATTTAAATTATTGTGTTGCTGTTTGGAATAATTGTAGTCGAACTCAATTAGATGAATTATTTGAAATGCAAAAAAAAAAACCTTCGCATATGACTTGGATGTCATTATAGTGCCCATTCTGCCCCACTTTTTAGAAAATTGAAATCTCTTAATATTTTTGATTTGTACTATTACTCCATTGCCCTCCAGTTGTTCACTCTTAATTACCAGATACATAATCACAAAACCCGTTTTAAGGATTCTTTTCACTTATGGCCAGTAAAAACAAATAAGGTAATGAAATCAGTAGGACATAATTCCCTGTGATTTGGAACTCCATCCCCAAAGATGTTTCTGATTGCAAGTCAGTTGATTCCTTCCAAAAAAAGTTGAAGCAGTTTCTTTATCTCAAATATTATGTATAGTTACTTATCTTATGTTTATATTTGTGTTATATGTTTTTTTTATATATATGTTTTTTATTAATGTTTTGTTTTTCATCTTTGTTTTTGTTTATCTTTGCTTCATGCTATGAATGCTTTGGGAACTATGCTTGTACAAGGCCTAAGGGCTTTATTTATGTAGTTCCCCATTTCATTTCTTAATTTGTTCATGAATAATGTTGTATCTTTTGTATCAATGTAATTTTTAATCGAGAATGAAATAAATGCGAATTCAATTCAATTCAATATTCTTCTTCTTTTACTTATCCTCTTTACTCTTCACCATACCTTTCTCTAATGATATCTTGTACACCCATTTTAATTTTTATTAATCCGTACATATAATATATACGTATACTACATTTTAACTAGTGCCTGAATGGAGACGATTATGTCCATGACGGTCTGGTTCAACACAACATTATTTCGATCCCGATATGAACAAATGGAGTTCCTACTATCTCCCGCAGGCTACAATGCCACATCACAGAAAGATGCATGTAATTTGCAAAACTTAAAAAAAGAAGAAGATGTACCTTGAATCTTTATCTTTGTCCGTCCAAGAAGTTTTTAGAGAGTGATTCCTAGCTATCTCATCCCCTTTGTACCATATTCTAAGCCGCCAGGAGAAAATATGTCAGGCATGTGCTTAACTGGATCTTCCTTGCAGATACGTAGACAAAAGATTCCTGCCTAGCTGCAAACTAACGGGGCACTTTCAAAGGAAAATATGCTTTTGTAATGATAACTTCTTTTAGCTACCACTCGTCTGATAATACGTGCAGTACACAGTGTTTACCTTTACAGGAGGCAAGCGAAAGGAAATGGAGCAAAATTTCCTGAAATATTTATCAAAATTACGCGACTGGGCATGTGTGGGCACTAATCTGACATATAACATCATAAAGAACTGTACACGATCAAATTCACTTTTTATTTTCGTGAGCCGATGGTAATCGGAAAAGTGTCAAATTGCAGGTCTTAGGACTGTAAAATTGTACTATTTTTCATAAATTAAAGCTGCTATTATACAATGCATGCAAATTTTCTGACACAATCAGGCTTTCGTATTCGTATTTTATCATCTGTTCGATTTTCCCCTTGTTACTTTAAATAAAAAGTGAAATATTAAGGATATTTCTTTGTGAAACCAGGCTAACACACAATAAATTGCCAGTGTATTTATTCCTAGTTATCATTATCCTCTTCTTCTTCTTCTTTGGTTTTCATCATTCTTCTCAGTATTATTTTACTTATCCTATTTAGTCGTCACCATACCCTTCTCTACTGATATCCCGTGAGTACACCCATTTTCATTTTTAAAGATCTATACTAAAATAGTCAATATGATACATTTTAACTAGTACATTTTGAATAAACCTATTAATTCTATGGCGTTCTGGATCAAGACAACATTATTCCGATCTTGATATAAAATATTGGAGTTGTTTCTCTCTCCCACAGGCTACAATGCAACATCACAAAAAGATGCATGTAATTTGCAAAATCAAAAGATGTACTGTGAATCTTTTTTGTTGTTGGTCTGCCATTGCACAATTCGATTTCATCACGAGCACGGGTGGATTTCAATATGAGCTTAAACGAATTTAGAAATGCCATGCGTACCAAAATGTAAAAGGTCGCCTAATGTGGGGCTCGAACCCACGACCCTGGGATTAAGAGTCCCATCCTCTACCGACTGAGCTAACCGGTCTTACAGATATACAATTTCATAGTGCCTTTACTCGTACTTGTCATTATCTTCTTCTTCTTTGCCTTTCCTTTCTTCTTCTCCCTTTTCTTCTACCTATCTTTTTTGACTCGTCACCATACCCTTCTCTACTTATATCCTGGTAACTCATTTTGATTTATTAAACAAAATCTGTACTAAAATAATTAATGTGATAAATTTAAACTAGTGCCTTTTGAATAGACCCGATTATTTCTATGACGGTCTGGTTCAACACAACATTTTCCAATTTCGATGTGAAAATTTAGGGTTGCTTTTCTTTCCAATGGCTGGAATGCAACATTACAAAAAGAATCAAGGAATTTGCAAAAATTATACAAAAAAATGTTCCATGAATCTTTATCTTTGATCTGTCATAGCAGAATTCGATTTCGATTTCATCTCCAAAATGGGTGAATTTCAATATCAACTTGAACGAATTTAGAAATGCCACCCGTACCAAATTGCAAAAGGTTCGCCCAATGTTGGGCTCGAACCCACGACCCTGGGATTAAGAGTCCCATGCTCTACCGACTGAGCTAACCGGGCTTTCACGTTGCAATATGATTTGCCACTTTCTTTACTCCTATTCATCTTCATGTTCTTCTTCTATTTCTTCTTCTTCTTCTTCTTCTTCTTCCTCTTTCTTTCTTTCTTTCTTTTTCCTCCTTCTTTAACTTCTTCTTCTTTTTACTCTTCACCATACCTTTCTCTACTGATATCTTGTACACTCATTTTCATTTTCTTAAATCTGTACAAATAATATGCACGTTTCTTGAAAGAAAAAGAAAAGCAAAACAAAACAAAACGAACAAACCATTCTTTTATTTCGAGGATACCAAATACTTTGTTTATATGTATATACATGCTCTTACTTATTCTTTATTGCTGTTATGAATTAATGTTCAAGATTTTTGTATTATTATTATTATTATTATTTACTATTATATATATTTTTAAAACAATGTATCTCATGGAAGACCACCATTATTGGTGATAATGAGTCCCCCTTCTAAATATCAGATATAAATAAATTAATTAATTAATAAATTAAAAAAGTGCCTTTTGAATAAAGCCTATTATTTCTAAAACGGTCTGGTTTGATCAACTCAGCATTTTCCGATCCCGTCATGAAAACATTTAATTGCTTTTCTCTCCCATAGGCGACTATGCAACATCACAAAAAGATGCATGTAATTTGCAAAACTAACAAAAAATGTACCTTGAATATTTATCTTTGTCTGTCATAACACAGTTCGATTTCATCCATCTCATCTCGAAAGTGGGTGAATTTAATTCCATGCTTGAACGAATTCAGAAAATCTATCCGTACCAAAATTTAAAAGGTTCGCCCAATGTGGGGCTCGAACCCACGACCCTGGGATTAAGAGTCCCATGCTCTACCGACTGAGCTAACCGGGCTTTCACATTTGCAACTAATTTGCCACTTTCTCTATTCCTATTCATCATCATGTTCTTCCATTTCTTCTTCTCCCTCTTTTTTCTTCTTCTTTGTTTTTTATCCTTCTTCTTATCGTTATTTTACTTAATATCCTTTTTTACTCGTCACCATACACTTCTCTACTGATTTTTTGTACACCCATTTTGTTATATATTCTGTACTAAAATAATCAATATGATACATTTTATCTTGGGCCTTTTAAATAGAGCCTATCGTGTCTAAAACGGTCTGGTTCAACCAAAGAGGTACCTCCTGGGTTCAACACCACTTTCCGATCCAGATATGGAAATATTGGGGTTGCTTCTCTTTCCAATAGGCTGGAATGCAACATTACAAACAAAAGCATGGAATTTGCAGAACTTATTAAAAATTGTTCCATGAATCTTTATCTTTGCTCTGTCATAGCACAATTCGATTTTATTCATCTTATCTTGAAAATGGGTCAATTTTAATATGAGCTGAATTAATTCAGAAATACCATCCGTACCAAAATCTAAAAGGTTCGCCCAATGTGGGGCTCGAACCCACGACCCTGGGATTAAGAGTCCCATGCTCTACCGACTGAGCTAACCGGGCTTAGACAAGAGTCAAATGTATTTTTGACGCACTTGACCTAATTATTATATATATCTTTTTCTCCCTCCCAATCTCTTTTCCTCTTTCTTTCTCACTCGGTCTCTCTTCCTCTCCAGACTGTTCAAACAATTGTTATAGAACTCATTCCTAACCCTTAAAGCAATCCTTTTGATTTAATATCTATTACTGGGACTATTAGTCTATATTAAGTCCAATTACGAAAGAAAATTATATGAATCTATTAAAGGTTTAACTAAACAAAAATTGGCATAGGCATACCGTTATCATTTTGTCCTAACCCTTAAAGCAATCCTTTTGATTTAATATCTATTACTGGGACTATTAGTCTTTATTAAGTCCAATTACGAAAGAAAATTGTATGAATCTATTAAAGGTTTAACTAAACAA
Source organism: Strongylocentrotus droebachiensis (assembly GCA_035222895.1). NCBI lineage: Eukaryota > Metazoa > Echinodermata > Echinoidea > Camarodonta > Strongylocentrotidae > Strongylocentrotus > Strongylocentrotus droebachiensis. The sequence continues at coordinate 99,082 of JAVYIG010001534.1, read as the reverse complement.
AAATTGGCATAGGCATACCGTTATCATTTTTTCCAGTTGCACCCCTACCACCCTTCCCCCTCCATCACTCTTTAAGGGTCCTTGAAATTGAACGTAATATGCTTTTTAATGCATTTAGTTCAATTTTGTCCCGCTTTTCTTACTTTAAAGTTATTTTTTCATCTGCTTGTGGCTTGGCTTTTTCCCCCAGATAAACGATATTTCAACAGGCATGCTGTATAGCTCTACATCCTGGGAAGAATGTCCGTCTGTTTAGCGCATGAGAGTTCTTTTTGTATTACAATTTAAAAGGGTATAATTATGTGGAAATCTAAATTACTGAACACGCACGTGCGTGCGTTCGTGTGCTCCATTGTGCTCCCGACAATGCTTTCGAGATGACATGTTGCTCATGCATTTTGAAACTCAATCGTAATCAATTTCATGCTAGTTAGGACCCATTTTCATAATTCATCATTGTCATTATTTTGAAGGAGAATCAATTTGTTCGATTTGTTAATGATTATGAGAACGCTCAAATATACAGGATTCAAATACATGTTTTGCATAAGGAAGATGAAATCTGCGCAATGAGTTTCTATACATGTATTAATTCTTGAAAAGGTAGGAACTCGTCTTAATAAAGGCATCGTTTAACAATGTTAAATCTGATATGCATGGCCCTACGTGTTATCAGTGCCTGTGATATGGTGTAATATTGAAGCCCTAAACAAAACTTGCTTCAAAATGATCAAGAAGTGCCTCAAAAAGTAAAAATCTTTGAGTGACCGTTTTTTTTTTCAATACTCTTTTTCCCCAATAGACTGTAATGTTATAAAAAAAACGTTGGGAAAATGTTTTTTGAAATTTCGATTTCCAGTCATAAATATCTTGATAATCAAACAGGCGATCGGTTTGTAAAATTCATGGGATTCCTGACCGACCTACAAGTTAATAATAATGATTGCAGCATGAGCTAAATCCAGGATTTTGTTTCAGAATCTGAGGCAATGTTACCGAGAAATAAAGTTAAAGACAAATGATACTTACTTAAAATGAAAGAAATCTTCAAACAGACTACAGATATTAAGAATATTATCTAGAACGAAAATAAAGTCAATAGCATAGCCAAAGAATTGTGTAACATGTAACACTAAATTTGAATGATACTAAGTAATACCTAATAACATTAGATTTCCAACAAATTTTATTTCAACATTTAATCCACAAACTGACGGACTACACATTACTCAAAGATTTATAAAAGAACTACATTTCAAAGGAAACAGGTTGTTGTTTTATATACATGCGTGTAAATGATAATTTAAAGTCATTATTTTTCGAGATATACAGTGTATTTCGACTGACTGCAAATATTTCGTCTTACCACATTTCCTTTGGGAGGACTAAAATAATACAATCTGATGTCTAGACACTCCACTGTTCCCTTCATAACTCCTGTTGCACGATCTCACGCTAGCATCCTGGCCCATTGTGGAATTACTCCACGGGCGCTATTATCTTCCCCTCCCTGTGTTATGATAAAACACAAATCCATTTTTCTGATATAGTTATGATCATTTAACGGCCTGCTGCACCCACCAAACCCTCATTTAAGCAACGTGGGTAACAAATTGATATGAGTTTAATTCAATCAGTCGTTGATTTGCGCCTTGTCGGGGCGTATCTGAAACCAGTGTAGTCCCCCAAGATGCTATCACTCGATACGCCAGCAAGATATTATCCATCCCCTCTTCTGAATTAAATGAGAAGAGAATAGAGATAATATAATGAAGTCTTCCTGGGGAGGTTGGAGAACATTTTCAGGCGAGGCGATGGTTGCGAGTTACGAAGATTTGATTATGGTGGAGGAAAAAACGCGCTATTTCTCGTGGCGCCGCGCTTTGACTGTTGTGTGTGGAAGAGGAAGGGGGAAAACGGCGTTTTCTCCCTCCTCTCGATCGCGCACACCTTTGAAAGCACGTGCATTCCTCTTTGTGTGTGGTAATGATGTGTGTATACGCCCAGCGGGTGCGTATGTTATTTCTCCGCCCGCCATGGGTACAATGATGGTGCCGTTTTGTGAAATGTAGCAAAGCCATGACTAACGTGGGCTCTAAAATTCACTTCATTACCTGATTGTTTTTTATCATTGTAACCATTCTTTTTAAAACAGAAAATAACAAGAACAAGGAAACACCAATAGATCTGAAAATTAGCTATAGAATACACTCACTTTTTGTAATTCTTCAGTATAGGTTCTTATTCCGGAAGATGTAAATCATCTCTCCAATGCTACTTTTGGCCAGAAGTTCAACATGCAGTATCGAACATAATGAACTAATCACCTAGCGATATCGACAGCGCGCTTTCCAAATAATTAAATTACCAACGTACAAATACCACCGTAGCTCCGAGGAATAGGGGGCCTTTATTATATTACACTTGAATTAAAATCACTTTCGTTTGTTATTAACAAGTGAATGACTGCGGTTCCTGGGGGCTAAATGGAATATAAATGGTATACAGTTTCCGCATCGTAAGCATGTTAGTAAATACAAGTTTTAATTCTTCTTTACGCTGAATGAGGTGTAAATGAAAAAGATTAACAAGGCGGATGGATATTTCAAGGAAAGGCATTCAACAATTAATTGGATGATAGTGAACCACGCAGGCTACTTTGTTGAAAATACTTAAAACGCTTCCTTTCATTGTGTATATACGCCTTTTTGTAATACCAGTTGCAGCATGATATTAGTTTGAAGCACCCGTTTATATATACCGGCGCTTCAGGGGTCTGTATAGGACTGGAGAGGCAACACCGATACACAACGCCCTGGCTTGTCTTGTGTCTTTTCTTCTTCGTCGTACCCTTTGAAAAAGAGGATGACAGAGAGAGGAATTCGGAGAAAAGGATCAACTAGTTCACATGAGGAGGATGTAGAGAGGTACAAAACCTAGGGTAAGACAGTTAATGGCGTCCTTATTTTGACATTAAAGGAACTGGTCTTTCCAGTTTCTACTGAATATTATTAAAACTTGATTAATAATTTAGAACCTTAGGAAAGATTTCAAACGGGGCAGCTTTCACCAAAATAGCAATTCGAGGAATTCAAACCGATTCAATGTTTAACTGAGCAGGTATATTTCCTGCCATATTAATAACTGTACTCGCACATTATCTCTTTTCCTTTTGGACTGATTTCGTCAACTCGGGCCCCATGAGGGTTTTTTTCTCATAAATTTGTTAATATTCCTATCATATAGACAGTCAATAAACGATTATGGAATGGACATTCTCTACTGAACTCTAATATGGAAACAAACTGAACTGTGATATAATCGCCAATCCCCAACCCTCCCCTATATCTTTCATATGAATAAGATCCCACCCTGAAGCAAGTTACGAGGAGTCACATTTTTGCCTGGATGAAATTCACCCATCCTACTTTCAGAAGTTTGGCAGAGAAGATGCAAACCAGGGTCTATCACAGTAAGGGCCCCTGAAGGCATAGATAGCAAAACCCGCTTCAGGAATCGGCTGAAATAATCCCTTATCCGGCTTTCCCATATCACAGAACACGTATCAAACACACGTAAACTTAGCGATGAGTAAGTGATACTGGTGTCTAATTTCAGACTTAAAACGCATCCGCGCGCGTTAGTTACGCCCGTTACGCCCACGTTAATCCGCAGACGGTTGTCTCAAAGCGCCAGTGAATTGACAAATCTTTCTCCTTAGTCCCTCGAATGCTAATCCTTGTAACGGATATACACGTGATAATAAGATGAGATAAAGACTGAAGTTATCACCCCATTTTATACATTTACTTCACTTTCAACGTTATTCATCAGTGTCGTAGATACTCCCCTGTTAATTACACAATTTCCAAAGCCATTCATTCCCCCTTCAAATTAATGTCCGATAAACTTTATTCGAATCGAATGTAATTGAGATCATTAAACTCTTCTTCTTTATATGCAACGACTATATCATGCAATTAGGAATTTGAGACGTCTAACTAAAGTGATACCTACACATAAATACTCCTTCTAATGTATTTCATTTCGCGTACGTATAAGAACGATATAAATCTGATGTACTATCAACTGGACAGAAAGAAAAGCATTTCGCTGATTTTGCTTTTTTGATATTCATGGGACATTAATCTTCAGCTGAACTGCAAGCAACCCCTCTTTTTTGAGAATTTCCTTCACAATAAATATCAACTGTCGCGAATATCTCTTGTTTTCACTGTTATTTCTTTGTCCAATCGTAACTACCTAAGTTTGTGCCATTATACTGTCCCCTTTCCATCCGATATTAAATACAATTTGCTATCCATATTCTATTATATGAATCTCTTTTGGATCGCATTAATTTCTCAGCTTTTATCAGCCTTCATGAGCTGTTTCCTTCTACATCTTTACGTACAATTCTTACTGTCATTACCATGCCTATTTTCTCCCATTCTATTTCAAATTCACAGAATTCCATTTTCATTCAATATCCACTTCATATGGTTCTGTTATATCGTTTAGTTCTCATTAATATTCGGAAAATCTCATGATCATCCTCCCATGCGATCTAATGGGTCTTCTCTATACCTTCGTGTAGGTTCCTCCATTGTTTATCACCTTTCAATGTTTCCCTAATGATTATGTTTTGTAGTGTCAATCAATAATGTTCAATTCCTTGACATAAGTTTCCTACTTAAACTCCGTGCAACATAGAAATGTATAGAGTGCATATCTCGTTTCATATAATCTACCTTATTTATGATGTAGTTGATAACTTAATCTTTAAAGAGAGCAAGATTATTTTTTCTAGCTTTCAGGTGCGGAAGGGCTGCATTAGAAAGAAAATTGTTTTTACACTGGTGGCAGCGGTGGGATTGAACCTATGCAATCGAAATTACCGGGGCAAGAATTCTTTTAAATTCCATTTCGTTAAGTAGGGAGTCCGTCAATAGAGAGCCAGACATTATCACAACATTATTGGTTCATCCTATACTTGAATAATGCCATTTTTTAAATAGAAATTAAATGAATAGCTGATTAGGGGCAGAAGAAATTGTAAACTTGCAACTATTTATCTCATCAGTACAGATTTGCGACATCAGTGTCAAATTAAGTTCTGATCAATTCCGATCAATATCATCCCTGTATAAAACTTGTTATCAAGGACAAAGGCCAAATTTCTATGACAAATTTGCTCTCAACCAATGAAATGCTACGATTTAAATAGCTTATAACATTTATTGTAACTCGTTATTGGAAACAAGTTTTATGAAACAGGACCCACATTTGCCCATCAAAGGTATCGAATGTGATACTCATTTATTTTATTTTGATAGACCATCCTGGTACTCGAAAAAGAACGTTAGACATTAATACTAAAGAGAAACATAGCAAGAAAAAAACTGTAATAATATATATTTAACAAATGTCGTCTTCTTAACCACGCTGTCCACGTGGGGGAAACGTCCTGACAACTACCTGTTACTATGGCAATTTCAAATAAAATCATGCATGAAGGAAAACAGTTGATATCCAAAAGACTGGAACTCGAAAAATAAGATCAGAAGTCACCAAATACACAATCATAACAAAGGTTTATGGTGTTGCTCGGTTAGATTTGTTGTTAATATAGTGACACCCTTTACAAAATTATCAGAGCAGAACGGGCCCCCTGCAGGTCCTTATTCACAGTGTTCAAATACAATATTCTCAAATGATTCAATCAAATAGATATACAGAAGTCAGAGTGTTTACTTTTTTTCGTGTGGTTTCATGTGATATTTATAGTTTTGTTGAACGTTTGACCTGATACATTCAATTTATTTCCTCATGAGAAGGCACTCAGTATGAATGAATATCAATATGCTGTACTGAGTGCTATCATTAGTTATGCAGGTGTTTTAATTTGAATTTAAACATGATATAATTTTCGCCAAAGGGAAAGCTTCAATTTGTATTGACATGTTATGCTTGTCATTTTCAATGACTTTAAAGTCTCAGCGATATTTATTTAATCACTGCACATTTCAAAAAGCCAATCAAATCATTTGTCATAGTTACTTAATGTGTACATGAACATACTTGTGTATGATCTCGGTTCCCCCTTTTTCCTAAAAGGGGTCCATTTCTAACTGTATTTATATAAGAAAAAGAATATGAGTAATTCGCGTCATATCGTGATTAGTTGAGAAAGGGAAGATTGGTTTCTAAAGGCACTGATTTTTCATCAGTCTCCTGACTTTCAAAGTTCATTGACAATTTTTGCAACTCTCGTTTATTGCTTTATAATAGACTGCACAATATTTGAACAGCGGTATACAACAAAACGTGGGAGGGGGGGGGGGGGTCCAGATATATATTTATTTATAATAAAGACAAATAGTAGAGAATATGTTGTCATCAAATTTCATGAAAAATAAACGTATTTCCAATCTATGAGCTCATCTTCTTATATGAATACGAATAATGACGAATGGTTCTGAACCCGAGGACGGGTTTTGGGGAAGAAAGGAATTGGAATGGACTTGATTACGAAATGAGAATCCCTCTTCCATCTTCATCTCACCTTCACTCACTACAGACCTAGCAATATGATCAAGTCAGACATAATTCCAAGACCAATTTGAGAAATTCGTCCAGTCTTTGTCATTTAATCTTCTTAAACGTCATTGTATTTGCGCTGTCTAACGGCTGTTTAATGACTGAACATTCTAATACAAACACACCAAAACGACGGAAGCAGAAAGTGCAATTTTTCGATTCTCGTATTCTGGTTCAGCGCGAGATGAATACACGACTTCGCTCTAGAATATGGCGTAGCCAGTAAACATTGTGTGAATGGTTGCATGGGGGCGAGAACTTTCACATTCCAAATCACATGGAAAAGGGAAGAAATCGTTTCTTCATTCAATTTGAAATTTCAGTAATCAAAATACAGATTTCGAAAATATTGAAGGGGGGGGGGGGGGAGGGGGTTCGCAACATCAAACAGAAAAACATTATTTTTCAAAACAATACTTCACATAAAATGGCAAAGAATTCTTGTTATTACTGCCCAAAATCCTCAAAGATATTATACTAGATAGCTAAAATAGTCATTTTTGTGATATCTGATATAATTTACCTATCGGGGGGGGGGGGGGGGAGCAAGGATTACTTCAGTCATTGTCATAACAGTATGTCTTTATGATGACATGGTATGAGGGGTAAAAAATGTCATCAAGAGGATAAATAATAACCTAGATTCAAACTGTTGAATATTTGAGGTAAATTTTTAAAATATTATGTATTCAATAATTTGGTGCATTGTTCTTTATGAATCAAATTTTTAAATAGGATGCCTATTTATACTGTTCACAGCACGACTGTTTCTACAAAATAACATGAGCCGTAGATAGCATACGTTAGCACTCTGAATTAAATTGTTTGTTGTTAGAGATTCAGAACCGTATTAAATTGTTTCAAACTTGACATTGAATATGGGGAGGGAGGGGGGAGGGTGACCCTGAACCCTCCTTGATAATCTAGATTGGTCTGCATACGATGTCGGGGCATTGAGAAACACCGGTAAACGATTTTTAATTCCATCCCAGAGGGGTTTTCCAACTCGCCGCAGTTATTTGAGATTTTGACCTTGAATTCTAAACCCCACCCATTAAGCATGGGGTGTTACGCGTCCCCGTTCAACGCCATTTACACCGTGTTTGCGCCTCGAAATTCAAACCCAAAAGCAAACCGAGCGGCCCCGTCGCTCAGGATTGTCAGAATATACGTTTTGTGCTTGTTTTTCAACCAAGAAGGACATGAAAGTATGTACATAATATACATTGTCGTTACCCCCCCCCTGTCCTCCCCCACTCTCTCTCTCTCCCTCTCTCTCTGTGTCTCTTTCTCTTTTTTATCGCTTTCTCTCTCTTCCTAGATTACAACATCTCGACAACACAGACTGTACAAACTCTCAGAAATGTTACTCCCTTAACACTATGCACCTGAAAATCACAATAATGATCTCAGAAAATACTTCAGATGAAAAGTGTTTACAATCTTTGAGACATGAAAACATGTCTTGAATAATGCTCTTCGACTGCAAATAACAGTGACTCGATAGCATATAGAAATAACTACAAATGTCATTGATCTCACTAGTCCTGCAATCCGATTATGTTAGATGTTTGGAGAAGGAGTAAACCCAAGTATTTGCTTGCCCTTATATGAACACCTTGAATCTATATGGCATACATCATTGAACAAGTGTGTTGTATATTCCAAATTATTGTCTTTAAACATTTCGAAACAACTGTAACATTGCGGTCAGAGGAACGATTTGTATTTAGTCTAAATGTGTATTAAAAATCTTTGAATAAAACGGTCTGAAATTATACTTAAGTTTCCATAGCGATGAGCTGAAAGAGGCCAATACTGTTGGCCTCTTTTCAAACAAAGTAATGTAAAATAAAGCCATGCCCTCAATTCGCATCATAAAGAGAATAATGATAAAACTGATAAAGCATGACATATTTTACAATAGTTCATTCATAATAATTTGCCCCAACACCATATGTCACCATTTTCTTTTCAATTACATTTTTAAAAATCAAAAGATCATCTTGTACACGATTAGACACGGGGCAACACAATGCACACTGATTTGAAGATACAACTTGAATGGCATAAGTGATTAATCATTCTGAAACCTTATACAAACTTTTTGATTTTTTGTTGTTGTCTAGTATCTGGTGCTCAAATTTCTGGTAGCTTCAAAATAATATGAGATAAAGTAGGATTTTAAAATAAAGAATTTACTAAAGATAGATGTAGTTGTAAACAAAGGTATGAAATTAACGACTCGGGGAGGTATTATTCTACAGATTGAAAGTGCTTGAAACAATAGAAAAAATATTTAAAAAACGGTTATGCGTTCTCTCTCTCTCTCTCTCTCTTTGTGTCTCTGTCTGTCTCTCTGTGTCTCTGTCTGTCTCTCTGTATATCTCTCTGTCGCTCTCTCTCTCTCTCTCTCTCTCTCTATCTCTATGTCTCCTTCTCTTGTTCAAATAAATGCACTCCAAAGTCTCCATACCTTTCTCTGAACTATCACAAAGAGACTGTTCGTACTCGGATGATAAGCGGGTATAAGGTGCAGACGATAAGAATCGGACTATGTGCGTGATTTTTGATAGGATTTCCCGCGTAGCTTGGCAATGTAGCCGTGACACTAACAAAGGTATTACTCCCTTCTTAAACTAACATCTGTGCCGATTTTTTCCACCTCTGCTTTCTACTTTCTATCCGATTCTTTGACGAACGAGACGGATTAGGCATATACATGCCGGCATAATATTTGTCTTTGCTCTATTCTTTGTTCAATCTTTCTCTTTGATGAAACACATGCCAGGTACAACGTAAAATTATGATGTCAATTTCGGGTCAGACCCGACGCTGTCATTTTGCATCGTTGATTACGTTTTTAGCCAGGAGATGGAGTATGGTGATGAACCACCATATCATATGGGTCATATTTAAGTAAAATAACTTGTCATGAGTACAAATAAGCTCCACCTTTTACAAGCAACTCATTTGAAACGAAAACGAAAGTTTGATTAGGGCTGCTTCGAAAAAATATTCAAGTTTAAACTCGCTCTTTTTTATGTCATTTATTTGTTTTTATTTACATAGATTATTAACTCCCGTCCTTTGTCTAGACCATCCTGTATCAAGTGTCCCTCTCTGTTTTTCTCTTTTTTGTTATCATTTTGATAATTGTTGTCACTTTTCCTACTAAACCACTGCTCCTATGAAACTGAGGCAACTATACAATTCGAACGTACCCCTATAAATAACTTGATTTTGTAAATATACCCCAGTAAGGAATTTCGCCTCTGCTCATTGCCCCTCCTCGTACACTATCTTACTTCTTTGAAAAAGAACCATGTTTAAGGATATTTGATTGGTTTAAAACTTCGAGCAGTCAATCTGGTTACTTGTAACCTTTACCTGACATTTCATTATGATACCATGGACACCTAACCACAACACAGAACAAGCACACCCTCCGGTCAATGCTATAACGTTCTTAATAAAATAAAGAGGGAAAAAACTACCACTAGTCCCACCCCTTGACAGTGGCGTTACAACACCACCAAAGGGGTGAAAGAAATGGGGTCATCTATTCACAACTTACAAAGGGATATTAGTAATACTCAGTGGCTAGACAATGGACTTGCCCCAATTTTGAGCTTTCATGAACGCCCGACGAGGGTTTTATATCTCTAATCTCAGAAGTGACTGTACTTTGGAAAGTTTAGAATTCATTTTTCTTTTCTTTTTTAACTCCAGTGGTCAGGGTTTAGTCGTCCGAATCAAGGTCCGTCATAGAATCAAAGAAGAATGGTCCGTCATCTGACTGCAGTAAAATGTAACCAATCATAAACGTCATTTTTCAATTGATATTAGTTGGTACATCAAAATCATTTATAGAACTTGGTGATATAGAATTATTGATATTTTTGCAATCTAATGATTAAACAAAATTGTTCATATTTATTTCAATCATCCACATTTCTGTATCATTTGAATTAATATATGGCACTGCTTCAATGTACTCTTTTCACTATTCTATTATTTCTATAAAATAGTACTTCACTTGACTTCTTAAAAAAAGCATAAGAAAAAAAAAACTCTACCATTCTTAATTTATCCTTAGACAAAAGGACAGCCCCTTTAATCCTATGGAAAAGGTGCCCTACATATTTTATATTTATATAAAATTATTATCATTATCAATAATCTTTATTATCAAACATTCATGCAAAGTATCAAGTCTTGTCAAATGAATAATGGATACATGAATGAATCTTTGCTGTAGAAGAAGGATATAAACATTAAACAAAAGCACTTCATCAGGAGGTGGGTGGCTGCAGAGCAATTGATCCCAACGTATAGATTATTAAAATAGTTTATGAAATTCAAACCCATTTTGTCTTTGAGTCTCGAAACTACTGGTTCTATCAAATTTTCACAATCGCTTGAATTCAGAGCTCAGTAGAAGCCTTTCGAAAAATATCTTTCTCTCACTTTGGATAAATGGAAAATAAGTCTGACCCGAAAAACAAGAATTAATCTCCTAAAACCACCTTGAAAACCAAACGAGCAAATTGCGTCTTGACTATGCCAAAGAGGAGAGCACACATCAATTTCTGTCCATTTTCGCTTTTAAACAAATTCTCGATTCTAACACAGTCAAGGTTTACAAACTTTTCGAACGCATTTTTTCCTTCTCCTTTTTGAAATATTTTTAACTCTTCTATTGATGAAATAGGGGTGACCTAATTTTTCATTGTGTTTCTGGTTTGTCAGCTGGGTCAGCTATTTTCTTTTAGCGAGGATTTATTATGCCATGGCCTAGATAATTCGGTGTTACTTGTAAGCCACGTGGATAGGTAGACAAGAACTTTAAGGTTTATTCACAAAACTATTGTTGATGAATATCTGTGAGTCTATCAGGACGCAAAGACCCCCCCCCCACCAACCACACTCTCCTTTAAAATGAAAGCAAAATGTAATCATTAAATAACTCTTGATGATGACAAAGTAGTTTATTTTTTTATCTAAACATAATTACTAATCTGGGTGTTTATTTGAACTTAAAGAGAAAAAAAGCACTTTTAGAAAAAAAATCTTATTTTTTCTCAATCATTCAGTTTATTCAGATAAAATACAAAATCTGAGTATGCGTATTTCGATACAAAAAGAGAGTTCATATTTTGTAGGAGAAATATGAAGTATATAAGAATGATGAATAGGTTAAAAGTATATAGATATTATGCATAAAGTAAGTTTAAAAAATAAAGCTTTAAAAACACACAAAATACGGCTCACTAAATTATAAAGTTTCCCCTCCCCACACACTTATTTCTTTTTACATCAGCTTTTCCTTAAAGTATTTAACAATATGGTAAGTGGTAAGTTATTCCATCCTAAGGCTCCCCTATCTCTAAAAGATCTTTTCATATAGTCTCAGTCTTTGGTCTTATTGTTTTTACATTATACAGCCTTGAACATGTACTGTATGTATGGTCAGCAAATATAAACCTCTCTACTAAATATTCAGGAGCTTGTTTTGAGACAATCTTATATATCATAATTGCTACATTGTTTTTCAATTTAGTCTTGTTAAATTTTCATCTGATAAGGAATACCAGGAGGACCTATCAATTATTCGTGCTGCTCTATTCTGAATTTTGTGTAATTTGTTATTCCACATCTGCCCCATACTACATCGCAACAATTTAAGTGAGACAATATTAGTGAATTATAAATCAATTTCATTTTATATTAATTTACTATATTTCTGATAGATTTGAGCATATATAATCCGTTACTTGCTTTTTTTATAAATATTATTAATATGTTCCTGCCATGGTAATCTTTGATCTAAAATTACCCCAAGGTGGCTTACTAGCTCGAGTTAACAAAAAATTATCTATAGTAATGTTTAAATCAGTATCTTTAACTTTATCCAGACGTTGTTTCGTACCGAATAAAATGTATTCGTTTTTTTTTTATATTCAAATTTAGGTTGTATTTTATCAACCATTTTTAAAACATATTCTATATCTTCATTTAGCTTCTTCCTTAATACTATGGTATCATTATTTTGCCGAACAATATATTACCATATCATCAGCATACATGCTAACTTTACAGTGGCTGAGGCCATGTGGCAAATCATTAACATGTAATATAAAAAACAGGGGTCCTAAAATGGATCCTTGGGGGATTCCACATTCAACTGGCAAAAATCTGACATTATAGTAGACTGCACTCGACCATATACATGTAAATAATTTAAAAACCATAGCTGTGATGGTTCATCCAACCCGTTTACCCGTACATACAACATTTTCTCAATAGTAACTCATAATCAACGGTATCAAAAGCCTTTTTCAGATCTAGCATTACCGCACAGACCATTTTTCCTTCATCTAATATGCTAGTTAAGTAGTCATCTGTTACATTTAGTAGAGAAGTAGCTGGGTCGAAATCCTAAATGATCAACAATGTGTTGGTATTCGAGTAGTTATAAAGTTGATTAAAGACCATTCTCTCTAAAAAACTTTTGATATTTTAATATGGGTAAAATAGAAATAGGTCTATAGTTGCTCAATTCCTTAGAACCTCCTTTGTGAATTGCAACAATTCGAGCTTTTTCCACATATTATTACGCACAATTCCAGTACTCAAAGACGAATTTATAGTATACACGTTAGAGGTTGCACAATGAGGATTGGTGCCTTACCAAAGGATACTAGCGCATCGACTTGTATTATTAACTAGCTATCCTCGCTTTCAAGCAAATATACTTTCCTAACAATCTTTAATACTGAGGTAAGATAGTAAAACAAATCAGATTTTTTTAATGCAATGAAATACTCACACTTCCACAGGAACAGTAACTTTTTGTCTTCAAGAACTTGAAGTGCCCTCCTGATCTTAAGTCCGCCAAATCTTCACTTTATCAAACTACCCGGTCTTAGCTCTTCTTTTAAACAGTTCCGTTTTTGATCCAATAAACGCAGAATAGAACTCTGCAAAATTTTGCCAATCTAGGACTTTTCACCCGACTACTGTTTTATAAAGAGGGATTGATCTTCACGTCCAAAATAAAGATTTGTCGTTAGTCCTCTAAGAAAAATCCAGCTTGGAGTGGTAGATTCGAAGGTACTCCGGTCAAATACAGCAATGCGAAGAATACGAACAATATTAAACTAGGCCACGGCTCACATCACGATGGTGCCCCAGAAATTATGACACAGAAAAAATGGTAATTACAAGTTTAGCGCCTTTTATTATCTGCTGTATATTGTTAAGTAATTTTTAATTTGGCCTCTGACATTGAACATCATCAAACATTGTACCTTCTGTTGAAAGGCATTCATTGTCATGGTCGTCATTGTGTGTAGCAAGGTTGCTCATCAATGGATGTTAAACTAGGTCTCGATTGTATAATAAGTGATACATTTCAAGATAAGGGGGGCGGGTGCAAAAAACATTAAGGTCGGTAATCTAGACCTATTTGGGTTTCTAGATATATGTTGTTGTTCCCAGGCATCAAATGCTACATGTATATGATTCCTGCTGTATTGGCGTAAAGTAATCTTCTTACCTGTTTTAACATTATTTTACTTCTATCATAATTAGCCTTTCATTCATTTGGTTTGGGCAAACACAAGTAAATGATGCTGTGGTTAAAGGGATGTTGAATATGATGAAATTAAATGAAATGAGATTTGTTTTGAGAGAGAGAGAGAGAGAGAGAGAGGGGGGGGGGGACGAGTTCATGAATTCAGCAACTTAATTGTATTTAGTAATACTCATTATAGTAAAATAACAGTAATATTGAGGTACTTGGCCCTTAAGCTCCCATTTATACAACAGATCGTAATAGTTATCAAACTTTTTCAAAAAGATCGAAGATGCAGTTTATGATAACCTTGTTTTGTTTTGCATTACTTACACCTGTACTTACTTTCTTTTTAAAGGAATGTTTGCGAACCTTATAGAATATTTGAGGGGGAATGATTTACCCCCTTCCTACCCCTCTGTCATGTACCATTCTTGATAGAGGGTGATTTGGTTGGCGTACTATTTAGTACGGGCAATTGAATTCGTGGTAATAATCATTGTCAAACCTACCGGCATCTTTTGTCCAAAATAGGTCAACCTTGTTCAATAGCAAGTGTAAGAGAATGGAAAATAGAGCATAATATTTTCAGTCTTGATATGCAGGGGAGAAGAAAAAAAACGAGTGATCGGGAGCGATTTAGAGAGAGAGAGAGAGAGAGAGATAGAGAGCAGGGATGGAGAATGAAATACAGAAAGGAAAGATTAATGGGGAAAAGATGAAAAGTAGTATGAACAGGTAATAACAAAGAGAGAGAGAGAGAGAGAGAGAGAGAAAGAGAGAGAGAGCAACTAGAAAACTAGTTGGCAGATCACATTCAAGCAATTCACTGGTTTAGTAGAAACAGAGAAAGATGGTACGACAAACTAAACATCAGTTGTTAGGTGCGACAATTCTAATGGTTAAAAAACTTAAGTATGGTCTCATTGAAAGTGGGGATAAAAGCTATCAATTTAAAAGTACTTTCCAACTCTTTTTCTCAAAATATTTCAGAAGTCAATTTTGCATAAATATTTGATTTGAACATATTAATCATATGTTCAAGTAATTTTTCATTAAATGTAAAGTGCATATAAGAGCATTCATCTGTTTAAATTAATTGGGGTTCCACGTAATATGAGCATGCGATGGTGAGTTTGTTAATATACGGAATCAATCTTATGTGCACATGAGACGCAATGGCGAGTTTCATAGCGTATACAATTAACATTATGTTGATAACTATAAAATAAGTTCGAATAAGTATTACAATGCCTTCATTATGTCTTTTTAAATTATTTCTATTATTGATATACATGTAATGATATAATGTTCTAATTTCCAAGGAATTTACATGTTTTGTCAATTTCTTTAGTAATGTTAGTAATGTTTGATCTTCTTGGTAATTTAAGTAATGTTTGATCTTCTGGTAATTTAAGTAATGTTTGATCTTCTGGTAATTTAAGTAATGTTAATTTGTTAAGTTATGTTAGTAATATTTGATCTTCTTGATAATTTAAGTAATGTTAATTTGTTAAGTTTCGTTAGTAATATTTTGTTTTCTTGGTAATTTGAGTAATGTTAATTCCATTAGTAATATTGATTTTTCTTGAAGTAATTTTGATTTGAGTACAGCGCTTTGAAACTTTTATGTCACAAGTGCTATATCAATTTTTTGTATTATTATTATTATTATGACTTTAGTGATTATGGTATTGCCCAAAGTACATAATATCATTCATGTGCACATTATCTCACATTTGTTATGGATAATTACCCTTTCTTCTTCACAAACTTGTACTCCTACAAACTACACAATACACTCCGAGGAAAGGTGATCTATCCACAAAAAGAATCACCTGGAACGGTACTTATACCCTAAACTTTTAAAACGGATGCGACATACCAGACCACATTGTATTGATCCTCGTGCGAACGAAGAAGAAAAACAGTTTTGACAAGACTCCTTAGAATCGACTTGAGATGTAAAGGATACATCGGACGTTAATCTGGAAGCTCTTTTATGTCGTTAATCTATGGATACAATAGGGTTGTTAGAAGGTGTTACTTTGGGGGGTTGTTGGGTCGAGAGGGCCTCGCGTGCAGGTGTCACTCTAAGAGCCCCTGTCACACCTGTCATATCAAGTTAATTATATCAAGTCATTTATTGCTCCTCCTTTACTATGTTCCATTAAAATGATCTTCTTATTACCTCTGGATCTTATGCTCACAGATCAGTTTAATTGTTACCAGTAACCAGTTTTTTCATCCAGTCATTTTAATCAGGACGAGAATCTCCATGTCAATGTTGTTCACTTAATATTTCTGTCCCTGGCATTTCAAACTTAGTAGCTTACTTTGGGCAATTAGTCATTCTAAATTCAGATATTTTTTTTGCCGGAAACACATAAATGCTTAATATGAATAGGTGTTTAAGGTTTTGTATTCGCTGTTCTCGTTAACAGTTGTTGAATAATGGTGCAAAATTTGAACTGCTGCAACGATTAGACTCATCCCCAAATACCATCGTTTGTGTGTACAAATTGCATATGGGATTTTTTTTCCTTCCAAACCGCGTTTTCTAAACGCGCTTCTTGAAAAATAAAAATAATCAACAATTATCAACAACTCCTAAAACGAATATCACGAGTATAATAAGCGAAATTTTAATTATTTATGCATTGAGTTAACATCGAAGTGATGGGACCGTCACCTTAAGACAGGTATCGGCTCACACACTTTGAAAGAGCATTCATCGATCTCAGGTGTATTTGTCCGATCGGAAATGACGCTATATGGTAAACAAAAAGTATCACTAAACACTGTGGTCTTCTATCCATGTAGAGCCAACAGTATAGTTTGAAAGTTCTGGGGTACACTTTGGGCATTTTGAAATTGCAATAGTCATAGTCATTACGAACACCCATCCTCTTGTGGAGACTAGCGAAATTAAGGTTCATGATATTGTTTTAAAGGAATTGGGTAACTTTGTCTCAGATTCTGAAACAAAATCCTAGATTTAGCTCATGCTGCAATGATAATTATAAACCTTTAGGTCAGTCAAGAACCCCATGACTTTTACAAGCCGATCGCCAGTCTGATTATCAAGACATTTATGATTGTAAATAAAAATCAAATTTTTCGTTTTTATAACACTATACTGGGGAAAACGACTATGGTACAACCGGTCACTCAAAGATTCTTACTTAGTTTGAGGCACTTCTTGATCACTTTGAAGCGCAATCTTTTTAGGGCTTCAATATTACACCATATAACAGACACTGTTAACACGTAGAATCGTGCATCTCAGATTTAACATTGATTAAAAGATGCCTTTAAGATCGTATTTCGTATGTATATTCGGAACTTAAAATATTCTTAACACAAATTCGTTAACAAAACACCGAGATACAAAAGAAGCTTTAGGCCTATCTTTTAACTCAGTGAACAAGTACCTATTGGCTGAAATGTTTTCTATTTTTCTTCAAGCAGTTTGAAATTTAATCGTACTTCTTACATGTACTACTTCCTTGTTTTTTAATGTTCTCTGAATAAAAAGGAAATAATTAGGAAAGCCTATTAACCTGACTATACTTTACCATAATCGAATACATGCAACCTGCGTAAAGTCGTATCCTCTACCACGATAATTCATAATTTTTCCAGCTTTTTGTTTCCACCCTAATGTTTTGAGTCATTTATTTCAGCCAATAATAATAATTTTGCATTTAATATTTGGACGTATTGAATTTTTTATTATTTGTTTACATATAATGGCAGAGAATGACAGTTTCGCATTATAGAAATCTGTGAATCGAGATACAAAGTGACCTTTATAGAGAGTAACATTTTTTGCACCCCTCGTCTCCCAATTAGCAACTCCTGTCCATATTCGAGTGATAGCTGTCAAGTCAACTAATTAACAGCATTACTTCACGGTATCGTTTCTAAACTCATTCGGATATTCATTAATTTCCTCTCTTGTCCGCTAAACCTGCTAAAACTTGTCACCTCATTTTTTAATCTACGAGAATAAGGGAGTGTCTTTAGAACAAATCGTTTGTGGTACAATAAATAGATGTTGATATACATGTCATGTAGAAAGAGGAGCACCAGTCATTTTGATGACATCAGTGAACGATTTATATAATTTGATTAAGACTTAATCTACATTTAATACCTCGCAAACTTTTATGAAATCGATGTTAGAGAAATAATAGTACTGTTTTATGATTATACTGATTATTAACATTTCTTTCAGATTATGTGATATTCAGTTGTTATATTTTGTACATTTCAATACTTGAGGGCGAGCAGAATTGCGATAGGATGCTTTTAAACGTGAATCTACACTAATTCACTTCAATATTAAATTTATTTAAAAAAAAATCATCAGTTTCGTGTACAGCATTGTTGGTTCAGTGGTAGAATTCTCGCCTGCCACGCGGGGGACCCGGGTTCAATTCCCGGACAATGCAATTTTGGCGAAAATCTTCCAACAACGATGGAAACGCCAATAATTTCAAGAACAGCAACAACGTTATTATGAATTCCATTGTATATCTCTTCACAAAATATGAAATACTGAAAGAAAATGGGATCAGGATGAAAATGTTTCATATGACTTTTTGATAGATCAATTACGAAAGAGGCTCCCCCTTGTTAAGCGATAAGTCCTGCTAATTACCCTCTATTTCCTGACGTGTTAAGCAATTAGTAGATTTAACTAACAAGCTGATTCTATTGGTGTCAATTTAACGGCGCCCGCGTCATTCAACTATAACAAACGTACGGCCTGTTTTTCAGTCTTCTACTCTCTAACGCTAACTCTAAACGAATCAACATGACTCTCTAACCAATGTTTTAAAAACCGGATTTCGGACGAACCAACATTTAAAGAAAAAAAAACAACTTTATGACATTATACATTGATTTCACTACCAAGTAACAAACCAAGAATATTATTTAAAAATATTTGTGGCTTACACCCAGTAAATAAAATCGATTGATCGATCTGTATTGAAAAACAAGTCAGAAAAAATCTCGGAACCAGCGGGACTTGAACCTGCATCTACTGATATATATTTGTTCTAGTTCATCGTGACTGTGCCATGCAGTAGATGCAGGTTCAAGTCCCGCTGGTTCCGATATTTTTTCTGACTTGTTTTTCAATACAGATCGATCAATCGATCTTATTTACTGGGTGTAAGCCACAAATAATATGTTTAAATAACTGAAATTTCTCCCAGGAAGCATTGCATTTATAAAAAATAAAAAAATAAATAAACAACCTAGAATACTTGTGTTATTTCTGACAATGTTCAAAATTAAGGCGGTGTTTCCTTTTCATGCATTTTGCTCCTATAGTCTTACTTTTTGTTTCATGTATAGACCATCTTGCGAAATAGCCCTATTAATTGTTATTGCCCCCCAATTTTTTAAACTTAAGAAGGCGCGATGGCTCAGAGGTATATAGAGCAGTGGTCTCGTGACCGGGAGGTCCCGGGTTCGAAACCAAGGCAATGCCCTTGTGCCCTGTGGTAAGGCATTAGTACTCAGTATATACAGAGTCTCTCAGAGAGGACTTAAAACCGTCGATCCCCTGGTTGCTTACTTACAAGCATTATGCATGTATACGCTTTATTAGCGATCAGGTCAAACAATCATCAAACATCATTTAGAAGGGGAAACACATTTTATTATGGTATAATCAATTGTTGGCCTTGCTATTAGTGAAAAGTAATGGCAAATTCAGATTGGTCTTTTCCAAAAAATGAACATAATACTGTTGGAATAGAAAGCCGCAATTAGTCAATATTATATCGACATTTATTTGTTTTTCTATTCGTCATTGTCTTCATCCTTCAGGGCCTCTTGATCCTCTTTTCACAACTACTCGACGATAACAACAAAGTCAACACTTTTCAGATCGAAAGTAAACTTTGACGGAAAGAAAAATCAAGAAATTTGGGGACCACAAAACCGATTGCAGAATAAATAATAATTCCCAAAGGTAATGAAATACCGACATGGTATGTAAATGACACATCATGCAGTCTAATATTGGTTTTTAAAGCGAAGTTAGCATACTATTTTTGTTAAAATTCTGCCTGTACAATATAGGCGTAGGTGACAGGACAGATTCGCCGAAAAGCAAGTTCACGCAGGGTTTAAATTGACAGTGTGCGCTTTTTAACAGATCTACAAAGATATTGGAAGCATGTACAAAGAAGAATGAAAGAAAGTAAGGAAGAAATAAAAATGTTGGTATACATCATTAGACTTACAGTGCAACGCCCAAATCCAGTAACTATCTATCTATCTATCTATCTATCTATCTATCTATCTTTCTATCTATATTTCTTTCTTTCTTTATTTAAAAACTGCTGGCATCTATCATTAGATTTGCAGTGCAACGCCCAAATCCAGTAATTCTTCTTCACCTTTCTTCCCTCTCTCTATCTATCTCTCTATCTTTTTTTCTCTCTTTCTTTGTTTTAATTTAAGGAAACTTAATTAATATTTACTTGAAATTATCTAAATTCTTTCTGAACGATATTGATATGTATATATTTCATTTCTGATTTGAGGAATTTACATGATAATTGTGATGCGAATTCTTGAGTAGTCAAAATGAATAAGTCGATCTATTTTTCTTCCTTCCTATATCCTTCCAGTTCTTGGTTCGTTTACACTTTATTTTCCGAACACACGTGTGTCGAGAAGATGGGTATTGGCAAGAAAATCCCTTAACAATGTCTTAAAGTGAGATAAAAGGGAAGCAATTTCCACCCTGAATAAAATTTCAAGTAGTTTTTTGAGTACTTTGGTAAATACGAGATCTCCTGCTAAACTTATTGTGCTCTGTTTCAAGAAACGATTGGCGGGCCACGCATAATACCGTTTTGGTTTCCAGTACCGCCCAATGGCGTTTAATTATACAGTGCGTCCCAGAAAAAACAAAACCGAGAAGTATCGATGTTTTATCATAACTTAATCACAACCATAATTACTGAATGATACATATTTGGAAAGCTTAGAGTCTCCTCTTTCAGTTGATGCTACTCAGATAATCTATATTTCACGCATGAGTGATTAAAAACAATTTGAAGGAAGGAAACCAAAAAGACATTTGGCGGGCGGTATCTGAATTTCAAAGAAAAATTCATATTTCTAGAAAGTTCATTTTCTGCTCTTTCATATGATACCTCAATCAAGAAAAATGAGCCAGGAATAACAAAGTTCTGTTTGTTTAAAGTAGCCCTTACATTTTCATAATTTTGACAAACGAATTCGTTTTCACTGGGTGCCTGCCGTAGCAAAAAGCAGATTTGACAAAAGACTTAACTCCGTTTCGTTGACATTCAGCCATGCATGAAGACTCTCGTCTACGGCTGATTGTCAACGAAACGGAGTTAAGTCTTTTGTTAATTTCGTTTATTGATACGACAGGCAGCCAGTGAAAACGAATTCGTTTAATAAAATTATGGAAATGCAAGCACTACTTAAAACAAACAGAACTTTGTTATTCCTCGCTCATTTTTCCTGATTGAGGTGTCATTATGAAAGGGCAGAAACTCAACTTTCTAGAAATGTGAATTTTGTTTCGAAATTCAGATACCGCCCGCCAAATGTCTTTTTGGTTTCCTTCCTTCCAATTGTTTTTAATCACTCATGCGTGAAATATGCATTATCTGAGTAGCATCACATGAAAGAGGAGACTCTAAGCTTTCTAAATATGTATCATTCATTAATTATAGTTGTGATTAAGTTATGATAGAACATCGATACTTCTCGGTTTGGTTTTTTCTGGGACGCACTGATTATGGCCATCTAATACATTTTGGTTAGTCTTTCAGATATCAATTAAGCAAATTCATTGTCCTACTATAAGTCAACAAAAGATGTTTAAAAATCATGAATACGAAAATATTTCATAGATGGTTTAAGCAAACGAAACTGAAACTGGTTACCATAATGGTTATTTAAAATGGGGAAATTAATTATAATCATTTGAAAATGGATCCTTTTCACTTTGAACACAATCAGAAGGAATATGAATACATAAATGTTTCATTTATTTGAAGAATATAATCATTCATAAATCCCATGGAAAGACTTTATTTCAATTAAATTTAAAGCATAATTATTTTCTAAAAAGTAACGGGTAACAAAACCACATACCGACAAGGCTCAGATAGACGTCCACTACAGTTGAAATGTACACGAATCGATGGCATTGTTCCCGGGTTTTTCGCACTTCAAAACAAAGGACTACATTCTTGAAAGCAGTGAAATGGACAACAATGCTTTGTGTTTATCGATCATTGAAGCAGTGATAGTTGACGTTCTTTTCCCCGTTTTGCTCAGAAATTGTGGGCTGTCCCGCGGAAATAGAGTGGTAATGTAGATGTCCTAATGTTCGGACATTATTTTGATAATTTTAACTGACGATAATGAAAGGCATGACTGGTAGACTGCTCATTATCAAAATATTTTGTTATTTTCATTGTTTGAAAGGAAGAGGACGGAGCGTTATTATTATTTTTTTTTTTAAGGGGAGGAGAACAAAAAGTTTAGAAACAGCACCACAGAATTTAGTTTGAAGAAAAAACAAAAATTATGCAGTAAATGGTGTAGGGCGGATCACAGTTTTTTTCGTGTTTTATACTTCTGAATACAAAATCATATAATTTGCCTACTAGTATCATGTTGAGGAAGTTATGTACGTCTTGAAAAATTGTCTAAATGGTTGAAGTAAATATCGCCATAAAAGGCTTAAGGCGATCAGAAAATTGTGCAAGTCTTTAAGTTTTCGTATCGAAAGCTGTGAGTGTGCCTTTAATCGGTGCCCACACGTGCGTAGCTTGGCGCCTCTTACGTACACCCCTGCACCTGTTGGGATCTAATTATCACGTGACGTTAATGACGTAACAATGGAGATCGCGCCTCTTGACGAGTAGTGACAGAAGTCACAAGTTATATTTCCGCTCTCCTGTGGATTATCTCACTCAATACACACTTTCTTTGTTTCCTTCTTTATATCTTTTCAATAAAGACGTCTTGAATGTCTACTGGGGGCACTCTAAGACCGCAGATAGCTTTAATGATAATGTTGCGGTTAAGTTGACGGGAGATAAACGGGGCAATAATGATTTGACAATTTTTCTAGTTAGAGATTTGTTAATAGATTTGTTGGAGAAGCATTTTACGAAATTGCAAAATAGTTGAAAAAATAATTTTAAACGGAATAAAGAAAACGAATAGAAACTTTTTTTTTTTGTAATTGGAGGTGCAATTGGTTGAGTATGGGCCAAGAATAAAGCACAAACGAAGAAGAAATTAAAACGAAACAAGGAACGAGACGGTCTTCAGCCATGTTTCAACATGTTATCATGGTACGCCGATTGAGTTTACCAAACCTTAGCCTCGTTTATTTCTCTGTGATTGAGAGTATAACAAAAAATTAATCACGAAATTATCTTTTTTGGCTTTGTTCTTTACCCCTTTCCACCCCTCTTATCTTAATTTACACTAGATTCGTACTTGTTAGTTACATTTGATTTATCTTCTTGCCTCTCTTACGGAAAAAGACTATATCCTTGATATCCTTGCCTCTTGGTAAATTGAAGTTGCAGTCCGGTATTTGTACGTGCAATTTGGTGATTAAAGAAAGGAAAATGAGAAACGTCCTTTAAACGTAGATGGCGTATGACCCAATAAAATGTTATCTATGACGAGCCGTTTCACTATTTTCACTCTCACAGGCTGGAAAAGAAGGCTGAAATATACTAAAAAATCTCGATATGCAGCCTGAGAGCATCCAACGATTATACCTGTACACGAATGTTTTCACATATTATAGACGCCCCTCCCCCCCGTATGAGCCTATTAAAAAAAAAATGATTCGTGATTGCACTCCGATGTCTTGAGGTAATAGAATCAATTATTTGTTGCTATGTAGGACAATGAACCTGTGTATTTATGTAAAATAGAATCCCTTTTTTCCTCCAGAACCCTGGTTACAGGCGCGGATCTACGGGGGGGGTTTAGGGGGTTTAAACCCCCCCCTTGGGCGGCCCCCCCCCCCCCAAAAAAAAAGGAAAAAAAGAAAAAAAGAAAGAAAAAAGAACGCACGCTGTAGAGAGAAACCCTTTCAAGTGCAAATATTGTGAGAAGATATTTAACTCATCTGGTAACTTAACCAAACACATGATAACTCTGGATATAACTGTGTATTAAACTGTTACTTGATTTAAAAAGACGTTATCATGCACTGCTTTTTATGGTCTCCATTGTGTTAATAGATGCCAGGAAAACATCATTTACGGGGTTCAAATAAACACCCCCCAAAAAATCGGCTCGCCGCTTCTCGGCTCGTGGACGATGCTCCGCATCGTCATTATTTTGGTCAAACCCCCCCCCTTAGCAAAAAGCTAGATCCGCCCCTGGGTTAGTCGATTTTATTTACCTGCAGCTATTCAGTACTAGCGTATATAGGGCAATACTTTTAGAGAGAATCCATTTTCATAAATTACAAGTTGCTATGTCTGGCATGTGTCGAGCGAGCTTTTGAGTTGTCAAGAGGATTTTTTTTAATAATTTTTTTTTAAACAGTAGGCCTACATAACATCAGCAAATACATCTATTCCTGGCAGGATAGATTTGGGATCGTATGCAAATAATAGTTGCTGTCGATCCATGCATGCCTACAATAATATAATTTGAGATGAAATATGTAGGCCTATCTATGGAAATATGTCTCAACATACAGGTAACCAAATACAAATATGCTACCTGCGTTGTATTCAGACTGAGGCTAGCAACAAATGTTAGCTCATGATTAACTTTAGAAACACGTGGCAAACAACTTGCACATTGAAGAGAACAGTTTGTCTTACCTTGAAATGCATCCTCCAAATTAATAATCAACACATAATCCATAAATGATTTGTTTCGCTTAATACCAAACACGGTAATGATCAACTATGTTTGATGAAGATCACAACATCCAATGCCATGACCACGGAGAACCGTGCCCACTTGGATGCGCGTACAGCATGACGTAACAATTGAAAATTAATAATGCGCATAAAAGAGACAATGACAGACTTTTCTCTGAAAGGTGAATTGCTTATTTTCATACAAGCATTGTTAACACATGTTTATTTTCATATTAGGAATTAATTCGATTTTTTTTTCTTCTCTTTTTTTTTGTGTGATCAAAGATGTGATCAAAGATGACTGGTCACATGCGAATAATTTATGGTCATTGTCTTCCGACGCCCCTTAATTGCGAGAAAAAGATAAAGAAACAACAAAAGTCTTTTCCTTTAGACTTTAAACCGATAATTAGCTTGGTTCAAACTTGATTTCCCTTTTTTCATACGAACTGCACAATTGTCACTGGATGAAAATAAGGTTGATGATTATTAATCTGAATAAACTATCCACTTATCAACGTAGATGGGGTAGTGATGGTAAACCATAAAGGACGCGTTAAATACAATTTTTTGGGGAAAGCAGTGTGCACTTTAATTTCTCCCTCTCCCTCTCATGTTGCATTCCCTCTCTCTCTCTCTCTCTCTCTCTTTTTAGTAGTAGAAGTAATAGCAGTATTAATAGGGGTACTAGTGGAAGTAGTAGTGGTAGTAGTAGTAGGAGTGGTAGCAGTAGTAGTAGTAGTAGTAGTAGTAGTAGTAGCAGTAGAAGTAAAAGTAGGAGTAGTAGTAGTAGCAGTATGGTAGTAATTGTAGTAGTAATAGTGGTAATAAAGGTAGTAGTATAAGTAGTGGTGTAGTATTAGCTCGCAACACAACCAAGATGTTTTCATTTTTATTCTATCAAACTCATTTCATATACACTCTCATTTTCATTGCTCAAATAACTCAATAACTCAGGCAAATCGTACAAAATGAAAGAAAACTCAGTAAACCATGATATGTTTCTTTAAATTTACTCCATCATAAACTCGACATGACTGAAGTTTTAAATCAATATTTTTATCAAACAATCCTGTATTTGCACCCGTAAATAACACCTCACAATGCAAAATTCGCAAAGCAAAGCAGACAACGAAATTCATGGCACGCTAGTATTTTTTACATTGTCTAAATAATATTCACGCATACTATTTCCACATCACTTATAGGTAATAAATCATATGCATAAACATTTTATTGAAAATTCTATATCTTACACTCTGAAAGTTAATGGAATCACAAAATGAACAAATCTACATAATATCACTTCCAGTAATGTATAAGAAAATGTTGCTGAACAAAATCAAAATCAAATATGAATGTACATATTTCATAAGAAGTACATGTACATGTGTTTCAATGTATACATACCATAATCAAACTTCAATTCAACCTGTTAACTCACAGTATATGAGTAAACTCCTTCTCTCTTTCTGCAGATAATATGAATCTTTTTATATGAATATGTCATCAAGGCAACCCATTTTTCATACAACCACTACTACAGCATTTCTAATTTTTGGCAATAAATTTGAGGAGCTAAACCTCTAAATACATGTATTTACTCTACAGATGAAAATATAGTTATTATCCTGCATTAAATTCCACATAATGAAGCTCAGAGGCAACTGACAAAGAAAAAAAGATGAGAAGAGAAGAAAATAGGGCTCTTGATTGCCAGCACCAATTTCATTTACTACATAAATCAAGATGGTCAAATTCAAGGCAAAATTTCTTTAACAATATTTCAATAATTTATTTTTATATTCAGAGTGGTAGAACCTCAATAAAATAGATAAAGACAGAAGCTATAAGCTTTATACAGAAGAAAGGCTTTCTTTAGATAATATTGTCACAAATGCATTCAAAAACAAATTGAGAGCATCTTCAATGCCTCTAGGCATTATCCAAAGGTGGTATGTTGGGAATTACAATAATTTCATTTGTCTTGCATGGACCAACTTGACCATAATAGATAAAGATATTACATACTAATCCAATAAGAAGGGGAGAACATGGTCCCATTTATATTCAGGAGATTAAAAACTAGATGCCAGGGCACCTAACTAAATAATTAGGCAATGCCATTATTATATTTAATACAGTACATATTAGAAACAGTGAAGGAAATGAGTATGATATATGATAGAAATACGGAAAGACTACTTCCAGAAAACCGTTTCCCAGTTTTAACAGACATTCAAAAACGTAAGGTTATCTAGATCATGACCAGAAAACTGATATCCAATGAAAATTTGGAGGAAGGAATTACCAAACTACATATAGGATTTTAAATCTACATACAAATTTACAAAGAATACTCCTACACCTTTTTAAGGTAGAGGAAATAGGATACAAACTGTTGTCCAATGTTCAACTTACACTTTAATTGCACACTCATTTAAAAAGAGCTTTGCCTATTTACAAGATTAAAGCAGTTCTTTATAATTCTTTGTAGAAACTACCAAAAAAGAAAAACAAACAAATTGAACAAAAACAAACAAAAGATAGTAATGAGGTTGAACTAAAGACTTACATTCCAGGGAAACTGAGTCACAGAAATGACAATGTTTGGCAGAATGATGATGTTTTTAAATGGGTAATATCACAAAAAGGAAAAACAGTGATCTGATCACCATAGGCTAATCAAATATTGAAATCAGTGCTGAGATGATAACATTAGAAAATACCTACATTATATTTCATATACAGAATTGGAGACACTGATTTTCTAAAATGAAAATAACCCCAAACATGATTGCTTTTATTATCAAAATACAAGTATTCTTGCAAGACATTACTTTTTTTCTACCAGTATGTTGCCTGAACAGAAAATAACAAATGTGAAATACACATCAACATGAATTAAAGTTAGACATAATGACAGTGACATACAGATGAGGAAGACCAAATTATATATGGTATGTTGTGAATGATGAAGCAAGCTTATTCGATTTAACCAAGGTCTTCCACTGCTTTTCATTAAATTACTGCAACGTATCACACAAGAAATTTCATCCACTTTGGAGACAATCTAGACCAAAAACAAATGAATGTCTAGGATATCCTCTTTCTTTTTAAATGTGCTAACCTCTCCATATCACTCTTGAAACATTAACAATAATAATATTGTAAAACATCAATGAAAGAAGAGGCATAATCGCTCACTAGATAACTTGGGACATCCCACGATGAAAAAAAGAACACATTGGTGCATTACCGCTTTTTTGTAGAGCATATAACATTTACATTCAATCCTGCTTTAGTGACCACCTGTATAGAAAGACCACCTGTATAATTTTATAGAGACCACATTTTTTGTTTCCCTTGAAAATGGTTTCTCATTGAAACCTGTACTAAAGGAACCTGTACATAAAGACCACTTGTCTCCCTTGGGTGGTCTTTATAGGCAGGTTTCACTGTATTACCGATTTCCTCTGATAGAACTTAAAGCCATTTAAAAGCCCTGGTTGGATCATGGGTGCATACATGCTACATTAACAACAACGTTTCACTTATTATTTCCAATCCCCATCAAGCACAAAGCATTGTGCCAATAATGTGTCGCAACATGCATGAAATATCTCATTATGACTTGTTTGAAATGAAAGAATGTCTGAAATAAAAGAGATGAAAGAAATTTGGTTGCATTGTTGAAATTAAGCATTATACACGTACATCCATTAGAATGGCAGAGATATGACCCAGAAAATCACTATCAAATGTTCAGCAGCATCTCTACATACCCTGTGTTTTTAGATCTCTTTTAAGTGTTGAAAAAACCCTATCGCCAGATCTCTACTACTTGCATAATTATTTATTTTCATACATGATTGAAAGTTTGTTGTAGTCGAGTGCCATTGCATGATATTACTCACATACATGCGCTGTCTAATAAATGGTGCATGTTTTTAGAGAGATGTGATACATGTAGGTCATTGATCATGGTAATGGAATTCCATAGTCCCACAGCATGATTCCCATGTCCCTTGTATACGACTATAACTCTTCTCTTCGTTCACATACATACATGTACATAAAAGTGTATAATTATGTGTAATCAAGTTTTATCAAACAGGGCCGAGACATAATTGCATTTTCAGCACTTCATATATTATAGATATATAACAGATTGAAATTTAAATCAATCTGTTATATCAACTGAAGGAACATCTACTGGTTAACAATTTATGAATAGACAGCCTGAATTCCCTGCATTGATTTGAAAGTTTCTCAGTACAAGCAAGATTACAGCATGAATATTCAATCAATCATATAGATATACATGCTTTTATGAACAGGATGAAAAATATGACTACGATTCTCTCTTTCCACAGAAAATAAACCACTTAGTACCTTATTACCCCCTCCCAATTCATACCTGTTCATGAAGTGGATTTATGTTTTGCTTCACGTGCTTCAAATCTTCTGGAAAATCCAAGTGAAACCCAAAGCATAATTACTCTGTAGCACTATACAATGGCTGTGAGGAAACATGTTAACATCCCTCAGCTTTTAAATTATTATTGTCCAAAACCAATGAATAGATACTATTTAAAGTGATACCGAACTGATGAACTTTCTGCCCTAGCATACTGTTTATTGCACAGCGCCATCTCATGGTCAACTTGCCAACAGTGTGTAACCCCAAAAAGGTACATTATTTTTGCTTCGCAGACAGAGGACTCGGTATGAGAACCAACAGCTCAGCTACGGAATCAGTGAGTGAAGGGACCATACTGCTACAGCTGACCTGAGATGGTGCTCAGGAGAGGGGCTTTTGCAGTAGTGCTTCTAGTACAGTATGGCTTTAAAGAAAACAAGGAGAATTGTTCTGCTACTATGTACTAATTTGGACATTGTGCAGAATCCCACCGCTACTATTCTTTCCTATTTCATTTGGGCTGTTCTTGTACTTGAGAGTAACGCTTCAGTTGCAGCAAATATTCACAAAATACTCAAATTAATTTTTTGGACAAACATTGCATTTGTCTTTGATCAATAAAATAATCATACTTTCTTACTTTTTCATATTAGCAACATCAAGTACTAACAAAGCCACAACTCTTTTCATGGTTAATATAATTTCACAGAAATTTCACCACAAAATCAACCAATAAAAGGGGGGGGGGAGAACTTGACTGTTCCTTTCCAGACCCAAAGTGATAAACACTTGTTCTAAATAGGGCTCAACCCAAATAAAAAATGTGGGAGAATACAATGTCAAAAAATTGGTAATAAAATAGTACACTCAATCAATACAACAGTATTTAAACTGTAGTTCATTCAATACCTGTTTGGCAAACCATTAGTTACAATAAATAAGTCATTAAATCTGCATTTGATTATTCCTCTTTTCTCCTCAAACCCTGGCTTCTATACCAAAGCCTTTCTCATCACTGTCAATAAAATTAGAATCTAAAAACTGGATCTGCCAAAACGACGATATGCAATTCTGCAAATTTGATCTGCATCAGATGTAAAAAGATGCTTCATTGGAGGAGCCTGCGCCTTTGAATGTTTTAAAGCAGAATATGGCCCCATATAAATATAAATGCTGTCAAGAATTATCATCATCATCATCACAACCACCCTCATCTGCAGCATGCCCAGTGTAATTGGATGGAGCTGGTGATGAAAAAAAGATGGCAGTAGCCCCAACAAAAACTGTGGTAGGCCTAGATTAACAAGATGGAGGGAGGCCAACATTAAAGGCTCGTTCAGATACAGTGCAGCAAAACCACAACGTTTTTTTATGATGACGTAAAGTGTAATATGCTTCACAGTTCTGTATCTTATAATACAGAGCTCAGTGAACACACGCATGTCCTTTGCCATTCATTTACACATTTTAAAAAAACGTGGAGGGATTTTCACGGAGGTTTACGGCGCCATATCTGAACGCGCTTTAAAAGATATCAGTAGGCCTATACTAACAGCACTGGCAAACACCATCCTGCATGAAATGACATTGGTATTGACCAGGGGGGCGTTTCACAAAACCTGTCATCAGTGACAAATGACAGTTTTTGTTACAAGCTACTGAAACCCTTGCTTCTGATTGGTTATCAACAGATTCGTCAATGATTTTTGTCATTGGTCATTGAAAAAAGGCTTTGTGAAACTGGTCCCAGAGCTGAGCTCAGTGCTTGCCAGGCTTCATACTGATGAGGTTCTTGAGCATATCAAACGTGTTCCCGTCAGGCTGGACGCTGCGGATAGAACCATCCTTCTTTTTGACCTGCAGGAAACCCGTCTTGTCCAGTCCCGTTATGGTCACCTCGTCACCGTCCTCGCTCTCCAGCTTGATCTTGGCATCGCTGGATGAAGAATGGAAAGGAGAGCACATACAAAGTGGTATTGATAAAGTACAGACAGGATTTTAGTAACGATATTCACTCATTATTTTGAGCGATCCCACAAGTACAGTTGACAACCAAATATGGCATACCCATACCAAGTTTTGTAATTTTTTAAAGTGTGAAAATTGATTTGTCCCAATTTATGTCTCTTAAGAAGGTGACATGTTAAAGCTTACATCTAAAAGTATTCAACAAAGGTCCTAATTCAACCAGACCACCTATAATATAAAAACATCAAATTTACAAGGGGTATGAATATTTTGTGGTTATCTGTATATCTTAATATCTAGACAAAGTAAAAGCCAAAGTAAAAGCCAAAGTAAAAGCCACATTGTTAGCCTCTGCCATGTCCCTCCCAGTGCATGTGTCAGCCAACATGTCCCAGCTCATTAGTTGGTACAAAGGCTGGGGGCCCTACCTGCGCTCATAGTCTCTTCACTGTGGTATACACATTGGGGTTGCAATACAAAATTTAGTGGAAATACAGAAGCAGTACAGACGCAATGAGGCAGATTAAAATCATCAGGATCTAATGCAAGGTTGTACTACTCCCTAAGGCTATAGAATATCACTATGAGATATTCACCTAAGTCACTCCCCAATCTCTCATGAGTTATGCTTAGAAGTTAGAACAATCCAAAATAGGTTGGTGGCAGAGTAGTGATACAAGTATTTTTGCTTTAAAGCCCGTCTGTACTAGTTTGGCCAGGGGGATTAGACTTCCCTGCAAGGTCACTGACAGGTGGTTATCTCATCAAATCAGCTCTCAATTAACATAAGAAAAAGGACATGGGGGATCAAAGGTCACCGATTAGTCATTGTTAGCAATAAAGAGGGCGCAAATAGCTATAAGTAGTGCAGTGGGGCTTTAAGGGAGATTTTGACAATAAATGGGAATGCTTACAAAGCGAGGAAACAATGATGTCTAGCACATACATGTAACATAGAAACTTCCACTTTAATCAAAGTATTTTCATGGTATAAACCATAATCATTCATGAGTCTGTTTTCAATGTAAAGAAGATAGACAAACTTTCAGTAGTTGTAAAAGGTAACAGTTTTGCTGCCTAAGATATCGTTAAGGATAAGATTTTGCGTCAAAAATTTCAAAATAATCATCAATCATATTCAACATTATCATTATCATGATCAAACTATGGAACATCTTGCCAATAGAAATACGAAGCTCTCCATCTCTCAATGTCTTCAAATCCAAATTAAAAACATATTTGTTCAATTGAGAGACTCTACTTTTGTAGAATTGAGTAAAAAAAAAAAGGAGCTCTGAACCAGCGCAGCTGAATATATTTTGTATAAAAGCTGAGCTATATAAATTTATAATGTATACACTTATAGCGGCCTTAAGCTTTTACAGGATTTGTGCATGTACGCACATGTGTATGATTATTTTTATTAATACATCCTTTTCATTTTTATGAACACATTGATGATTTTATTTCTTCAAAGATTTGTTTTCTTTCATTATAATGCTTTAACGCTTAAGCTTTTTTATTCTTATTTTTTCATTTTAGTAAAGAAAAAAAGTGACATGATATTGTATTATTTTACTGTATATATGTAAATACAAAACAAACAAGTTTTACATTCATATGTAAAAACAAATTAACAGAAAAAAAACTTGCCAAAGAATGGAACTAGGCTCGACTAGCACTTGTGCTAACTTCTAGTTCCCATTAACAACTTCAATTTAAGTATATATCTTTTGTACATTTAATAGTATGCAGATGTATGTCTACAAAATATCGTTCTAAAACCATTACTATTCAATCGATATTACTCTTATGTTATGTATACATGTATCAGTATTATTTATTTTTTTTGCATTGTATGATTGTTCATATGTACTGTCATTATTGTGATGTGTTGTTGTTAATAAATTCAAATTCAAATTCAATTCAATAATAATTATTATTATACCTGTGAAGCCACCTCTTATAGTAGACTGGTAGGAAGGAATCCACTCCTTTCTCTTGAAAGGCATCAATCATCTTCTCCATCTCTGTAATGCTACGAGCCATGACCATCTCCATTGAGACGGGATTAAGACTGGTACGTTTCTCTTCATTGTGTCTGTGTATGAGGTCATTGATGCATGTCGTGGGCACGCTGTTGGAGACATTCACACCAACACCTGCAGGGAAGACACAAAAATAAATTAAAAATAATAAAAACGGTGCTTATAAAGGGCTTACTACCAATTTAGTCTCTAAGCGCTATAATGAACAAAATACAATGATAAACAATTACATATTAAACAAAACAAAAAGAAAATGCAAATAAACCTACAAATTCAGTACATATGAAATATATATGAATGTGAACAGTGTAAGTTAATCATCAAGTGCAATTTGGAATAAATGTGTCTTAAGACAAGTTGACAAATAATATCAATATAAACAAGTATAAACTGGGAATTCTTTCAGATGGAAGACAAAATACATCTATATCATGTTTTACAAAATAAGTGTGTGTGACAGTTAAATTATTACTTTCTTGATAAAAGGTAGGAATTGTGTATTATGCAGTTTGTCTTGTCAAATGGTTACAAACACAAGTTGAGTTGCATGAAGCTATGTTATTTTTTCTTCTTGAGCTTGTAGAAGTAAATTTTAAGTTTTCTCCATCCCCCACCCAATAAAGTTTACAACTGCCATTATCAGAAATAGTAAACAATCCTAGTTTACAAACTGTATCACATAATCTTCATGTACATAACATGTGCTATCGTGGATGACTGTTCCCTCTCTCTCTCTCTCCCCCCACCCCTATTCCCTCCCTCCCTCCCTTCCTCCACCATAACTCTCATGGAAATTTGCTGACCTATTACTGCATGGAAGACACCATCAAGGCAGGATGAGTTTACGATGACCCCTCCCAGCTTCTGTTTGCTGCCATAATAGATATCATTAGGCCACTTCAGACGCAGGTCAAAGTCCTACGAATAAACAAAAACATGTAATTAATATATTACAAGCAACAAGTGTGGCCACACTCATTCATAAACAAATACTGAAACCATTAGTTTTTCAAAGGTCCGGATTTATCGGATTTGGCCCCTTAAACTGGTAACAATTATATGTTTTCTGTCACATATATCATTAGAAAATATAATGAAATAAACCTCTGAATAACTAACAAATTTACCAATGGCATTGACTAGCCCTTCATTCCACTACATGTTGCCATTTCCAAGATTTTATAGAATATTTTCCTCTTGACATTCATATCAATGAATATCATGATGCACTGCAACAAATATTGAATTTCCTTTAAGAAGTGATTTAAATTTACATCTGTGTTTTGTTTGACAGAATTCTAGTAAAGTCAATAAAATTAAATTGCACGCAGTTATATGTACATGTACATGTAACTTGTCTTCTCGAAATGAGGCAACACACACACAACTCGTGGTTCATATTCGATTCACGAAATGTACAAGTTCTAACTAAGTAGATGTGTTTGTATATGTACATGTAGGTTCTACAGGTCTACGTATGTATTGTATACAGCAAAGGTCATAGTCATTACATTCTGATTCCACACTATGGGAGCGGAGGAGAGAATGTTGATGGATTTCTCAGCTGCAAATCAAAACTCCAGATATTCAATTAATTAACAACAATTCAAATTCTGCATCAGTCACTGTCTAGGCATTTAGTACAAGGACAGGTTGTAGGTGCTGAGTGAACCTTAAAGATACCATTCAGCTTTTGACATACAGAAACAAAACAAAATCATTCCAAAAAGTTATAGGAAGCAAGATTTTAATTAAAGAATAGAATTCTTTTGATATTACTTCTCGAGTCATGATGATATCATTCTGTAATTTAAAGTTATCACGGTAAGAATGTAAATTTTATTCTGGTTGAAGAATTGTATCAAGATTTTAATCAATTATCCTTTTCTTCAAAGAATAATGATGCCTTTCATACATAATAAGATGAAGTTAAAAAAGATTAAACTATTTTGGAGCCATGTCAAAATGTGAATTATTACCTCTGACCCATTATGAGACAATTGATCTAATTAAGTTGGAAGGGGGTTGGGGTTGAAGCACCCTTCTCGATACACCTCATATAATTGCTCACTTAATGGAGGAGGGGTTGTGGAAGGGAAGAGTGAGGTGGGGAATGATTGCCCTCTACTTTTCTCATAACATTTGAGTGACCCGGGGGGGGGGGGGGGGGGGGGGGTGATACCCTCTACTTATCTTGTAATCTTTAAAAGATGTGATGGAGAAGAAAAAAAGCATGGGAGGGGATGTGCCGAGGGAAGAGAGAGGGAGAGCAAACACCCCCTTGACTCACCTCACAGCATTTGAAAGACATAGAAGAGAAAAGGGGGATGGGGAAGGGACATGTCAGGGAATGGTAAGCTTATAACCTTTGAGTGACCGGACGGCCTCTCCAACTGCATAGAATGGAAGCTTATCTTCTAGCTGAGTTTTTAAAGGGATGCGGACATTAGGAGAAAACATAGCAAAGCCATAGACTCAATGGGAGGGGAGGAGGGCGTGGGATGAGAAAAGGGTATACAATAAGAGGGGGGGGGGGGGGAACGATACACCTCTACTAAGAGAGAAGTCAGTTGGTCTAGCTAAAATGTCCATGGTACGGTCAGCTCTCTGTCTTTGCCTACACATTGACTCAGCGGACTCCGGTTCGAGACAAGAGTCACATCTTTCGGATGGTGACGTTAAAGTTTGGTCCTCAGATATGAATAATTATATCTGATTGATACGCATCTGTACAAACCCAAATTACACACACACACACACATGCACACACACCCCTCTACTCACCTCATAACCTTTGAGTGACCTGATGGCTTCTACCACCGCTGCTGATGCTATGTGCTGGAGGAATGGAAGCTTCTCTGCTAGCTGGGTTTTCAATGGGATGCGCACATGAGCAGAGAACATAGCACAGCCGATGGGTGCTAACCATCTGTTACCACCACGCCCTGTCAGGTTTCAAGAAAGAACAAGGGTTTATGTTAATGTACAGTAGATCTGATATGATGGTGAATTATGTCTCATATTAGCTCATTTGCAATCTCTGTCTAGAACATTCAGTACAATGATGTTTGCAAATATTTTTGGTGAGGGAATCAGTATATCTCAAACAACAAATTCATATACAATGTGACACAGAAACCAAACACTGTTATTGACAAATCAGTACCAGTATTTTGTTTGGAATCTACAGCATTCTTCTGGAATTTCAGAATGTAAAGAGAATTGTATTTCCTGGTAGATTTGTTTTGACATTTAGATATTTAGGAAATACTTCTAGGACACATCCAAAAGGTATTGATTTACCTGTGACAATTTCAGTATCTGTAGTTCAGACTTTTTATTTCTCTGTTTATTTCATATTAATAGTCTGCAGCCTGTAACTAGAACCAAGATGCAATTCCAACAATATGCAATGTCATAGCATTGTCATAATTCAAACCCAAATACACTTTTTTCATTGAAATCTGTAGAAATTCACCAGCTCATGTTATCATTACCTTTTCCACCTGTCATTCTTGTCGCTATGCAAACACATCCAATATTGTCTGGAACTTTGAACATAAATCTGTCAACAGAAGAAAATAACAAACACACCAAAAATTGAGGTTACTCAGTTACTGGAATGTTCACAAGACCAGGGATAAGTTTTAGGGTACGTACTACCCAACTCATCCTTTCTGTTCCAGCTGTAAGTAAAATAGCAAAATTTGGAATATGATGATTTATATAATAAACAACAATAAATAATAATATATAATAATATATAATATTTAGATGTGTAAAGCTACCAAATTTTGAGCACTCAAAAGAAGTAAACACAGTAGTGAGGTAGGCAGTTTCAACATCTAAATTTGAATTGGGAATCTTGTATTGAAGTTGAGGTGGGTTTGTGATTGGTGAAGTATGACATAAATGAACAGTTATTATATATATAACATAAGGAATGACAATTAACACTAACACGTGTCTCAATTTGTCTTTTACAAACAATATTAACTTTATTATTTCTACAAATGTGGGCATAAGGTTTCTTCCCAAGGATAATCATAAAAATCCTCTCACCCATCAAAGACATCCATCGTCGTTGGCAACACCTCTGCATAGAGGACCACATTACCCAGAATCCTTGTCTGGAGGTTGTTGCGGTAGACGTCAAAGCTGAAGAGCGAGCCCATGGGTAAGGCCTTGCGTCCTATGACGACTGGTAGGAGGGACGGGCTGACATGTTTGATCCCCGACGGATCGTAGATGAAATGGAGAGAGACGGGCGTGCCTCGGAGAATGGAGGAGGAATCCTTCTGACTTGTTACTGATTTGAGGAAACGTTCATTCGCCTGAAAGAAATGGAATAATAAACCAGTATCATACCATTAGTTTCATTCATCCTAATTTCCCATAAACCTTCACTAATTTTGAGAGGTTATAGATTCTTGAGAATTTCAAAATCACAACTGTACATACACTGAAATAAGAAATTGTAAAATGCTGCAATACACTAAAAGGTCCTTGCCGTGAAAATAGCTTCATGTACCATTACAAAATCTCAACTGTTGCTTGA
This sequence comes from Strongylocentrotus droebachiensis, assembly GCA_035222895.1. NCBI lineage: Eukaryota > Metazoa > Echinodermata > Echinoidea > Camarodonta > Strongylocentrotidae > Strongylocentrotus > Strongylocentrotus droebachiensis. The sequence goes on along the minus strand of JAVYIG010001534.1, from coordinate 60,984 downwards.
TATGCCATTTTATATAAGTATCTGAGAACAAAGAGTAATAACTCAGATTCATAAAAACTGAACTTATTATATATATCTGCCCGACAGAATCTCTCCATCAGTTTCTCCCTGTCCCTTTCTGTTTACATTCCTTTCATTCTGCATTAAGTTTCCTCAAGTTGACTAGTTCTTTCTCCCTTTGTAACATCTGTCTCTACATCTCCCCTTTGATATCTCTTTTTCAAACTGTTTATTTATGCATCTCTTTCTCTCTCTCTCTCTCTTTAGTTATAACATGTTCATCTTTTGCCTCTCTGCCGTCTCCTGCAATTTACATGCCTGTTCGTCTCTATTACCCTCTCTCACCTTCTCTCTTACACTCTCTCTTACACTCTCTTACACTCTCTTTCTCTCTCTCTCTCTCTCTCTCTCTCTCTCTACTGCTCCCTCCCTCCCTCCCACCCTCCCTCCCCCTCCCTCCCTCTCTCCCTCCCCCCTCCCTCCCTCACTCTCTATCTCTCTACAAGCCACTTTGCTAACCGTAGCCACTCCCTCATCCGGCAGCCAGCCTGGAGCATGCTCAACTGCAACAAGTACGTAATTGATAGCGGCAAGCTGGTGATCTTTTCCCCAACTGTTCTTTTAAATGAACACCATCACCATCCAGACATAGCCCTCAAGCAGCAGGGCAATGGATGCGTCAAGTAAAAGGTCCTGAGCTCTAACATATGTCAAGTAACTAGCATGCCCGCCAGGGAGGCAGGGCTACATCCAATAAATGTAATCCCAATTTGATCAAATCTGTCACCCTTGAAAGAAAACATCCAAGTAAAAACTTGTGAAATATAACCTGTAAAAAAATATCCTTAACATGAATGTATATAGTTGAAAGACAGAATAAAAGTTGCTCTTTACAAGTCTGTTTTCACACTTCTTTTGGATGTAGAGCAAGGAAAGGGGGTCGGGTGAAGAGCCAGTACCCTCTTCATGTTATCAAGCCTCTTACTTTCAAGATTTATTATTTCATGGTACTAAATTTTAATGCTTTTATACTTTTGTACACATTGTATCTGGAAGCTGTAGCTATGAGTTAAATATTAGATTAATGATAAACCAAGCAAACAAATAAATGCTTTCAAATTAACGATATATCAAGGAATACGATTCCATAATATAAAGGCAAAGACAAACTGCATACTTCCTTCCCTTTAAGAATAACAAAATGATAAACAGTGTAATCAATTGTATATTTTCTTGTTTTAGGGTCAAAATATCGCCGCAGATTGTTTATAAATGCAAACAACTAGCATTCACACGCCATCAAAACAAACCCTCGACACACAACACGTACAATGATGGCGACATATATCAATATGCCTGGATGCCCTGCCAAAACCTAGCACGCACGCCCCCTGGGCTGCAGGGATGACATTTGTATTACACCTGTCTCAGGAAGCCCCTAGAGCGTCGTACAGTGACTGGGGCATGGTGAGGGGACATTGTCTATTGAACAGGGGGTCAAATTCAATCAATTCAATTTGCATTGATTCACTCCCCGAGCATGATGGCGCCTCTGTGCATCGCGTTGTAGCTACTGTATCTCATTCAGTACTGAATGTTTGTTTACACCTACATGTACATACGTTTGCAGGAGTGTATGGATTGAGGTGAAGGTGCATGAAATCCTAAACCAGATTTATATGCATGAATTCTTTTTATTGGGGGTACCCTCAATGTCTGTCTTTGAAAGCCTAACTGCTTACATGTTTACATACTTGTACCTCTAAAGAAAAGACAAGGATAAAACTTTAATTGTGGATCACTTTTCACATATATTTATTTAGCAAAATTCCATTTCATTTTCTCCAGGTTCTTTTACTTCATGTAAGAAACAAATTTTCTCTAAAGGAAAAGAAAAAAGGAATTTTACTTTTAGCGGTAACTATTCAAAAGCCAGGTTTACCAAATTAAATGGCACCAGTACTGACATGCCACATTTGCCAATTCAGCACAGACACTGATGCATCAAGAAACAACAGGATAGCACAGCACATCATAAAAGCTTCATGAAATGTCCAATTTACAGTCTTAATTGGCCATAAAACTACTCTCCCGACACCCAAATACTGAAGCTTTAATGGCATAATTTGAGTCATTTAGAAGCTTTTAACGTGAGGAAGTTTTAAAGTGCCCTTTTAGAACCTCACAGACACATGAGGATATAACACTACATGGCAGGAGTTGCATCTATTAAGTAGTACTTTAGGATGTAATCAGTTTGCATCCTCATCTCTCTTTAGATTTGTCTATTAAACACATATACCTCTCTCCACTGTCACACCACTAATGTTCCAGCGCGGATTGCTCTGCAGTAACCAAGCTCCTTACTTCAACCCTGCACCATAAACTTGTTCCTCATTTATTCTAACCCTAAACCTAACCTAAAAACCAAATGGCACCCTAACCCTAAACCTTTATCTGTAATAACATAAAGAGGAATTCTTACCAGAGCAAATGTCAGACTACCCTCTCCCAATCCCCTCTCCAATTCTCTCTTTATCTTTACCAATCTCTCTTTCTTTCTTTACCACTCTCTGTTTCCCTCCTCCTCCCCTCTCTCTATTTCTCTCCCTCTCCCCCTCTCTCTTTGTCTCCCTCCTCCCCCTCCCCCCTCTCTCTCTCTCCCGCTCCCCCTCTCACCTTTTCTCTCTTCATGCATGTGCAATTACATGTATGACCCCTTTTGGAATCCAAAACAATTCTCCTTTCATAGAATAATTGTAACATTTACATGTACACTGTATGTATATGTATTTTCTCGTATTTTCTATCCTCACGTTTCTCCCTATCATGAAATAGATCTCCATACTTCTCCACAGTTAGTTATCACACTTGCTGGCTCTCATATCTTTATCCAAAACTTTCCTGGGGGTATCTTACCCATCCTACATGTATGACATCCTGTCTTGAATACATTACTACCAATTACAGCCTGTCTGGGGCTCAGGGCAATGCAAGCCCTGGGTAACATGCAACCTATTTCAAGTGAACTTTAAATGTACCTTAAAGGTGATGTGTCTCTTTTGCAGACTGAAAATATAACTTGTGTGAATCCTATGGTAAACAAGAGATAATACCAACTACAAACTCCCCTGAAAGGATTAGAACTAGTAATTGCCTTTATGTGGAATTATATCAACCGTTCAATCAGCTTCATTTTGGCTATTACGAGAAAGTGGGTTATTGATGTGTAAAAATGCTCATGTACCCTTTACAGCTCATTTTATGTATATTATTTATACCAAAGACAAAAAGATGTCAGTCACTCAATAGTGTCTGACAGTGAAGTCTAGACAGTAAACAGGTTTCCTTGCATAATTTGAATATTAGGACACGGCTAGCATTTAAATTTCACAGATATACATGTCATATTCATAATTCCTGCAAAGTTCTACAGAATTTGATTGTTAGCTGCAAAAGGGATACAGTATCTTTAACGGTAGCACATACTGGTAGGTGCACAAAGCTTTGCACAATGTGAAGTGGCATGTAAAATTGTGCCCGGAACGCAAATGGCATATATAAATAGTAAGAAATGAGATGATTGTGAGAGGTTTACCTGATTGATGCCTAGCAGATATGCTGGTGTGAGCTGTATGATATGTTGGCTGGTAGTCTTGGAGCTGACACAAGCCAGACCCAACCTTACTAACATGTCTATTGCCATGTCTTCTTGAGTCCCCTCAAGGTGACCTTCAGGAAAGCAAATCTAAATAGGGAAAAACATTATGGCAATGAAAAATATTTTGAATAAAGAACTTAACCTATTAAAGGTTAAGCTGCAGGAAGACCTTTAACCTACATAAGTTTAAGAAGTTTAGGTTTTGCAGCACAATTGACCGTACGTGATATAAACTGACCATTGACATTATTTTGACCACAAATTTATTCCCCATCACCTATAAAACGGATGACAATCAATAACCCTTGTGTACAGGATTCATAGAATTTGGAAACACGCTTTTGAAATCAGAGTAAATTTGAATGCTGATGTTTTCGCAGTTGGAAAAGTAAGGCTTTGAGTGACAGATATACAGGCCAGACTATTATTCAGGAGTGAATGATTCACTCCATAATTTATTTATTTTGCAAACTCTTTGAGTAATATTTGGAAATTTTGAACCCCATTTGTGGAGTTGAACCTAAAATTCTAATTCTAAAAGGGCTAGAAATATGATTTTAAAAAAAGTTGAAATCCAGTCATAACTCAGAGCTTTGAAAAGGTGGAAATTTTACGCTCATTTTCTGATTGTATGCATTGTAAATATTGAAGGTTATATATCAACCCACTCCTACTGAAACCAGGTTGAATCATGTATTCAGCCTATGGGAATGAGAGTTTTAGAAGTCAACAGCTTAATTCATGAAATAGAAGTAGAGCAGCAGTAAACAAAAATGTCATCTCCTTTTAAATTGTACAGAAAAAAAAAGATATCTACATTGCTCAGGAATTACATATATCTTGTAGAGCTTGAGCTACTTGTACAGGTGTAATGTACCTGTACATGCAGTATGTAATATATTTGAGCTGCATTTGTTTGGAAATGCATGATGAGTGTGACTATAAATCGAAGGTTCACTTATTACTGTTTTATCAAGATGGCTCATAATATTAACTCAACTGACTGTACAAAAACTGATGAATCTATCGTAAAGACTTTCAAAAATCAACCCAGCGTAATTTACAGCCTTGTGCATCTCCTTCTATGCAAGCATTAAAATAACATCTTTTATGAACAGAATAATTCAGTAGAGCATATGGTCACTTTTTGACAGTCCTTTCGATTGTTTGACTTACTTGCGAGAATATTGCCATTCCTCCTTTTGTCTTTTCCGATGCCTTCACCACCATGGGCAGTATCCTGTCCTGAGCCAAGATGCTGACCCGAGTGTTCTCATCACCCTCCCCATCGTTCACATGGAGCCTTCCGGGCCCACTCAAACCCTGCACTCTGTATGGCTGAGACTTGACAATACCCTGATAGGTCGCTTCCACTTCCTTCTCAGTAGGGGCGCCGACCTGGAAGCTTACATCTCCGAGGGACAACGGGAGTCCAAAATTCAAGATGCGTCCCCCGTTCTGAAAGTGGGATACAAACTTCGAAGTGACTTCCTCAGGAAGGGTCCCTTCCCCAGCCAGGACCACGAGGGCGCAATTGTCCGACCATGGCTGTGATAACGTGTTGGGTTTCAGGAGATAGATGACATATTTGTCCTGTTCTAGGCAATGTTGGAGGGCTGCTTGCACCGCAGCGAACACCTCATCCTCGGTTTCCGATCCTGTGTACACAAGAATGTTTGGAGGTTTGCTATCATTGGACATACTCCTTGCATGATCCCTTTCATCTCTGTGCTTCCCAGACCTTGACAGCTTCCCGATGCCGTTGGACAGGTTAGCACCTTCCTCACCAGCCTGGAAGAACACACCATCCGATGCCGACGTGACATCCTCCGGGCTTCCACCAACACTGTCCTCATTGGCATCTCCCGTGCTGGACCACGAGCCAGACGACTTCAACTTCTGCTCCTCTATCTTGCGCAGGAACTCTGAAGAATGCTTCCGACGAAGCGATTGATGCGGCTGCCTGTTGAGTTGGGGTTTGCCACCTTTGTGAGGCGATGCAGGGATGGGCGGGGTCATAGTGCCTGAAGGGCTCTCACCCATTTTGAGTCTGCTGTCAACAAGGTTGAATGGCTGACCCTTCACTTCCACAGCTAAATAAATACAATCAGAAGAAAATTTTTAAGAAGGTCGTCAAAGATTATTACATCAACGGTGTTGCATGACATATAATTATGACTACATTCATCGTCATTTAACATCTTACTCTTTGTTTTGTTTCAGAAACCCGTTTTCTTAAAGTTATTTTTTATGAAATCAATTAAATAGATGGGATGCTTTTTCAATCACGTTACTTGTCACCTATCGATTTACTGTTTTTACATTAAGTCGGGTAGGAGCCAATAGTACCGTCAAGATATAATGGAGTTGTCAAAAATTTGAAAAGGGACTCTGTTTAAGAATCTGAATTAAACATGATTCTATCATGATTATATAAAAAGAAAGAATTCTTCTTAATACCATGCTTCCCGACTGCACACTCTTTCCGTACTGCCTCTAATCTGAATGCTAATGCAAGCATGTAAGTCTGAACATCAAGGTAAATGTCTTGTGAAAATGAAATTAGTCTCAAGTTTGTTGATATTTCATTGATATAAGTTTCAATGGGATGTCCAAGAACTTAAGACTTCTGACGGTTTTATAACACGGCCCGTGTTCTTTAATGGCAGGATGCACCATCATCCATCCGTTTTTTGTGGATAGAATAAGTACATTGCACCTGTGTAACTATCAAATAAGAACTTCTAGAGGCTAATGCATGCTTCAGAGAGTGCAGTGTACAAATAGGATTGACCTGATGATGCAGAGGAGTGGAATAGATAGAGAAAAGAAATGATAGAACTGTTCACACCAGAACATACATGGAAGTGAGATTTTAAAAGATTCAATTATTGAACTGCCATTAGAATGTGTAAACACAAAAACTATCTAAAGTAAAATTCTGATCATGATTCAAATCGCACTACACCTGTAATATTGTCTTTTTGTGTGAATAATCAAGCTTACATGTAACTGGTAAGCCCTCTGTGTTAAAACAAAGGTTAATGGAGTGCTCTATCATACAACTAAGGCCAGTGGACACGATATATGACAATTATATATGACAATATCAATTCTCGATATCCCATGTGTGAATGTCCCCAAAAAGGAATTGAATCGTTATACTTTTTTTCCCTTGAGTGTGAATGGGTCTAATGCCGACTGATGGCACTGAAGGACACTCAGATTACTGAGCTCTCAATGTAATCTTCACAGCCATGCAGACAGAGTTGCTAATATGACAAATACAGTGATAATGATGAATCGCTGATCCATTAGGCACCTATACGCTACACTCGACTTATCTGCGTAATGGTCAAACAGGCATTCCGGTAGATGGGGTTTGGGTTTGCGGGGATCAGCTTAAAAGAGATGACATTTGTGTGCTACTTTGAAGGTGGATGAGATGCTTCGGTTGTGGACTTTTGTTGTTTCATGTGAAGTTCCATATGGTGATGCAATTGAAGAGAGATAATTTGGCTTCGAATACCATCACATTGATCATAATAAAGACTAAGAAGATTTACAGGGTTTCAAAAACTTGAGAATGGTTTGTTCTGTATACCGGGAGCTACATGCCAATATACTGTAATATAAAACATATGTAAGCTCCACCAAATATTACTTTTCTAACTTTCTCATTTCATTTTCGTGAAAACGTTGTGAAGCATTCACAGTTCTACTCCAATCTCTTTGTAAATTGAATATGACACGACTATTGTTCATTAATTGAAAGAGAGAGAGAGAGAGAGGGAGTTACATAAAGGGGCACATGTAGATCAAGGGAGGAATGCTTACAGAGATGACTGAAAAAGTTAGAAATTTTGAAAAGGAAAAGAGAGAAAAGACAGAAACAGAGAGACACAAGAGAAAGAGGGAGCTAGATACCGGTAACTATATGTCTCTATGGTGTACATATAGATGGAGCGATGGAGGGGAGAGAGAGAAAAAAGAAAGTAAGAGAGAGAGAGAGAGAGAGAGAGAGAGAGAGAGAGAAAACAGATTGAGACAAACATGTACACATAGAGGAAGAGATATTAAGGTGGAATAATAAGACTTACTGAGAAACTGATCTTTGAGAAGTTCTCTTTTCTATTTTGGACAGGAAGAGACATAAACTTACAAGATATATAGAGTAGGAGAGAAAGAGAGATTAAATCGATAGAATGAGACGTACTGAGGAGTTGGTTGACTAGGAGCCCATCATCTAGCTCCAGGTAGCCCTCCAGGTAAGCAGTACCAATCCTGGAGAAGTTCTCTTTACTAGCCTGGACCAGGATCCCAAACGGTTCCCCTGACCTCCAAGCTAAAGGCGTGGTCAGGTCTGAGAATTTCACAACCCTGTCTGGCGGCACCTGTTGGTCAGGAAAAAAAAAATTTCCTTAGTAAAAACAATCTTTCTAGATCTTTTAATATATGAGGGAAAAATTTATGAAGTGATAAATCAGTATATCCTGGTGAAAAAAATGAATATACATCTTTTAATTGCAAGACTATTTTTCACTCCTTGTATAATGTTTGTAAAGCACTTCAAGACATCGTAATACTATAATCATTTCTGCTTGCTACATCTCTGTACAAAATGTGTGCATGCATGAGTGGGGGGGGGGGGGGGGGGGTAGGGTTACAAGCAAAGGAAGGCCAGGGTATATGTACATTACATAATTCCATGAATGAAGAGTGAGGCGCCCATAGTGGTCCCTCTTAGATGATGATGTCTCCACAAGAATAAAACAAGTTGAGGCTGGGTTAGGAGGTAGGTGGGGGGGGGGGGTAGAATTACAAGCACAGGAGGGCAAGGGAACACATACCTCACATGATCCTATAAATGAGGACCACTTACCTTGCGAAGTGCAAGGCGCCCGTATCGATCTCTCTTAGGGGGTGATGCCTCCAGGAGTACATAGAGAGAGGAGGTGGGCGAGGCAGGGGCAACAGGAACAGGTGTCTTGAGGGACGGAGTAGATGAACCAATGAATGAAGTCCAGTCATAACTCAGGTCCACAGATTGCTGTTTGGTAAAACAATTGAAATAGAATGGTGTGAATGACTGAAGCAATATCTAGGATCTAAACTGCTTTATATTTTTAGTATGTTGAACTCTGATACCTCAAAGGGAGTTGATAGCCTGAAGAAACTTTAACCCATTGCCTACATGGACTGAGTGACTTCTGTAATGAGTCTAGGGAGTGAGAGAATTTAGTAAATAATGGTTTAATATTAAACTACCGGTATCTATTAATATCAAACTATCTATTGTAGAATTGATGACTACATGTACATCATACATGTATGCAAGTTATTCAAACACTACTATATGATCAAGATACATTTTACATTTTCTTCTACAAGTTCTGAATTCAGTTCCTTGTATAATGCGAGTGCCTTTGTCATGTTGTGGAAACTTTTCTTTTAAGGAAAATATAGAAATTCAATTTTGATTTGATTTCATCAAATATAAAATGCAATTCTTAGAGAAATGGGGCATTGCTGTGTGAAGATTGCAAAAATCAAGAAAAATATATCAAATTCAGATTCAATTCAAAGTTTAATACAGATTGCACTTTGCTCATTTAAAAAATATATTGAATGAAAACCAGTCATGAGAAATGTAAATTAAAATGGGAGAAAACAATTTGGAAAATGGCAACCAAAGGTACTTGTACCTCAACATGAACAAATGCACATAAAGGGAAAATACAGAAAAGGGTGGAAGAGCAGGACAAATATTAAAATAAGGAGAGAAAGGGAAACAAATGACACAGAAAAACAGAAAAAGAAGGAATAGCAAACAGATGAAAAGCTACACAAAAAGAGAATGAGAAATGAACATAGGAATACTATTATGATGACGATGATGATGATGAAAATAATGATGATGATATTAAAAGAAGAAGAAGACAAAGAAGAAGAAGAAGAAGAAGAAGAAGAAGACAACGAAGAAGGAGAAGAAGATGAAGAAGGAGAACAAGGAGGAGGAGGAGGAGGAGGAGGAGGAGGAGGAGGAGGAGGAGAAGGAGGAGGAGGAGGAGGAGAAGAATAAGAAGGAGAAGAAACAAACGAAGAAGAAAAAAAGAAAAAGAAAAAGAAGAAGCAGAAGAAGAAGAAGCAGAAGAAGAAGAAGAAGCCATTCTTGTTCAGCGCATATCACATTAAAACATTTATGTCACTCTGCTTCCCAAGGACTTGGAAGGGGAACAGACAAATACAGACTTTATATATATGTTGGTAGACATACTTCTAACAAAAGTGCAGAGGGGAGATAGGAAAGGGCAATTATTACAGAATAGAGGGGAAAAGAGGAGAAAAGAAAAGTTAAAGTGCCACACTTCTAACAATAGAGCACAGGAATCCATAAATGTTTAATTGCGCTCATTCAATAAGTGATTGATTATTCATTTCTTCCCCTCCAGACAAGTATCGTTTCCTAGGTGATTGACTGAGCATCAATTTGTCCTTATTTTCACTACCCTATAAGTTACTTGGTCATACTCTATGAAAATCTGGTCAAACTACATAGAGCACTGATATAACTAAAGTAAACCCGAGTATGAAGACCTTGTAAACCAGTTATCCCTGCAAATGCACATGAATGTTGACGCGCAAATCTCTCATTAGCTTAAAAATAAACATTGTATTAAATTGGCTGAAACTCAAAAACAAAATTAACTTATGCATTATGGTAATGGTAATGGTTTATTCATAAAAATGAATTTGCAGCCAACTTAGATCGCATTAAAAATGTCTAGGTGGAAAACAAAAGATTTCCTTATCCTTTAATCTATTTCAGTATCATGCCCCAAAACATGTAGCCATTCACTATACATACAACCCCAGATACAGTACATTGTAAATATGTTTACAACGTACACACTATAATTATATGATGAGCATATTGGGCCAGCGGCAATCAAATGAATTGCTCCTCGAGAGCCACGATATTCCCAGGTCATAGACCTTAATTATCAGAATATAGTTTGTACATGCTTGCATTACTCTATACAAGCTAACTTAATAATGGAAGTCCAAAATGAGAATGCTACATGTATGTGATCAAGGACTTCTATTCAATTGGAAGATCTATAAACAGCATCCGCAGTTACTGTCTGACGTAGAGCACCTCATTCATTAAAAATCTTTAATTTTTCAATCAATTTTTCTATACATGAAGAAGGTCACTATGAAAAGTATATTGCATGAACACATACATACATACATACATATTGATATTTAGATAGCGTCTTTACAAAAACATGCTCAAAGCACTTTGAAGCTGAGCCTAACATGTACATGTATATTGCAAAAAAAGGATAACATTGGCTTGCTGTAGCTTTTCTGGTTCCAAGAGAAAGAACAAGGAACAACATTTTAAAGGATTTGGTCAGCAGAATATAATGCTATTTGATTACTGAGACGAACCAATGTTGGCCCTGGTGATATTTGCTAGGAGTCAAATATTGAGTCAAAGATGCATGTTCATACCAGGTTAAAACAATAGATGGTTATATCATGTTAGGGATAAGTGGAGTGTTGGGTCAAGGGTCGCAGTTTGAAATTCCACTAGTGGCTAAAAGACTAAAAGACACGTATGGAATACAAAATACATATACATGTATCTGTGATGTTTGTTTAATAATTAAAAGGTATTTTTTGACAACATCTGAATGAAAATTCAGCTAATATTAAACCTTAAAAAAGTGGATCCACCGCATTTGGACAAAGTTATGAGTTTTAACAAATATGAAGCTTACGTTTTCACACCATTATATTTTGCTAGCTTCCTAAAGGACCTTTTACACTTTCACGGATCGCATCACGGATCATCCCGGATCTTAATCCGGGGTGTTCCGGCGTGCGACACCACGATTTTCTCTCGATGCCGGTGTGGATACGTTCCGAACTGGGTGTATACACGGGCAAGTACGGTGTCTCCACGGACAGACAAGGTAGCAACGCGGACCACGCCGGAAACGCATACGGAGCTAACACGGATTTCAAGGAAGAGCACGGAGGCTACTGGGTACTTTTACAGTCCTTACACGGAGGTGTACGTTGTCTATTGGGATATCTCCGGAATATTGACGGGTGACTTGAGCTTGTAGGCGCTCATTTGATATACGGAATTTCAAACCCGGATGAAACCAGTGTTAATACGGACCTCCCAGTGTATACACGGACTGTCCTGGATGTATTCAGCGGCTACACGGAGCCTACAGGGAAGAGGACGGATTGTTTCATCCGTGAACTCCGGGATGAAAAATTAAGCAAGCTTAATTTTTTCCCCGGATATGCCGGTACGCCAAGGATCACGCCGGATGCCTCCCCGGTGTATACACGGTAATGCCGGAGATAACACGGATGATCCCGGAGCGACGATCCGGGATGATCCGTGAAGCGATCCGTGAAAGTGTAAAAGGGCCTTATAAGTGGTGATGGAGCATATTGCCTGCTAGGGCATTGCTATCAACTCATATTATTAAGGGAAAACACTCTTCTGACACTCAGTAGGCACAGTGAAACCCGTCTATAAAAATCAACCAAAGGAGACAAGAAAAGTGGTCTTTATAGGCAGGTGGTCTTTAAGTAAAGGTTCCTGTAGTACATGTTTCAATGAGAAACCATTTTCAAGGGAAACAAAAAATGTGGTATTTGTAGACAGGCAGTAACTTAAGCAGGTTAAACTGCATATAAAGAAAACTCTTTACAGTATTAAACGTTTAAAGACAGATAGCTAAGCAGCATATTACACAATCCATAAGCTACTTTAAATCAATTCTAAAACTTTGAAATTTATATATGTTGAAACATTTGTTATAAGGGATTAAATGTATTTCATTATTCCTTATTGCAGATTAAGCGACTCAACTTCACCATGGCTCAGTGAAAGATGATTTTAAAACAATTTAAAACTGGAGAAAGCAACTACTCTGTACTTACTTTTGGTTCCATGATGAGCATCTGTTTGCCTCTGGCCTCCTCAAGAACATTTGTATTCATCTCGGGATCCAGCGCCTCACAGAGAAGGGATGCCTGGTGAGGTAACTCCGCCCACTCCGCGATGTTCGCTGGGACCAGCTTACGGAAGGCCACGCTGGCCCTGCCGGAGTACATCTCGACCGTTCCGAGGATCGTCTCCTTGAGTCTGCGATGGAACCGTGGCCAGAGGTGAACAAGATAGATGTAACACAAGGTCATAAGCATGATGATCTTGGTATCGATCGTCACAAGGGTCTTCAGTCACATCACACAAAACGCAGGAGCTGGGACTACAGGCATGCAGTGCTATGTTTAAATGAGTTTATACAAGTACACAAACTGCCTGTATACTGAACACTGACCAACATATAACAAATCTATGTGTATCTAATGGATCAAGCAAAAGAATAACAGTAGCAATCTTCATCTGTTGCTCTGAAATTGTCCAGTATTGTCCCAATTATACAGTTCTTTGCATGAATCTTCAGGAAGTTGAAAAGTATGTGATATAGTTGGTTGAAATGGATGTCATAATTTGAAATGGAAACTGAAAATTCCATTACTTCGTCGTTTGAAATAGTTCTCCCTGCAGGATAAATTGAAGCGCTTTGATTGCAAAAACAGCAACTTCTTCAATCATAATGTTCTGCTGATGAAGCTTAGAGTGAAGGTTTTATCCGGTTCTTGGGACCCATGCATCACCACATAACAACAATTAGGTCAGGTGTCAGGAAACGTTTCATGCGTTATTAAGGTCCTACATGTATATATTTATACCACATACATGTATACCACAGACAGTGTTTGGTGCTGGAACAGAGCAACTAACTACCGGTAACTATCACAGGAGGATGGCTGACAATCTCTGGAGCTCTGGCATCATCTACTGCATGTACATCAAGGGGTCACTAGCTAGCTGCATCCCACAGTATTATCTGATTAACCACACAGACACACTGAATATACAGGGGTAAAATAAAAAACAAAGAAAAGAGCATGCGTATCATTAGGAGACTTTTTAAATAAAGCAGATGCAAGTACAAAAGCAAAGAAATCCATTTAGAACATAAGCCTGCAGAACCACTTTGTTCATGAAAAAAACAAACATTTAAGTGATCTTAAAATACTTAAATATCAAAAGCAAGAAGGGCAATTCCTTTGATTTTTCTTGTATTTTCTTGTTAATAATTTTTTTTTCCTTCTCAGAGTACGGTATGCAATTTTGCTATAATTGGATTTCCCTGTATATTATCAAAAATTAAGAAACAACAAATCATTCGTATACATATTAAAGAAGACAAGTCTTCAGAGATATTTGTGTGCCCATAACACAAAGTAATTTAAAGCGGATTTGGGATGTGTACATTCAAATCTAGCATTTCATACAAAACTGCATGCACACACAAAAATAAAGTCTAAAACATTTTGTAACCTATAATCTGTAAAACCTCGACCATTTTCTTATTCTTTTAACAAAATCAGTGCAAATGAGCCCTAGTGTATTATAGAATGATATAAACCATCCATAAACTCACTTTCAGTTGTAATAATAGCAATAAAAAATAAAATTCTGTTCTTACATAGCATATATCACTTTACGTATTGCTATGCAGACATTAACTTGCAGGCAAAATGCAAGAGCATATATAGGTTTGGCAAGAACTATACATTAAATGTATTTGAAAATATGAAAGGAAATAATCATACTTATTAATACAACAACGTACATACTAAACTAAACCTACAAGGTCAGCCCACACATGCCAAACCTACATGTAACATGAATACGTATTAGATGCATGGTCAAGCTTGACTGTACAGTCCCACCCCTACACTTTCATGTCACCTTTCTGACTCGCCCACGCAAGGGTGATCAGTCAGGCAACAGGCTAAAGCAGGTGGAAGGGGGCTGTGTCTTGTGAATGCATGAAGGTAATAACAACATCAGTCTGGCCTTGAACAGGTAGCAACATAGCGCCTGCATAGAGCCAGAAGGGTGTTAATCAGACACCTCTGCTTGGAATTCACAGACTTCACGCTCTTTTGGTTACAAGCAGGCGATACTCCCTTCCCCTATTCTCACTTCGTCAACCCCGATTTTCGTTTAAGCGTAAAATGCAAGGGGTAAAGCGAGCAGCAAGACCTGGTGACCCAGATTCACCTGCTTGCATCATAAGCCCCTGGAGATGGAGACGGAGACGTGAAAGCCAATAAACGTTAAGAGGAATTAAAGCCGCCCAGGTCATGCATCGTGAAAAAACAATATCTAGCATGTTACACAAGACAACGGGCATGAGATACCTCTAGACAGAGTTTTGTGCTAGGGGTCACTCTAAAAAAAGTTGTCAAAAATAAGGGGAAATTCTTATTTTTATGGAATGGATATTGGTTGATTAGTTGGGGGAAATAAATTCTAGAAGATCACATACTCTTTGATGTTAGCAAAAGGTCCTCGCTTAATATGACTTCCACAAAAAGGAATGATAGCAAATTAGCAATTACATATTTGAATCAGATGACACAGGTTGTATGCCATGAGACGATAACAAAATCTATTATTTGGAAATCAAGAAACGCCAATAATAAGGTCTTTTAAATAGCCAGACACACAAAGATGGGTAAATGTTTGCAGTTCAACAACTAGTATAGAAATATACACCTGTATGGAAAATACCATGCATACACGCGTGTACGTGAATTTGTATGTACATGTATGCTAGCAAATTAAAGAGTACTGGAGTTTGAGGCATGTTAATTTGTTTGTACATTATAGTCCTATTGTGTGCTTAATACTCTTTACACTACGGTAGATTGGTTTGGCATGTTACCTGCACATTCAAATAGTTATTAGGAAAATCATCCTATCTGACCATTATGTATTGATGAATGAATGCAGGCAGTGTAATAATAATGATATTCTGTTCTTGTGTAGCGCATTAATACATTATAAATATAACGTCTCTATGCGCTTCTAAAAGAGCTTTGGAAATAATTAACCTAGCTTTAGCTCTGGCAGCTGTTGTCAGCGCACAATACATTTCAAGGAATAATCCTACCAGGTACCTATTCACCTCACCTGGGAGGAGTGTGGCAAAATGCAGATTAACGTCTTGTCAAAGAAAGTTAGTGTTGTGGCAGGGATTTGAACACTGTACCTTGTAGTGCACAGTCCGGGGATTTCTCCACTGGACCAAAACACCTCTACAAGTAGTGTACAAGTATTAAAAGCTTCTAATTTTCTACTGTGTTTGGGTTTCATATACACATGTACTTCATGAAGGCCTCCAAAATCTGCAAACATAAAATTGCACTAAACCCTTATCTTCTGAAGATATTAAACTAGCTCTCTTCATTTTATTAATTTGTTTAATAATCAAGTGTCCGAAGGCAAGAAATTCTTAATCACCTGTGTCAAAATGAGATGCAAATAAAGTGCTTAAAGGGAATCATACAAAAATATAAATTCAGGTGAAATAAATGTTAGCATTCTTCACCCCAATTTAGCTTTGATATATAAACTATGACTACCGGTAGTATGAGACAATGACACTGCACTAAACCCTTATCTTTTGAAGATATTAAACTAGCTCACTTCTATATTATTTAATTTTCAAAAAATAATCAATGTGTCCGAAGGCAAGAAATTCTTAATCACCTGTGTCAAAAAGAGATGCATATAACATACTTAAAGGGAAACATACATATAAATTCAGGTGAAAATATGAACATTTCAGCATTCTTCACCCCAATTTAGCTTTGATAAATAAACTATGAGATAATGACACCGTACAATGAACTCCTGTGTAGTATGTACGTCTAGATCTACTCTGGGTTCATAAATATCCATCCTTGGGGCGCTCTATCCCCATGATGAAATTACCCATGCCAATGATTACCTAATTGATTCTAGTCATGAAGTGCATATACTCCCTAAAGGCCTGACATATAAAAACACTCTCTCATGAAATATTTGTGTTTTTTGTCTGCCTACATACCTATTCTTTCTTCATTTATTCCTCTATTCCCAGACAAACTCTTCCTAAATTCTCCATCTTCGTCTTTCCTTTTAGTCATATTCATCCTTTTCTTGTCTCTCTAAATCTATATATTTTTCTTATTCACCTATATTTGTGTATACATGCCTTCCCAAATGATTTATTCTACTCCATTTCTCACCTCTATACCTTTTTCCTCTTCTCTTCCTCTCTTTCTCCTTTGCATTCCATTAATATCCTTTCTCCTTCCCCAAGTCCATATTCCTCTTCTCATCATCTTTTTCGTCTACCCCTCTCCATTTCCTTTTCTCTCTCCATGTTTTCCTTTTTCTTTCCCTTCTCTCTCCCTCCCCCCCCCCTCTCTCTCTCTCTCTCTTCATCTCCCCCTCTCTCCCATATCCCCTCTTTTGTATCTTTCTCTTCTCTCCTCCCCCTCTCTCTTCCTCTCCCTTGTTACTTTCTCCATCTCTCTCTCTATCCCCCTTTCTCTCTCTTTCTCTCTCTCTCTCTCTCCCGAGATATCTTTAATTTCTTACCCACATGACATTTTTGCCATCATGAGGTGGATCATGTCCCAGATAACGTTCCCCCTACTTGGTGCCTCTACTCCAGACAACATTTCTGGTAGGAGATTACACTGTGCTTGACTTGGTTATCCAACATTAGTCCTATGGTATGTAGAGGTAATGATTCCCAGGGCAATAGACTCATTCAACATGTCAATGTGCCGCTAGGTTTACCTATCTGAACTGAAACTAAGAAATAAATTGCTATTCCTGATTCTTGGTGCCATTGTTAAATTTGCCACTAAATTCTACGAGGGCAACCATCAGCATTCAGTTTCAGAAAGAGTGTTTTTCACTAAAAAAATGTTCACAAACACTTATAATACTTGTAATATCAAAGATGTGAAGATATACAAATTGAAGTACATGTATGTAGCAAACTAACCATGCAAGACGATTAATGTAAGAATATTTTTGTTCATTTATCAAAACAAAGGACACATTAAATTCACCCATAATTCAGAAAAGATTCTACAGGGTATATCATTTCAGAAATTCATCCAAGTCAGTGTTTAAGGTGGGACCTCTAAATCTTTAGCGCTTAGAGACTTCAGTGGAAAGCGCTTTAATACGTTTTATTATTATATTATTATTACAAATTTTGTACATTGACGGTTTTAAAGACAATATTGCATTATCAAGGTAAGTTAATATTGCTGGCAAACATATGCGCAGCACATGGTAATCTTTGTTTGTTTTTCATTTATCTCTCATATCCAAGGGGAAACCCTGGACCTTGGAGACACAATCGCACTTGTAGCAAAATCTCCTCACGTATTATGTGAACCTATCCATCCGGAATAACCGCATCGCTTCAAATTCCATTAACACCGCACGGAATGCTTAGCCCAATCAGGCAATGGTTGAGTTGTATCGCCACGGCAACATCGCAATCAATATGTTTTCTGCATCTCCCGCTCTGAGTGTTTTTCAGCAGAACGCTTACAGGTGATTGCAGTCGATCCTCCAGCTACATGTATGTGGTGGTGGCCGGGCCTGGAAGTCAGTCTGGTTGTATTTTGATAAGGATTGTGGGAAGGGCAGGTGGATATGTTACTGGATCATACACGATGGGGTCATTGTTACGAGAGGATGTTAATATTGGGTCATCCCTTTGAATTAATTTGCTGTCCCTAACTGTCTCTTTGTTCAATATACAAGTACATGTGTAGATGTATTTGTTCAACTTTATTTCCTGATCAAGTTTCAACAAATGAAGAATTCATGAGAATAATGAACTATCATATGTGACCCGGCACCACAAAACCACCAAAAAGTCGCAAAAAAATATTTTCCTGATTTCATCTGATTATGAAAGAAGAAGTTCTCCTCATTAAAATGGTATATTACTTGTCCAAATTGAAGCTTCCTAACCCTTTCAATTTAGTGAATGAAAAGAGCTGGTGAGGGAGGTTACTGGTATTAAATTGTGAGAAAGAGAGCTTTAAAGTTTGGGGCTATTCAAGCATGCGGAGCAAGCAAACCACAGGGAAATCAATAGAAGGGTTAATCAAAAGGCCATAGCAACCACTATGAAGACATTTTCAGATTAGGCTGAAATTTGGCCTGATGGTCAAACATAGTCTGTTCATTATGTTTCTGAGGTTTCAATGTGTTTCAAAAGTCTTTCAAAAGTTATTATGTTGTAAATGTATAGAGTTGTAATTGGACAGATTAAGTGAACTGCAACATAGTGCCGAGACACCTGCACTAGACAATGCCTATTCATGGTGGACCCGGAGTCTTTTTGTTCCCCCTTACATAACACTGCTTGTCACCTATCTTGTTTTGTATACATCTGGGCAATTATTTGTAACCACATTATCAGGAATTCTCTCGTCGCTGTCTTGCCCGAAGTGTTCAGTAAGCAAAGCTGTAAGGTTGGCCTGATCCCCCGCAGCTAGCCCCCGCATCATCGCTTCGTTGACCGCCCGAGCTACCCGGGCATCTGCGTTGGTGCACCCCGGTACCATCCCACGGCTCTGCTTACGTACAAAACCTGGCATTGTAACGACGTTGTAGACTTTTTTGCAACTTGTCACTCTCAAATGTATAAAATATAATAATGTTCTTAGGTCTACTCTTGATCAACAAATTCTGGATATGTGATGTACAATCAAGCTAGTCGAAGTCGTTAACGGAGAATACAAGACGAACGCAAATCTGGAACTCGGATGTGAAAGCGGATACAAACAAAATGGCGCGCCGCACTGATTGCTATAACGGACCAATCACAGCCCGCGTAGCACGACCCGTTAGCAACGACCGACCATTTCCGGACTACGATAATTTCGCTCGGGAAAAGTGATCAAATTTTGGAAGAGACCGAAGGCTGTGCGAAAAAAACTGGTCTAGAAAAACCGTTTAAAACACATCTTCTACTATGTTTTAGACTTCCAAATTTTGATACTAGGTACAGAAAAGACCACTCTTTCAGAAAATGCAAAAAAACAAAAATCTATTTTTTTCACCTAAATTGACATTTTAGCTGATTACGGAGAATCGCTGGTTGCGACTTTTTGTTGGTTTTGTGGTGCCGGGTCACATATCAAGTATCATTTCACTTGATCTTAGGTCTAAATTTTCCAGTATTACTATCAATTTCATCAAAAACCTCAGGTACACTAAAATCTTTGATTTACATGAAAAAAGACATGTATGTGATGTAATACCTTGGACTTTAATAGCATAATACAAGCTTAACTTCCAACTTGTACATTACATTCTGTGTATTCAAATAGACCTGCAACTACATGTACATAAGCCTCTAACCATTAAAAAGAGCCTACACCTGGTTTTTATCTTTTCCAGAACTGAACCTACTCATTTAAACAGCTTAAAGTTTAGTATCATAACGAGAGCACATGTCCTTTACATAATTTGTTCTTAATCTTTGTATTTTGTGGTTGCTTTATCATGTAATCTGGTATGATAATGCACATGTAGCCTATGAAATATTTCCCCCCTATGTTAAATAAAACCATCTGCAGCATATTTCTGGGAGACATACCTGCATGTATGTACATCTAGTGAAGATTGCTCTGTTCAAAATATTGCAAAGTTTAACAAACAAACAAAAAGCATGGAGATTAGAAAATTTAAGAGAGGCTTTTTCCCCCTTCCAAGAGATTTTCTGTGTAGAGTGACTTCATCTCACTAACCTGAAGTCCATAAGCTATTAAACCCAACAAACAAATCCTTCCTTGTAATCAAACCTCAAACTACCCGAGTGTCATGATTAATAGACCCAATTAAAGACGGAATATCCAAGACCAAGATGATAGCAGGCGCCTCTTGGCCACCCTTGATGCTGACTCTTAACAAGGTCATCCGCATATGACCTTTACCGACCGAACACACAGCCCAGACATCAACCGGACACTACAGCATACTATGAAAAAAAATAAGACAAGTTTCACAACCCATTTAGCTGGCAAAGCCCCTATTTATTTCCAGCTAATGAAGTTGATTGCCGTCTGGAGAAGATAAAGATGATGATGGTGATGTCGTAAATGACGGTCTTGGCCACCCTTGATACTAACTCTTACAAGGTCATCCGCATATGACCTTTACCGACCGAACACAGCCCTGACATCAACCTGACACTACAGCATACAATTTAGGAAAAAGCACAACAAATTTCACGTCCCATTTAGCTGTCAAAGCCCCTTTTTATTTCCAGCTAATGAAGTCGATTGCCGTCTGGTGAAGATAAAGAGGATGATGGTGATGTCGTAAATGAGCTGTTTCAAGAGGATAGATCATGCTGTAATGATGGCAGGGAGACGGGTTAATGCCTACAAGGACTTGACATACACATTAGAGAGTCGTTTATATGATTAAATGAGGATTACACTGAAACCAGGATATAACCCTGATATAAACTCTGTCTTGATGTCTAGTACTCCTCTTAACTCATTGCTTCCTTGAACCGGATGATCACTGAATTAAGCTTATGGGAATGAGAGAATTCAGTAGCCAATGGGTTTACACGACTGTTTGAATCCTGATAAACAAGAGAGTATTCTTTTTTATCTTCAAATTCTTGGATATAGTTCATATATATATATATATATATATATATATGTCGTTTGTCTCCATGTCATCTGTTACGAGCCAGAAGCGCATTAGCTCTGAGAAAACATTCTGGCTTTGGGCAGACGATATGTGGTAAAAAATATATTACTTTTGCTCTTGTTCCTAATAATTCTAGTCATAAATATGAACTTTTTTAGTTGACATCATTTTTGTAGTATCTATTTTTTATATTTCTGTCTTCTTCTTTATCAATTTTACCTCTAATTTAGCTCCTTTAAGATCACTTTTTCTACTTTCTTTTGTGTTTGTGTGAGCGTGCTTTTGTATAAGTTATATAAACCTGTTAAACCAATTTCCCTCTTTGTAAAGGTTATTTATAATTACAGCTAATTTGATTGCACATCTTTTGATATCGTGGTTTATTCACTTGACTTTAGGGTTCAAATCCCTGGCACTGATGTTGTTTGGCAAGACATTTATATGTATTACTATTTTTTATTATTATTATTATTATTATTACAATCGCCAATCAAACCCCAGATGTAAGTTATGGGTAGATGATATGCAAAAGCACTACGCATTTGGGCGCTCGGGTATGACCGGGCAATAATGTTGGAGCGCAATATAGGGGTGTCACGGCAGGATGGGTATGTGCACATTCTCAGAGGCCACCATTATCTTTATTAATTTATATCATTATTGTGGACATTGCCGGGTTATAAACTTATCCAGTTAGTTCATATCTAACAAAGATAGTAGTACATGTACATGTGAATATTACAAGATAGTATTCATGTACATTCATAATACAGTACAGTGAAACCTGTCTGTAAAGACCACCCAAGGGAGTCAAGAAAAGTGGTCTTTATAGGCAGGTGGTCTTTATGCACAGGTTCCTATAGTACATCTTTCAATGAGAAACCATTTTCAAGGGAAACAAAAAATATGGTCTCTGCAGACAGATGGTCTTTCCATTCAGGTGGTGGCTAAAGTAGGTTCGACTATATCACATACATGTATATAGACTGCTAATGTTCACTACACTTCACATATGTTTAACAAAAAGGTGAGAGAGATAATGGATAGATATATAGGGGAACATGATCACCTTATCCCACTTGTGAAAAGAAGACAGCTACAGTGGTTTGGGCATGTAAATAGATGGAATACTAGCTTGGCAAACACTAATTTGCAAGGAGGAACCGATAGGAGAAGAAGCAGAGGGAAAATCAACTAGGGCATGGACTGATAACATCAAGCAGTGGATGGGCATGCCATTTGAACAGCTACATGTAGCTGAACAGCTGAAGACAGGAAGTTATGGAGAACCTGTGTCTCAAGGTCCATTTCATTGTCGCCCGTACGGCCTCCAAGCTATGGAACCTACCGGTAGATAGCTAGACTGCCTTCTGCCCCTGAGTATTACTTCAGAATGAACAGTACAGTGTACTATGTGTATTCAGGAAAAATGTTGATGTACACAAGGGAGATTTTACAAGTACTTTGAGATCCTTCCAACCCTCCTACATGGTTTTTCTCTTAACCGACATCCAGCTGTCATACGGATGATGGATGTGTACAAGGACCTTGGGCTCCTCAGCGACTCATAGCCTATCGTCTTCATCACTCATACTGACTTCATCACTCCCATTCCCCTGCTGTACATGTATCTCCCAGACAAAAAAAGGAGAAAAATACAAGACTTGTTGCAATTCATCTTTAGGGGAATAACAAACATACATGTACCAACTGCCCACTACAGCATAAAACATATACAATTTACATTTAAAGATATGACTTATAAGGGGAACACCTTCATGAAGGGGGAAGATCATCCTGGTATCTAGTTGGTTTTATAGAGACAAATTTATTACAGAACCCAGATAGTGAAGATTTGGGGGAAATCCAATGAAATATAAGTGTGTAATTGATCAACTACGAACTGGCAACTCTATGATTTCTCTTGTAGAAAAAATCTCAATTATTCTGTTTGAAAGTATCCTACTTCTCTGTTGCTTACATAGGAATAGATTAAGTTCATAAAGGGCGTGTGTCAAATTACATATTCAATCCATGGTAGAATTATTTAAAAAGCCTGATTACAATACACTATTTTCTATGAGAAAATACACCCAGATTTTAATGTTACTTTGACAGTTGTTTCAATGTTTTAGGTCTGTTCCTTCCTCAAACTCTATTGGCATTCTTGTCTGGTCACATCAGATCATAGATGCAGGTAGTGTAATCCAAAATGGCATAATCATCCATTAGCTCGCTTTAGCGTACCAAACGTCACTCACTCCTCCCGCCCAAATTTCCGCCACATAAATGACATATTGGAAAGCAGCTAGCTTAATCCCCTGTAGGCTAGTCAAGCTTAGATGGGCTTATGCCCTAATGGCCCCATCGCTTGACATCTCCCTGACATAGTATGTCAGTCTAGCAGACGGTTAGAGCCTAAAGCAAGCGAAGGCCTGTCTCCATTCCGTGCTCTTTGTATACCAGCCCAATCTCATCTCTGATGAAGAGAGAGAGAGAGAGATAGAGAGAGAAGGGGGAGGGCAGGAGAAGAGAGAGAGAGGGGAGGGAGGGAAGGACGGAGGAGGGGGGAGGGAGGGAAGGAGGGAGGAGGGGAGGGAGGGAAGGAGGGAGGAGAAAGAGAGAGGAAGAGATGGGGAGAGAGAGATGAGAGAGAGGGAGGGAGGAAGAGAGGGAGGGAGGAAGAGAGGGAGGGAGGAAGAGAAGTGAGAGAGAGGGAGGGAGGAATAGAGAGGAAGAAAGGAGAGAGAGGGGGAAGGGGGAGGGAGGGAAGGATGTAGGGAGGAGAGAGAGAGAGAGGAGATAGAGATAGAGACAGAGGTAGAGAGACAGCTAGAGGGGAAAAGGGACAGAGGTAGGTAGAGGAGAAAGAGAGACAGAAATGAGGGGAAAGACAAATGCAACAATGCAGGCCGTGCAGGGACACAGTAGCCTTGTTCGTGTACATGTACATGTAGGTGCTCCGACATACCAGTATGCTCCTTCAACAATTGCTCCAGGCTTTATCAAATCAAAGGTTTAGGGTTCAGGTTAGGGTTAGGTATAGTGTTTTGGTCCAAGAATGAAGTCAAAAATTCAGTTAGGGTAGGACATATACCATAGAGCATTTCTGGCAGGAGGATGTGTCATTCAACCACTCATATCTGCTACCTAACCAAAATAGCCACAAGTTTAGCTGCTATTGATTTTGCAGAAGTGTGCTTCCAAGAAAAAGATAGATGTATGAATGTATGCCCACATAATGTGGTATTAACATGATTACAAACGACTTGCAAGAAACCCGCTCTAGGGCAATTCCAATACCCTATCGTATTGTCCACGGTAGTCAACTTCAGATCATGTACACTGTAATATGTCAATGTAATGTTCAGACAGTGTTGGCCACTGCGATTTAATATCTAGGGTCGATTTCTTGAAAGTCTCTATGATCATGTCCTTCATGCTTTCAGCAATGGTCAGTGATTCTGTGGATTTTTACCCTCCAGAGATCTACGAAAAACATTATAACCTAACCCACATGTTTAACTAGCATACATGTGTGAAAAGTATAAAATAGGAGTAACATTTATGGCTTTGGCAGTTAAGAAGGCAAAGCATATCTTAAAATCTGAGACTCTGCCCTTGGCCGTAATGCATATTCCATCCCGAGTAACCACAAAGCAGTGCGAGGCGGTACGCGCAAATCACAGCGAATAATATATTACCGCTGGTGCTAGTATGAATGGGAGCATGCAAGGGATGAATATTATGGTAATGTCGCGGTTTTGCCTCCAAAATATGAATGAATGGAAACCAAGGAAAATTGCTAATTGATGCACAATGGCATTATTGCAGTATTTGGAGATACATGTATGAACATGGCTAAGCTGATATGAACAGGCCTATACAGAATGACAGGCTTATATCAGCTCATCTCTTTGGGCATTTCCAATTATTTATGTGCAAGCCTGTAAGACTAATGTAGCGTAATTCACATTTCATTGAATATCCCCTCATACTGATGACTCTTCTTCAATGTGCTGATGTTTTGCCCCCAAAGTATCTTTGCATCAAGTATTTTAATTGTCTACATTACTCCCCCCTCTCTGTCTCCCTCTCGCTGTCTCCCTCCATCCTCCCTCCCCCTCTCTCTCTCTCTCTCTTCTTTTCTCCTCTTCTATCTCTACTTCCTTAACATGATTGATGCAAACTACTACAAAATGTGAATTTGGCAATAAACAATTATTTGGGATTATGGTAGAAGACACAGAATTCAAATAATACTCCACAAAATATACTCTGATATTCAGTATGGCATTAACTCTGTAGTCTTGGATTTGAATAAACATCCTTCTTCTTCTCAGCAGATATACATGTAGGGCAAAATAACTAAATAGTACTTTGTATAAATCTCCTAACAGATGTACTTTATATCAGTATCATCACTGCATTGATACCTCAGAACAAGACAGCCAACTATCCCCAATCGTTAATAACATATCATCTGTTTAGAGCCAAAAGATCATTAACTCTGTATAATAAAGGCAAACACATGTACATTTAAAGTTAAAGACCTTCTGGCTCTCAACTGACAATATGCACTTCCAGACATACTCAGAGATGCAAGTACCTGCACTCCACACGGCTAGATAAATCATGAAACACTCCAAACATGTGACAACTGCTGCCACTACAAACTATCATTCATGTCATGATGGGCAGGCAGTAAAAATAAGCATCATCTTTAAAATAGCTGGAAATCAAAAGGGCTTCAGAGGACCTTCTTGGAGAGTACATGTATATGAATGAATGAAGCCTTGTTGAAGCTGAAGTCTTTTCAGATAAGATAGATTTCATTGCATCCATTGAGCTGATGGATTATTCCTTCACAACCTTTTCAGGACAGGATTTTTTTAAAGAATTACATGTAAATTGATGACATTTTTTCCTCCAAATTGGCAACAATTATATTTTTCTTTTAATGTTACATTGTTCAAATAAAATGTAATGTCTCTGAAAACAATAAATATCGGGAACAACTTTGCAGCAAAGTTGAAGAACAGACATCTTTTAATGACAAAAAAACCCAGTCATTTTGAACCTCTCCATGTGTTGCCAATCTAAAGCTTATTTTCCTTTGAAAGATTCCTGGCATCAAACAAGGAATAGTATCCTAGTTGTGGCATCATCAAATCAAGCCTCCTGCTTCACAGAAATGTTGCCTCCTTCTATTCTAATGAATTGAAACCACTGGTTTCATGATGCATTTGATTTTTACAAGAAGGATGCACGTATGTATAAATGTTTCTAAATATGAATCTACTAAATCTGTTCTAATTCAAATGTGCTCTTCTCAACAAGTTCATATCTTGACTAGATCAAGACTTTATAACAATCAGTGTCTTTTCCACCACCAGGAATTATGAGCATATACCACATTTGAATTTTGTTCTTCTGTGAGTAATATAACATGTATATATTCATTGTTTATCAATGCACATCTTGGCTGTAGCAAATGGAATATAATAGGATTAGCAGACAATACATTTACAGGTGAGGTACACTGCATGCTTGCATCGCTTAAGGCCTGTGTGTTAACAGTCTTTTACAGTTTAAAGATACTGAGTAATTTTTCATTTCTGTATTCTAAGACATTATTGAGCGGTTCATTTCTATACAATAATAAGAAAAAATACTACTAAACTTTTCATTTCTAGATTTCAAAGAATATTATTGAATGTTCATTTCTATGCTTGTAGCCTACTTGACTTGAAGTTGATGATGATTACATCGAAAAGTAAAAACTGAAGTCACAAGGGATAAAAGTTATGAAGTAAACAAGAATATTATCATAGTCATTGATGCATTTCTAAAGCTCATCTGCTCTAGTGATATAAGCCCTATGAATGTACAGATGCAATCGTGGGGAAAGACATAAAATCAATCATTGCTATTTGCCTGCGCTCACTCACATCCCAATCTATAGCCATGGCATAGATCAGTAAACTTCTCTTTGATGACTGGTGACCTTATCTTCAGGTTTCATCAGCCATTATGACCAGCATGAGGTTGGGGCCAAGAAAGGAACAGGTACCACGTCTTCTACAAGTATACATAATAAAGCATTGCAGAGGACAGACTGTTTGTAGTTGTTGCCTTAAATGCACAAGACTTCATTCCATTAGTTGATAAAGGATATTCCAAGGCACGTCGGTTTTGAAATCTACATACATTTAGGGGCTCCATCTTCTCACAACATGATACCTGAACTTTTAATGCAAAATTTTTCTTGAGTTTTTATAGTAAAATGCCTTCAAATACATTTTCCAGGCACCAAAGAAGATATTGAAACATCTACAGTGTAGTAAATTGTAATGTTACCTGAAAGCAATTTTTTTAAATTTCTAATGATTATTTTTTGGTCAACGTGGCCAACTAGCCCCAGACTAGCCCCTAAATACCCCCTCCCCCATATTTTGTTTCCTTTTTTATTTTCCTTCTCTCTCTCTGTGAACAAACTGCTTTGTTAAAAAATCTGAGAAGTCTTGATACAAAATAATTTTGTGAAGGGACGTACAACCTACATTTTAAAAGTACTCCTATCATACAGCGTACCTCTACCGTGTACATGTACATGTATGCATTCAGATGAATGTTAAATCAAGTTCCTGCTTTACAAAAATGGAAAGTGGATGTACAGGTATGACCTTTTACATCTAAAAGTTGTCTTCTGAGAGCCAGCAGGTTGTTATCTCTATGTAATGTCCCAATGCCCTTCTACACTGTAGCTCACCGTAGATGACATGTAGCCAACAGGAAGAAGTGCAAGAAGCTTTAATAGAATAATGTATGTCTTGGATTGCAGTGTTATGGAAGCAGAGTAGCCTACACTGCCCAGGCCACTCCAGCAATGTGACGATGTACATGTACAAGTCAATTAAAGATGCGCATTACATCTCACTCTCCTAGTACAGTCCCATTCATACATATACATGTATACCACAAGTACTGGTCTGGATGTATTTGATTCTCTTCGGATCGATGTTACTAACTAATTAGATTGAGTTTACAGGTCTTTAGGAGATAATGATGCAATAATACATTGTAAGTGTAGTACTTCATGTCATCATGATGCTTAATTTGATTAAATACATAGAAAAAAATAATGCTGTTGAAATCAGTCCAAAAGATGAGAAGACAAGAATACAGCTCCCCTTATCATGATATGCTCTACCATCTGTTTCCTTACAGTGCATTTCAATCAATTTCAATATTTGTCGGAATCTTGATCTCGACTGCATCTGAACAGGGAAAAATTATTTAAACAATTTTGGGCGCTACTTTCAACCTTGCTTGCATGAAAATAACACTCTTTAATTTGTTTTGCATTGAACACTGAATTTTGGGGGGCTCTTTTATGACTTTCTGGGGCACTTTTTGGTATTTCAGGGGCTTATTCGCCCTGAGCCCCCATGTATTTTTGTTCACTGCTGCATCACATTACTTTAGTCATTCTTATCAGATCTTGCTACATGAAGCATTATACTATTATAGGAACTCTTACTTTTACTGCAAGGGGCATTTAAAAATAGCTTTGCTCCTTGGATGAAGTGCTTATACATAGCAGAATAGATTTAATCACTGCCCTGCCAGATAGATCGGCACACCATATG
The DNA here is from genome assembly GCA_035222895.1 of Strongylocentrotus droebachiensis. NCBI lineage: Eukaryota > Metazoa > Echinodermata > Echinoidea > Camarodonta > Strongylocentrotidae > Strongylocentrotus > Strongylocentrotus droebachiensis. The sequence goes on along the minus strand of JAVYIG010001534.1, from coordinate 32,018 downwards.
AACTTTCACATTTCAGCAGGAGATGCTTCCACAGATTGACCTTAGCCCTAGTCAAGCATCAGTGTATTCTTGGATTCAGTTTAGTGATTATTATCACTATCTACAGGTACATGTACAATAATACCTCAATAGTTACTCTTAAACTTTTCTATTCTTAATGTTCAGTTATTTACTATATGAACCTAAACATGAGGTGATTGCACGCCATCTCATTGCTAAAAGGACATTACAACCATTGGCAGTACAAGGCATTAGTGTCCTTTTAGCAGAGAGCAGACAATTTCTCTCGACTCAATTACATGAAAAATAAAGGATTAAGGTTGCAATCGGGTTTGGATTAGGCCTAGGGCTGGGCTTAAGTAATTGAAGTTTACAAATTTGATCGATGTAAAAAAAAATTGACTGCAGAGCCATCGTTGAAGGAGCATTTGATGTACCCCAGATAAAATGCACTGGATTCTTATAGGAGAGTGAAGAAGTTTCCCTTCTTTTCTTTTGAAGATAATTTGGCATTTCTGTCTGTTGCATTTATGAGAACAGTACTGCATTATTTCCTCATCTTCTAAGTCTTCATCTAGAAATCAGGTACATGTAGCTTCAAAATGACAGATTGAATACAAATTTATTTTCTAAATGAATTATGACATTTACTCTATACAGCAGAGAAGCCCACCATAATAACAGGTCTTCAATTCTTCGATGTCCTCAATTAATCCGTAATCAAACATTTCAAATCTAATAAATATGAAGACAGAGGCAAAGTACAGATATCGAGAAATTAGAATATGTGTACTGTATGCCAGAGTTCACCAAGAAAGTAAAGTTCAGTTTGATTTGGAACTCTCTTATCAGCATGTACTGTAATGAATGTTTGTATTAAAAAGAAAAACACACAAAGGCAACATTTTCTTCTAACATGCGCAGTAGAGAAGGAAAATTGCTAATACAAGTCATGTACAGTCATATTAGCAATCTGTCTTAATGATGTACGTGTACACTGTACGTGTAGACATCTACATGTAAATGTTCGGTGAATGAAAATATAATCCCTTCAAATGTAAGAATGACTGCAATAACAAGAGTCTGAGGAATTTTCTTTCAATGGGTCTTTAAAGGAATATTTGCAGTCACCTAAAACTGTGATTTACTCTACAAAAACCTAATTCATATTTGTGAGTGGGGAAAGTCTTTTAACAAAGAGTTATGTAATGACAGAGAGTGGGAAAGGGAGAGAAAGAGAACGAAAGGGAGAGAGAGAGAGAGCGAGAGAATGAGAGAGATGACCGTAGGAATATAGAAAGAGTTGTAGGAAAGCCTTGATTTTAAGTATCTTTCTGACATTTTCGCTAAGATTCATCCAAAGTCAATTTACAGAATGTAAAACTATCTGAGAAACATACATTCGTACACCTTGTGATATGAGACTACATCAATATGGTAACTGTATCCCTCCCCCCCCCAAAAAAAAGAGAATCGTTCAAACTACCTTTCTGCTACAAGAATTCCAAGTTTACTTTAAAATTCTCCCCATCTAGCCTCAGCTATAGTACAGTACCCATTTACATATATCTTTCCTCTCTTTCTCTCTCCCTCATTCTCTATTCCATTCTCTCTCTCTCTCTCTCTCTCTCTGTCTGTCGCGCCATCAATCTGCAGGCTACATAGCGTCTCATATCAATACATAGCATATCTACTGCTTTCTGACAGAACCGTTCTCTACTCTTCATCATTATGACCAAAGCAACAAGACTGTTCACAGACCTTACACTGTACTTTTACATTTCTTGTGTGGTCATCTCCTCTTTTTGTGTTCTCTCAACCCCCCCTCCCTTTGACCCTTCCCCCACTCTTCTCTCATCGTTTTCATTTTCTCTTTCTCTTTCCCTCACTCGTTTCTTGATCCTTTCTAGCAGAAAGATTGCTGTTTTTCCTTGGCCAAGAAAACTGGGTTATAAATTGTTTTGTTTGATATAAGGGAACCATCCTGTTGTGGAACAGTAACACTGATTTCATCGACGTGAACATTTTACATATTATTAGCCATGACTGTGAGCTTGTCTCGAGAAATCCTTTAGAAATGCATTTACATACATGTACAATAAATTGTTGGCAGCAGAGAGGTTAAAACATGAAAGCCTGTGGGAGACTGCTCATTCTCTTTCTCACAATCAATTTCTACTGGGTGTAATCTCGAGTTATTTCAAGTAAAAGGACATCTCATTCCATCAATTGAGCTTTTTCTACGATGATAATTTGAGCAGATCCTCTCAGTTTCATCTTCACTCCCCCAATCCCTTCCCCTGCACCTGTTGTACGCATCATCTCTACTTAGCCATGTCAACATGGAATACAAGCTATTACGCAGCGCATCAAATGCGAAATTGAATTTCCAAATTGAATTTCCACAAATCTATCTCTGTCGTACCACACTGAGCAGCAAACCCACTTGCCTTTTACATTATATATCTACTGTACATGTAGGACTGCATCTGTTACATGTGTATAAAAGTACACTACAGCTTATGATAGTATACGTTGTGAAGAGAGTTGTATAAGTCACACTAGAAGTTAAAACTTATACTAGTAGTTTTTGTAAACAAAAGCAAACTAAACAAACAAAAAACAAATTCAGGTGAATAAATCTGCCTTCAGTACATGTAGTTTGAGTGGAGGGTGATACAAATGATGGTAGTGTTTAAGTGTTGGCAAAATCCATGCCATAAGATCTCAAAACTTAAGTAATATTAAGAAATCCCAAGACTATCTGAAGGACATAACACAAATATAAGTTTGATAAATGTTATGTTTAATACGTGTACACTGTATGTTCATCAGGACCTACATGTACATGAACATGTAACCAATGTATCCAAAAGGCCAAAGTACTCACAAATTATTGCGCTCTGTAATATATACATGTAATAGATACACACACGCACATAATGCATCATTTGATGAGATCCAGACGGGCCCAGGCAATAATATTACTTGGAAACAAACCCGCTGCATGCAGGAACCTAGTGGTCCCTGTATTAAGCCTATGGGATTAAGAGAATTCAGAAGTCAAGGGGTTAAGTACTTTCTGGTTCTCAAGAGATGATCTACAGTAGATGTGAAAGCATTGTCTTTTACGTTTTAGATTATTTCTACCGTTTAAATTTTTTTAATTTTAAATCCTTCGCTATTCCTCTGAATTGATGTTTATTCAATAACTTTGCAAGTATTTTATTGGTTTAAAAATTGCCAGTTGTATTTACATGAACAATGCATACCGATTACTGACATAGCATTTATTCAGAGTTATTTTGTTATACACTCATCTGCCAGGAGGAAAATGCAACAAATTTCATTTTAAAGAAAGAGGAAAATGATGAATGATTCTTAAAGTATATAAATAAGATACAAATAAATATTCAGTAATACACATCACGAATGTGTAATTAAAATGGCAATCTTTTTGTTCCATGACTTGGCAAGTAATTCTTTTCCCTGCTTTGAATAGTTAATAATACATACATGTAAGCTAACATACTGTACATGGTCAACATGTCAAATCAATGTGCAGTCAAGCATGTCCTTTCATCACCTGAACCTAATTAGAAACCCTGATCACTGATTAATATCAGTATGGTAACACTCCCAGGGGATGTACGGTAATCTCCTTCATGAGTGATGGCCTGATGGGGTGTAATTGATTTGTATCATGATTTACATGCTGTTTATCAGCCCCCGTGGGTGATCTCATCAATGGTTTAATAGCAGTTGTCTGCGTGTCTGCAGCCCTGCCTCATGGAATGCTAATTTTGATGACAATATCAGCTTATTCCTAAGTATTTAAGATTCAAGTTTTATTGTCCCTGTCATCTCACTTGAGAGAGAGATGGACATGAATTCATTGTAAGAGAAATAGCGTGAAAGCAAATCTGGCTCTAAACAGATGATGCAAAATACAGAAATGAGACTCCAATTGGTGTTATACATGTACATGTACATGTAGCCTACATTGTAGGCTCATAAAAACATGATAATGTGAGCTACAGGTGTACATGTACAAATGTACGAGCAAGAAAAAATATTTTTTGTTGTTTATCTTGTATCATTAAACTAACAAAAAACTGTCATTAGCACCGAAGACCCACAGAAAACGCTTTGTAGAGCCACTGGAATGTTTTTCAACACAAGGGTTAAAGATAAAGACCAGTTATGGTCATGCGATTGCATTGTGAAAGAAACGTTGTGGAATCGATCAGAAAAGGTTGATCATCTAGCATACTGTATAAGTATTGGTGTGTACTGCAAGGTTCTGGAATCATCAAAATGATAAGAAATTTGGCCCAGTCTTGGTAAAGTTACAAGCACTGTACACAGAAAGATGTATATGGGACAACGCACACGTGCGCAACACATGCGTTTATCTCTCACACACGAATAGATAAACTAATTTACCAAATATATCAATTAGTAGGCGGTTTCCCGGCAAAATTGTTATCATCATGTATTAGTCAAAACATATTCTTTCACATGATTGGTAATAAGAGCTTCCATTTCATTTTTTGAAATTGGGGCGTTTATAATACTGGTCTTTACCTTTAAGCATGTTGAAAATAGAGAGCTCATGTACATGTACATGTATTAGCATAGTGACTAGTGAGTCTACAGACAATTTGACCTGTATCTGATCATTCAGCCAGTTCAAGTACAGGTACTGCACAGATGAGAATGAGATCTATTGACCCTGCATTATCGGCTTGTTGATTATTCATTGGCTCGATCCCATGAATAATCCCACATTCATCAATTCTGACAGTTCTTGCTGAATTTCAATTTAAATGAGATTTATCTCCATAATAATGATAATAATATACCACTATTGTAAAGCGCATATCACATTATGGCATAACGTCTCTATGCACTTCGAAAGGACTGGATATTATTACCCGAGCTTCAGCTCCGGTGTTTGTAATGCTCAATGCATTCAAGCCTTTTTCAAGGAATGAATTCTACCAGGCACCCACTTATGACACCTCGATTGAGTGATGCATTCACTATATGTAGATTAATGTCTTGCCAAAGATATAAGTGCCTTGGCAGGTTTCGAACCCCGTACCTACAATGTACATGTAGGGGTTCAAACAGTCCGGAGACTTATCCACTAGACCACAACACCTCTACATAAAGCACATAAAGCTACATGTATGCACTGCACGATGCAACATGTACAATGTACACTAATTAAATTTAAAGGGCACTAGCTATCAGGAGAAAAAGACAATACTCATTGTTATATTTTTAGATTCTTGTTATTATCATGTCATGGTGTACATTTACTTTTAAATTGCTCTACTTTGCATTGTTATTTCAATGTCTTAAAGAGAAAAACAAACTGAATCGAATTGAATTCAATTATTGAGTAAATACTGGGTAAAACTCCCAATGATCGACGCAAAATCAAGGGTTGCATTAATTTACTTTAGAGGGCATTTTATGACAGCTCTTAAATTGGCTGATGACAATTTACACAGCCGCCAAGACTCACTAGAATTGATGTGTTATTTCCTGTCACTGTTACGACTCACAACAAATCAACTTCAGATCTTTTTCTCCTACGAGACCTGGGGAGTGTTTCACAAAGATCCTAAGTAGAACTTAACACTAAGTTGGACTTAAAAAGTATGGACAGCCATTGAAGCCTTAAATTGAAATGTATTCAAAAGCAAAAATTGGAATATTTTAGACTTTTCATCAATTCCTCATCAAGAACATGAAATCTCCCATGATAATAGAAAATATGAATGATTTGAATCAACATTTTATGCCTTCTGAAAAAAAATTACAAAATATTTTCAAGGATGCTAATGGCTTCCCATGAATTTTAAGTCCAACTTAGAGATAAGTTCAACTTAGGATCTTTGTGAAACACCCCCCAGATTTCCAACAGCCACGAAAATGCCTACGAGACTAGATTTCCAACAGCCACGAAAATGCCTACTCTACTGTAATTCCCAAGACATACATGTACAGTATGTATGTTCCCCTTCGGCATTTGTTCTGTCTCTTTTTCTGTCTCTTCCATTCCTGTGTTTCTTATCTCTCACCCCTTCTCCTTTCTCAAATTCTAATTCTCTCCCCATCTCCTCATAAAAATTCTACCCTCAAACACACATCCATGCATTGTGCATCATTACGAATCTTCAGCTGAATATATCTGTAGGGGCTCGCAGAGATGGAATAGCTGAATGTTTTTGTAGAACTGTATTTGAAAGGTTAAAAACACATTACAATCTAATGAATCATGTAAACTTCTCATTTTGCCTGTAGGGATTGTAGATAACAGCACATCAGCCACAGATTTAATTTAAAGGTTCTCTTGATTGGGAAAGAAGTCCAACTGTTTGTAACCAATTTGAGTTAGAAGTTATGAAAACAATACCTGAAATTCTATGATTCATGTTTTGTAAAGGAAAAATTAAGGTTCCCTTTCACGAATGAAAACATGAATTACAAGAATTTAAAATCATGTACAGTGTATCATTTCATGATTTTTTTTTTACTTACCGGTACAAATATAGTCTTAACAGATGGAGGTCCATCTACAGTCTACACTTTAATCACAATTTTGCAAACATTTTGATAAATTTGTACTATAATGTACATGTGTATGTAAATGGGCCTGTTAACAGGTTATAAACAGATACAAATGTACAGTCACTATGATGCAAAATAAATGCATGAGTAATAACCAGTCAAGTTTCTTTGTCATCACCATCAACAGGATTAACATTAATTAGTAACATTATATTCTTTAAAAAAAATCTAAAGGAATATGTAAAATACATGTACTACACTCAATGTTACTTTTCAATTTGTCAGGATATTTGCTTACACTGACACACATTGACCCCCCCCCCCCCAACCCTTCACAAAATCTCGCTCCACTTTAAAATAAATCAGCGGTGCATTAAATCCTGAACAAACAACCTCTACTTCATCTAAGTGCCTTTCAATTTCCAGGTAAGCTGTTAATGACATCTTGCTAAACAAGCATTACTTCAAATGGACGTCCCTGGAGTGAACTAATATACTGCATTAACGACTGAGATAAATTCTGTCCCATCTGCCATTGCTAAGCTCACATGGCTCTACAAATTTCAGTGTATTTCATAATTAAGTTCATATATGTATTGGTATCTTTAAGCTCTCCCAAGTTGTACGCTTGGTAAGACAGTAGAGTCATGCAGCTAAATAAAAATGAATGAATAAATAAATATTTAAAAAATACAAATGAAAGAATCAATCAATAAATATGAAAATAAATACACACAAACAATAAATTAAGAAATAAACAACTAACCGGTTATAAAGAGTTAATATTAATTACAACTTATTTGAGACTGATATAAATCGCAACTACATGTATCAACATAAAGAGATGTGAGACTGCAAACTTGCAATTGATTGGAGGACTTGCAAATGATTTGTACCGATGGCTAAAGATGGGGCCCATTATTATTATGCTGATGTGTTTAATAGTTCACACATCCCCGTTCCACCTTCAAATATTCAAATTTTACACAAACTTCACTTTCTAAAAGTTTCAATGAAAAATGTGCACATTAAAGTGATCCTGATCCTGTTCGCTGAGAACCAGAGGGACACTAACTCTGAAAAGATGATACTCAAATGCCCTTCTGGCTCATAGCCAATGATATTTTAGCATGCTGGTCTGTCAACAAACATGACCCCTTCTTCTTTCTTATTTGATCTTTTAGAGGGGCAAGTAAACTTGAATTATTTTCATGCACTGTATGTTTGGAGCAAGAAGGGCATAAACTGAAATACTTCAACACAGAGTCTAATGCTCTGATGGCCCTGAACAGATCTTCGAACAGAGATATGATGATGAGAATCAATTTTGAACAGACATTTCCAAAATGGCGATAAACTCATTTATATCCTACATGTAGTTGTCCGAAACTTCTGCACAATGAAATTTATACAGTTGTACAGTGTACATGAAACATGTGTATTAATATTTACATGACAGTAATGAGTCGTCTCCCTCTGTATTCCAGTGGTGGAACCTTAATTGACTAGGGCAGACAGTTGGCTATGAGGCTGCTGGCTTAATTAGGAATCAAGCCAGGATTATAGATTAGGACGACTGGTCCGGTGGACAAGGGAGAGCGAGGGTGGGGGAAAGGTTGAAAGTGTCGGCATAGGGTGTACTAGCGCTGTGACGCAAGTATCTGGTGGTATGTCAGCTATCTTATGAAGACAGCAATTAGTATTGGAGACCAAGGATGTGCTTGTAGCCTTGTACAGTATGTGATGTATACTGAAGGGAAGAAAGGTGTATGAAAGGAGTATAAAACTTAACTGTGCCTAGTCCTTTCTTCATCCTAAAGGTACATGTACATGTAGATTGATGGGTGGGTAGGCAATCTTTAAGAACAAAGTTTATGCTTCCAGCTGTGCCATAGAGTTTTCTGTAAGTTAGTACTGTATGAGTTGCAATACTATGAACACAAAACAGTTTGTAACCATAAAAATAGATCTAAATGTACCTGTACCTTTATATAAAAAAACATAACATAAGCTATGGCTCCAAAGTTAATTTAAAGAATCCCCAAATAACTTGACTAACAAACAAACAAAAAGGCATTTTTAGGATACTGAAAATAAATAAATAGATTAAATAATAAATAAATAAATGAGAGATGTGCCGGTCCAGTCACACAAACAGCTAAAGATATCTTGATCTCTTAAATTTTAACCAAACTTTAGGTAGATTTATGAGAAAAAAATTTACAAAACTTCAGAAAATAAAGCTTTTAAAAATCTATTTAAAAATAAATTAGGTGGCATTCTCAATCGTCAGTGAAGTCCTCAAGCCTTTGTTTCATGTAAGCTGTCACAGGCGCAGATCGCCCCTCCCCCCCCCCCTCGGAAAAAAACTTGTTAAAAGAACATGAGTTTTACAAGTTTTTAAAACTAAAAATGATAATGGGCTGCATTGGGCCCCTTCCTCCTTGTTTTTAAATTATTTTTCAAAATGTTGGGGGCAAAAAGATTTTTTTTTTTTAGTGCTCACTAACCCCCCCCCCCCCCCCCCCCCCCCCCCAGCGAAATATCTTTCGTAGCGATTTTTAAACTTTGGGGGGCATAATGGAGGAAAACATTTTTTTTTTTTAGTACTCATTACCCCCCCCCCCCCCCCCCCCCCCCTCACTGAGCGAAATATCGTTCGCCGCGATTTTCAAATTTGGGCCCCCTCTTGGAAAAACCTGGATCCGCCACTGAGTTGTCATGTTAGATTTTACACAAAAAAAAGCATTAAATGGCACTGACCATCATTTGTCCTTTATAATTAATATTCTCCAACTTTAAAAGATTTAAGAAGCATTGCTTGTAAACTCCTTCAAATAAATGTTTGAAATCAACTGTCTGGATCACCAACCTGTACGAGCACACGACATGTATACGTTTACAAGATGAAACAGGAGAATAAGTTCAAGAGCCAACAGTCAACATCCCCACAGACAGACATTCTGCTATCATGCATTTTGGGGGATGAAATAATGTGAAATATAGGCTGCTTACACTGCAAATAAATTACATGCATTACAGATCACACAGCCTACCATTTACCAATTAGGACTTTATGTAACTAACAGTAACACTAACACTTAACAGTGTTGATTAAATGTCATTGTGATAAAACTGGTACATTTATTTGTCCAAGCAAATACACACACAAAAAAAATCCCTGAACCTCTTTTAAATTAAACCCCTCCCATATGATTGTACGAAAATTCTGCAATTTCATTTTTCTATTAAAAAATCAACATGATCCTCTCAGTATGCAGTCTCACTCTTTACAATAACATAGCCTAATGAAGGCTAACGTTAGCACAACATTGCACATTTTGCACAAGGATCTGTCTTCATATTTTAAAAAATACCTAAATAAAAGATAGCGCTACGCTCTTCTTAATCCGATTAATTAATAAATTATCGGTCCTTACCCATCAGGTAAAATACTCTTTGAATCCTTTCTTTGCAGAGGTTCATTTCCAGCAGCCGCTCCAGCTGCAGCAGCCATGATGATTTGAATAATCCGCTATTAATATACTTTCTTCTCCAGATGAGATAGACCTATGGCCTAAGTTATGGGGTTCCGATCTTCAAAATGGATTCGTGTTTTGACTTTGCTGAGTTGTGTTGTGAAAAATTCAAAGTCACACTGACTGAGTCAGTGCAGTGGTCGCTCTCACTCAGTCTCAGACTCAGCTACAGGGGGCCCGGGCGCTTCCCAGGAGCACGATCACTATTCAATGCAGACGACGACTATCGCGGTCATCAGTCGACGTCGAATCGTGAGCTTTGCGGCCTTTGCTACGACATCAACATGTCTTGGCTGTCACTTGAGTTCACAGTCGAGTTGCAGAATGAGCTTATTCGAGCTCCGAGTATTACGCAGCGAGTTGCTACGGTCTTACCGAAGATAGCGCACGGGGGCGGTGCGGCCGAGTTGATGTTTGTATTAGGCGTATGGAAATTTCACCTCAACTACGTGGAACCTAGACGTTCAACAACATCACTGCTACTCAATTTATGGAGTCTTCAAAACGTCCGATACAAGAGAAAAGTACTTGTATGATATGAGAGGGCGGAGTGCCCATAATATTATTATAATCTACACATTTCAAGTTTCAAGTTTTAAGTTTATTTGTCTTTTTTCGAACATGAATCTAATAAAATTTGACACTTGTATAACATGTAAAGTATATAAAAGGGACACTTATAAGGAACCAGTTTATATTATACATTTAAGTGAAGAAAAGAAAGAAAGACAAGGAGACCTAGCTTCTGAAAGAAGTTGAACATTTGTTATTCCGGTATGGGATGAAACAGAATCCAGGCGGCACACCCAAAATACTAAAAGATCTTTAAGAGAAAAAAGTTACTATATGAGAGTATGAATTGTCAAGTTTTGATCTGCCACTGAGATTTGATAATCTGAAGAAAAAAAAATTTCCTATTAAAAAATGAAAGATCTATTTTAGTCCATGCACCCTCACCCCGCCCCAAACATAAAGATCATGTACTATCGATGTGACATTTCCATCAAAGGATCTCTTTATTGGTAAAAGGCAAAGTAGATTAGATTTTTTTGTTTTAACTAAATAAACTAATATAATTTTATAATATATGAACATTTTGCACTGTTCATTTTTTTAATTCTTCATAACGAGACCTGCAAGAATTTGTTGTGTAGAGTTCATTGCTCTCCCCCCTGGCTCCCGTAATTAAACACTCCTCAGAGTCTCTCTCTCTCTCTCTCTCTCTCTCTATCTCTCTTCCGTTTTGGGGACATTTCTTGTTCCAGCAATAGTGGTGCATTTCAAAATAAAACAAATATATAGGTCAGGTTGAACACGGTGTTGAATGTTAGGCAAAGGCTTATACTAGGGCAGTTACAATATTCAAGACAGCGTTTAATTACGATGAAAGATCTGAGTGGTCAATCAGAAATTATATAAAAAAATGCATTGATTTTTTAAAGCTGATGTCATCATATAAGAATAAAATTATAGTGGCATAATAAATTATATGCGCTTGTTTTCTATTGTATATATTTACTATAACAATATGTCAATATTTCATTAGAATAAATCGAGGTATAATTTAAGTATGAATTTCCATTCATTTTTAATATTTGAGAGAACTGTTTTTTTTAAATACTAGGACCTGGAACACAAAGCTGAGCAATTGATTGTACAATGATCTTTTGCAATTGAATACACATGGTGATCAATGCAATCAATCGCAAAAGTCATCCGTGGTAGCCTGACTGGTCATCTTTGACGGGCCCGGGGAAAAGTTGAAAATTCATTATGTGGTAGTGGAATCCCATATTATTATTTTCTGAGAGATACCGTACAATAGTTTTTCAGAATTGATCTGCTAAAATTAAGTCAAGGTGGTCAGCTTGAGTCAGCAAACGTCACTTTTGTGGTGATAAATACGCATATTTTACCTTTTTATTTCTCAGCAAAAGTATAATTGGACAATGGATGTAGAATTCGAGATTGCTTATGGAGTTGCTGGAAGAAATATATTGCATTATGGTGAGAAATACATGTATAAACCTGACCATATACAAATGTATGGTCCCATCTGTTATAAAATTTGTCATTTAATTTGTTGCAAATATTTCGTATCATGAAAAGGGTTGTCATAAAAATGTCATTGACATTTTTGTTTTGCTTTTGCTTTGCTTTAAGTTTAAGTCCCCTGTATTAATGTTGCAATAGCCTATACTAATGTTTAAATTATATGACATATGTTTTTGTTTTCATTGTCAGTAAGGGAAAGAGTTAATGAATAATGTCGAAAGATGTGTGAATTTTGCAAAGATGACATTTGAATGTTTACCGGTATTGCAAAGTTCCAAACTTGTTTTCTTTCAGCTGTGCATCCTGACCTTGGGTTTGTATGGACTGATGGAGAATGTGTTTATCTGAGCGCAATAACCGACAGTGGTCATACGATACCAACAATGCATAACACAAAGACGCTTGGAAAATTCAGGTACTTGCAGGAATTTAAACCTATTTAATTGTAGTCAATCAGGCCGAGTATACGGCATCTGCAAGAATCTTCAGTATTGAAGGAGGCAGATTATCTTGAAAAAGAAGAAGAAGATAAATCACAAATTAACTCACTAGACTTGCAGTAAATTGCTGCTGATATCCAAATATAACAGAGGAAGAAGAAATACAATTAAATGTTAATAGAGAGCAGTGCACAAGTTTCTTTCTTGAATTTCTTCTGTAGTTCGAAAATGATTAATGAATGTGTCCATCTGTATTTTTGAAAAGAAATAAATACGGTATTGTGTACTTGAAACTTTTTATTTAAAAAAATAATTATTGGTGTGTCCTCATTATTCTGGTGATGTTTGTTATCTTATTTAGAGCTCATATATACTGGGTAATACAGTTGGCTCAATATTACACTTTTACCAGTTTGAAGCATACATGTACATGTAGTTCAGGCAATAAAGTCTAGTTATATTTTCCATATTTGAGAACAAGTATTAAAGCAGCAATAGTGTGATAAGGGGTTTGCTTAAAGGGCAATCCAACCATTGTAATAATTTCATTTGTATGAAAGCAGAAAAAACAAGATAATAATAATAGAATGGCGAAAGTTTGAAATATATCAGACCAATAATAAGAAAGTTATGAATATTTGAAATATGAGATCGCCAAGTGTATGTGAATCTCAAATTAGAAATTTTACTTTCAAGGTTGGATTTCCCTTTATTGCATGATTAAAGACAAGTAAATATGTGATTGTTCAGAGCAAAGTTTTGTATTTACTAAAAGTACTTTAAATCATTCTGAGGTACCAACTTCTACAATATCCAGAACCATTCTGGGACCCGTTTCACAAAACTTGTCATCAGTGACAAATGACAGTTTTTGTTATAAGCTACTGAAATCCTGGCTTCTGATTGGTTATCAGCAGATTTGTCACTGAATTTTGTAATTTGTCATTGAAAATAGGCTTTGTGAAATGGGTCCTTGGTCTCAAAAACATTCAAAATTTTAACTACATTACTTTGGGCAATGAAAGTTAATATTATGCTTTCGTTTATTAAATAAAGTCATTTAGAGGAGACAAGTTTTAGTGACCTTTGCACATTTTCTTTATAAATTTCTAGTGAGGTGACAGGATGTTCTTGGAGTCAGTGCCAGACGTTAGCAACACCCTACCTAGCTGTGCAGCACAAGACTTGTGTTGTTATCTGGACAGTAGAAACAAGGTATGCTTGTACTTAATATCTTCAGATTGCACAACAACCATATAAGAGGAGTGAGTGGCTGGGTTTATGTAGGGAAGGAACCTAGACTTGTAGCTACTTGCACTCTCTATATAGCAAACAATGCCTAAGCGGTACCCGTTGGTCCCCCATTATCCTCTTTTTCTTATGTTAATTGAGAGCTGATTAGATGAGGTTACCACCTGTCAGTGAACACGCAAGGAGGTCTAATCCCTCCTGGCCAAACTAGTGCAGACAGGCTTTAATCCGGCCTCACCACATCCCGAGAGGGAGAAACAGTGCCAATATCAGGATCCTGTTACTGCCCTGTTACTTATATGCATATTGCATGTAAAACAAAATTGACAAACAATATCTTTGTCATTCATGAAATTCAACATGTTTACATGCACTTTGAAGATAGATGATATAAATAAAAATAGCCAGAAAATATAACAGCCAGTCAATTCATAATTACAAAAATTACCAAACATTTGTAATGGATGACAACTTCTCTTTTATTTCACCTTTGAATAGGAGCTCTGCCAGTAATCGTGAGTTCAAGAAACTCTATACAGTAGAGCACAGAGAGCAAGGAAGAGGTAAGTGTAGCTCCTTCACTTCCAATATGGTGGTTTAACAAATATAGTGGCCCATGAAGATATGCTATGAAAGGAAAAGGCATAATTGTTCAAAATCATTGTTTAATGCGTAGATGCAGGTCCATTCATTAAAGGGAGTGTATCATGGGAAATCCTGGTTAACGCCATCTACGTCTTTTGTTGGACAACTGCACGTAAACAAATGGACTTCATTAACTGGGTCAGCGCTTGCTAAACAGACCAAAGTTCTCCTAACGCGTTTGTTGCACGCACGTGAATGCTGCGGTCGCGTCGTCCGTAGTCGTATTATACCCGATTACACTCCTACTAGCCTGATTGACTAAATTATAGTAAAACTATAATTCAGCTCAGTTATAAGAAACAGATAGAACTTAAACCTACTTAATTACCTAACCAAGAATGGTACATTTTTTCTTTCTAGGCATGTTGTTATGGGCCACTACAGGCACAGTTCACTCAGCTACTCTGATAATGATTGCTATAACTATACTTATGAGTAGAGATAGAGATTACCAGTACTATTACATCCTTTTTAGTACATATAGTAGTCTTGTTAAAGGAAGTAATTCACTTGAGTTTCCCCCAAAAGATCATCCTGAACCTTGTTCAAAGTGGACTTTGCTTCTTTGCATATCACTGGTCTTTGGTCAGTCAGGTTTCGAACAGCTCATCATTTTGATACAATTCATATATCATATATCATATGTATTATTGTCTTGTAAATACTTTTTGCAGGATGTGTGTGGCACCCAAGAAAGCCACTCATGGTGGTATTCACCAAGTCTCAAGTTGTCCTCTACAGCATTCAGAATGGCGAGACCAGTGTCCTGGACAATGGACTGGACATTATTGCTGCATGCTGGACACCAGATGGACACCACCTAGCCTTAGCTGATGGCAACCAACTTCAAGTAAGTATTATATCATGTCTGAACTCCTGTGAGAGCCTTATTTGATCATGATTCCTGTATTATTTAACGCTTCATAAATAATTGGGCATTGTTACAATTTCTTGGGTTTCAAGAATTTCCAATCCTCCTGAATCTAGATTTATGATTACTACCCTCCCCCCCCCTCCTTCCTTCAGGGGGCATTTGTGTTTATTTTAGCTATTATCAATAGCGAAATCTTACATACCTTAAGGTTATTTTTTAATTTCAAGGGTAGATGTAAATGTCGAAGTATTATTCTATTGTCCATGTTTTTTGCTAAGCTGAAAGCAACAAGGAAATAATTATATATTTTGTTTGAAATTCATTGATTTCTTTACTATCCATACAGATTTTCACAATGGATGAAGAACGTGAAACTACTACAGACATGCAGTCTACTTTGATAGAAGGGTATGTGATCTTCAAATTATACAAATAGTGTATGTCGCATATGTGCTGTGGGAAAATATCTACATAGTTTAGATTAACAGGAAGTGGACTGAGAATGGCAATTCAATGAAATGGTTTGCAAAATGTCCAACAGGTCAAAGGGCATTTCATTGAAGGAAGAAATGAATTAAGGAAACAAAGAATTGCCCCTGTCGTGTACTGGTAGGTCTTTCTTTACAGACAATATAAAAATACTGTGATCTGGAGAAAAGTTCCAATAAAAGATAATTTCAACTGCTTCCCTTACTGTTCCCCCTGCTAAACATCCCCATTTTTAATAATATTCTTCTCATATCTATGACATTCTTTACTTAACAATCTATCTCTGTCTGTCTTGTTTTTTTTAGCAATCTTGGTTCTGTATGCTCCATGATACCCATCTCAGAACACATCATCGCCATAGCGACTGAGCTACCTTTGCAGAAGATTGTGACAGAGCTATCAGCTGACCTGTTTTCACCAGAGACTTCTGTGAACGAGTGCAATAAGGAGGATGTACAGAACAGTTCCCATTCTGTGGTGCGTGAAATCAGGGCCAGTTTACCCGACATGCATGAACATCCTGGTGGCCATGCCTCGGTTAATGATTTGAACTTGGAAGCAAATTGTGATCTGGTGAAACTTCCCATCAAAAGGAATGTAGAAATTTGTTCATCATTGATCAAACAAAGTACAGAAGGGGTCATTGGTTCATTGGAATCTGTCATCAATGGTCGCCAGACCAATTCCTCTGCAAATGCTGTCAAGTCTCATGCAAGCAGGATAGTTGAAGATGCATTGAAAGAGAAGAAAGGTCCGATAGACGTGATGGACATTTTATCTCGGACAAAAGAGCGTAAAAGGAGCGATGTTACCGAAACCAAAGTAAGGAGTGATGAGAGACTTAGTGGAAGCATCAATCCTACAGCTAACAGTACTAATGAAGGTGAAACAAAGGATTGTCCAAAACCCATGTATGCTCCATGCAGTGTGATGAATGGCAGGGAGGCCAGGACTTGCATGTACCAGGCTGAATCCATCGATGAAAAGCCACACTATCACCTAACCAAAGACTTGAAACTAGAAAGCAACAATGGCTGTCATGAGGGCATATCTATACGAGGAAAAGCCAATATAGTGGGAAACAAGCTTCAGATGAGGAATGATGGGAGAGAGAAATCATCATCAAGTGAAAGTGAAAACAAAATGTTGGACCTAACATTCTTGAAATCACATGGTGCAAGTAGAGTTCCTCAGTTCAAGCAGACAAGAGAGGTAGGCCTAAGTAATTCTATGTCCTTCTCTGCAGAGTTGTAAATCTTGAATAAGAAAAATAAATTTCTGGAAGGGCCACCAATTAATAATACTGCAATGATTTCTTATCAGTCTTTTATTCTACATTTTATTTCTCAAACTTCTGTTATACTGTTTCCAATTGGCCGCGATAAAACATCTGTTCAGAGACAGAAGGGCAATGATTGACTATAACCTGAAAACAGAAATACACAAAATAAAATGTTTATTACTTCTTCTAGAATAGCTTGAATAACCAATGGTATGCAGAAATTCTCAAGCTGAAAATAAAATGATTCAGATCAGTGAATTTTAACAAATAATATTGATAGATAGTGAGACAAAGGTTATGATTACATGATGTTTCTACTTTAATTAATGAACTTTATTAATTAACACATTTGTAAGTATGGAAAGAGCACATTTATGGACTAAAGTGAATTACTAATTGTTTATAAAAATGTAATGATTGTTTCTCTCTCTCTCTCTCTCTCTCTCTCTCTGTCTCTCTCTCTCTGTCTATCTGTTTCTCTCTCTATGTCTGCCTCTCTCTCTTTCTCTGTCTATCTGTTTTTTCCTCCCTCTCTCTGTTTCTCTCCCTCTCTCTCTCTCTCTCTCTCTCTCTCTCTCTCTCTCTCTATCTCTCTCTCTCTCTCTTATTTATTTGAGCCAGCCGGGATCAGGGAGCAGTGCTAGACTGACATTGTTTGATGTGGGAAGCAAGAAGTTTGTATCTCATACTGATCTCCATGGCATCATTACACCTTCTATCATCCACTACCAAGTGAGTCTTTTATCCTCATCACGGGGTTCTTGGCAAAACAGAAAGTTTCTGTAAGAAAGAAAACCTAGCTATTTTTTGTTCAAATCTGCACTATATCATTGATACTTTTGGATGGACTTTGCTGCCCATGGACTAGAGAGGGCTAAAAACTTGTATAAGCATGATCAAATGTTATTTATTCAGTACTTTCTAATGTGTTGTCATTACTGAGAATTGATACAAATTTTAAATAATTTTATGACTCTCAACCCTTATTCACACTCACAGCAAATAATTTTGCAATGTAGAACCCTTTTGTGCCATGGGTTAAACAATAAAACAATATGAAAGCCATTATCTTATCTTTACTTGCAGCCAAACAGCAGAGTAATACTCATTGGCAGTCATAGCAGAAGAACAATGTCTCTCTTTTCACTGAAGGAATCTTCATTGAAGAGATTGCCTCAGACAATTGTAAGTATACCTTTTTTTATGCAAATGTAGGTATTTAAGACACCTTTATTATAACTTAAGGCTAAATGACTTGAATCAAACTTTCTAACTAGCACAACCTCTCTAGATTATGTACAGATTTCATGACTTCTTATAATTCTGAATGTACTTTGCATAGGGTAATGTTGATTGAAATTGCATTTGAGTTCAATGTGGAATAGACTTCCCCACATCCTTTGCTCTTGTCACCAGTTATTCACTTTCATAACTCAACTAGAGACATACCGATTTCAGGTCACTTACAATTAGTCACTGCTTTTTTGTCTTTCCCAGTTACAATCATGAACAAACATTTTTGGTAGTTTTTCAGTCTCATCAGCGTTTTTTGATTAGGCAACTAGATATTGGCACTTTATAAATACCTGGATTGGATTGGATATCCTGAAGTCTCTACGAGTGTATATTACACATCCATGCAACAATAAAGCCTTTCCACTAATTACTCCACACACATTTCCCAAGTCAATGTATCATATCATTAAATTATTGCAAATAATATGAAGTAAATACATGTATATTGCAAATACCATATAGTCAATATATCACCTTTCTTGTTTGTAGGAGCTTGGCGAGACTGAGAGGCCTGTGGGTGTATGTTCTATACCTGACACGGCGGGCAGTATTCTAGTCGCTGTTACAAAGCCTGTTTCAGATGATGGCTCTTTCAGAGGTGTTCTTCCATCTTCAGCTCTGGAGCCAAGGCGTTTATTTCTGAAGATAGTGGATCTTCCTATCGGACAATCAATTAGTACTAAAGGTGAATAATGACATCCTATCAACAGTATATCCAGTTTTGTTTCAATCTGTTAATAATCACATACATGTAAATGTGTGCATCCAGCTACACTGTATCTCTTTGTTGCATTTTGATTTTGATGAATTAGTTTTTAGTTGTTTCACTCTAATAACAAAGTGTGCATCACCATAGCGAGACAAATTGATCAGATTGTGGGTAAAAGTAGGTCAAATGTCTTTAAATTTAAGTTTTTTCATTCTTTTTATGACCAAATAATTTATATTTTAAGCTATTTTAGCAGTAAAATCAAAACCTGTAACTAGCATGCATCACTGTTGGGAGCAAAGTGATCAGATTTGGGGATTGTCAGGCCAAAGGTCTTAAAGATCCATTGACATGTAAGAATAGGCATTTTTATTCTCATCGTGATATTCAAGGAATAATTCAAGCCATTATCTCAACTGAATTTAGGTGGAGGCATATTGGAGAGTGGAGACACAGTCACATTTGTCTTGTTTATTTATTATGATTATTTTTGACATTAGAACATGTATGTCTTGTATGTTACCGAAGAATGAAATAAGTATGCTTCATGAGCTCTTTTTGATTTTCCTAAATGGATGTTTGCAGAGGTCACTACTGATCATAGCTCCTTCCATCATGATGGGGCAACCTCCGCTCCAGGAGATGATGATGATGATGGTCTCCAAACACTGCTTCTACCTGGAGGAGTGGCATTCAATGCAAATGGAGAATCAGTGGGGAGGAGGTTGGGGATTGAAGTGCTTGAGGAGGATAATGGGGAACATAATGCTGCCTCGGTAGACCCGTTAAGAGGACATACATTAGATGTGCAACCACAATCTAGCTGTACTGGCTTGTATCCTACTCCTGAAAATGCTGGTATGTTTTCATGACTATGTCTCTTTTGTCTCTTCTGTCTCTTCCTTTTCTTCTTCCTTCATCGTAATCATCTTCTTCTTCTCCTTCTTTGTCTTCTTCTTCTTCCATGATCTTCAGTTCTTCTCTCACTCTAATTGTTCTACTTTTCTCTCCATCTCCTTTTCTTCCGATTTTGCCCATTTGAATCTACCTCATGTGATTTACAACTTGTTTGCCAGAAGATGACCTTCTCCTTCTTTTGTTATAAAGTACATATTCCATTGTTAGCTGATATATATTTTGATCCATTTTTAGTTTCTGGGGTTGTACAGCCCATGCACACTATTCAAGAATAAATTTTGCTAAATTTTATTCTCATGTAATGATTTCAAACTGTTTTATAAGTATTTTTAATACTGGCAAGTCTTTCATTTGAAGAGAAGGTTGAGTTCTGGGAACAGGTGAACAAAAATTTGTTAGCGTGGAAGAACACCAGAGAAAAAATATTTCCTGCACAGCATGTCTCTTCAAATGCCTTAATATTCTAAATATTGCAAGTAGTCCCATATACATCTTTCTGTGTACAGTGCTTGTAACTTTACCAAGGCTGGGCCAAATTTCTTATCATTTTGATGATTCCAGAACCTTGCAGTACACACCAATACTTCATGATCAATCTTTTCTG
Organism: Strongylocentrotus droebachiensis; assembly: GCA_035222895.1. Classification (NCBI taxonomy): domain Eukaryota; kingdom Metazoa; phylum Echinodermata; class Echinoidea; order Camarodonta; family Strongylocentrotidae; genus Strongylocentrotus; species Strongylocentrotus droebachiensis. The sequence continues at coordinate 11,331 of JAVYIG010001534.1, read as the reverse complement.
ATCAATTCCACAACGTTTCTTTCACAATGCAATCGTATGACCAAAACTCAACTTTACCTTTAAGGCTTGTACTTTGACCCCTGCTCAATACAATGGAGGTTGGTGGTTACCTCATCGTATGTGCTCAACTTTTTAACACGGTCTCTTTATTTTCTCGTCTCTCACAGCATATGTCAATCTCAGGTTATTAAACGATGGACAAGTCTTCCAGAAATGCTTCCTACTTCAATCAGGCTTGCTTCCTCTTCAAACCATTCTAGATGTCTTCCACCTGTCGCAGGTTGAGATGCAAGTTGGTATGTAGTTTGATATAAGGTTTCTTTATTTTTATTTTCATTTTGTTTTGTTTTTCTTCACAAAAAGATGGGATAAAAAACACTGTATAAATAAAATCTAATGGCATAAAATGCAATGAGAGGTAAATAAAGACCAGTAAATGATGTACATTATGGAAATATTATGGAGTAAATCATGTTTCTGAGTTCAGCAATACATCTATTTTGTGATGCAAACCTGAATAGGTCTAGAGGCAAGATCACCTTTATTAGAGCAGATTATAATTTACAAAATGAACACAAGTAGAACTGGAGTGATAAAATGAGAACGAAATCCATGCTCATCTTGATTAAAAAAAATGTTTGATAAAAGAAATCATGCAAGCTTCTATTTTTAAGACAGCTGTTTAACAATCAAATTCTGCAGTACACGCGTTATAATCTATGTGTTCAAATCGATTTTCTCTTGACCACAGGGCCTCGCTGGATCGTTCTCACTTCACACAATGAGGGCGTAGTTCCACTTAGATTCAGTGCAGGATCATCCTATGATGTCCGCGAAGCTACTGTCTAGAACCCTTCAAGATAATCTCATGTTCATAGCTCCCTTCTAAGATGAGCTGTAGTCAGCAGCCCCCATCAAACTGCATTCCTGTCATCAACACTTTATAATTGCCAGTCATTTGTAAGGATTCTATATCATGTATATGCTAATTAATTATTTGACCACAAAGTGAAGTTCTAATTAAGATCTATGAAATTTACTGGACCCCCTAATAGGATATACCTTAACATTAGCCAAACAGTTTAGTTTAGTGTCCTTTTCATATAATGAGGGACTGGCTGCAAGAAACTTTTCAAGTCATTTAAAACCCTAAGATGCTTTTGGACTAAACCGATTGAAAACTCACAAATCATCTCCAGTAGGGTAAAGTGTACCAATCGCCAAAACATGTTTTGCTCTTGATTTAAGATTCCATATGGCTATACTGTAATCAAAATATGAGCTTCAAATATTACTTCTACAAAGTGATATTGCAATTAAATACATTATCAGTGAACAGTTGAACCTCTTGGTGAGTAGACTAGTTACATACCCTATAATGAAATAAAGAGAATGATAATGTCAAGAATTGACTGAATTAAAGGAACATGTATACTTTTCAGTTTATGTTGTGTTCATTGTGGTAAGACTAAGGGCAATGAGAAGCATTTTGAGAGGAAGACTTAGATGGATGAGCAAAGAAGAGTTGAAAAGAGAAGAAGCAAAGAGAGAGAAAGGAAGATAGAGAGAGAAAGAGGGGGAAAGAGGGATAGAGATAGGGAGCAAGAGAGAGAGAGATAGAGAAAGAGATGGGAAGGGAAAGAAAGAGATGGAGAGAGAGGATAGAGATAGGGAGAGAAAGAGGAAGAGAGTTATGGAGAGAGAGAGAAAGGGGGTAAAGATAGAGAGAGAGAAAGACAAAAAGAGAGGGATAGAGATAGGGAGGGAGAGAGAGGAAGAGAGTAGGAGAGAGGGACAGAGAAAGGGAGGGAACGAGAGAGTTTTTACTTATATTGTAAATGAACACAAAACTCTCAGGAATATAACATGTGCCATCTATCAATTTAATAATTTGGGCGGCAGAAAAAAAGGCAAAACAAAAGAAATCTCCAGATTAGTTCAAAATGACTCGACCTCTTTTCTGAAAAAGTATACTAAAAGACTACAGAGAAAATTCTAAAGATCTGTTGGAAGAGTAGCTATATATGAGAAGGGTCTGTGAAATTAATATGATAGAAGAATCTATTCTCATAATTGAGTGAGATTGGAATGGAAACTAAAAAGAGAATTCCTGCGATCTTTCAATTTCTCTTCCTACTCCTCCCTGACTATGAATAGTGGGCTCTCCCTCTCTCTCACTCTCTCTTCTCTTCTGTATTTCATATCAATCTAAGGGCGCGTTCATGCTTGATTTTGAAGGTAGAATGAGCGATCTGAAACGCTCATCGTAAACGCTCATCGTGATCGCAGTTCCACGGTGTAGCTGTTCATGCTTACTTCTCTGGCTCATCCAGGCAATTCTCCTTGTGTGGCATTGTGTGACCTTCACTGTGCATGCTACGTAGACCCACTAGAGGTCAGTGCGTTGACCCCATTTAAACGCGTTTACAATTGTAAACGCATCTTTTTGTGAGTTTACGATCGGCGTTCGTGATCGCCGTTTTTCGGTGATTCTACAAAAGTGAGCATGAACGCAAGCGTGTTTTAAACTAAACACGTAACAGATGCCTGATTCTGGCCGTCAAAATCAAGCATGAACGCGGCCTAAGTCACTGGTGCTATTTTAAGTTCTGCCTATCCTGTAATTTAATAATCCTGCCTATCCTGTAATAAAAACGTATTGAATGAAAATATGTTTGATGGATAAAACGGTATTGCTGTCCTTCGTGTACCTCGTGTAATATGTTCACTCTATTCATAAGTTCATTGTATCGATCAATTAAAACAACATTAAAATGTAAACTCTTAGTGAGATAAAAGGGGGTGAACATATCAAATCTTTGCATTTCTTACCCAAATTGCGTTAAAATATCATCAAAAAGATATAAAGAAGTGCGAGTGCTAATATTTCCTTTTATTTGGTACCAAAATGAGGCAAAACCATTTTACGGATGCCACATGACGATGACTTCAAATGATTGATGCACAATCAATTTCATAACCAGTACGGTCTGCGTTCTCTGAGGGAGGCACTGCGGACTGACTGAGCCATGATTAGAAAAACCTCGAGTACGCCCTCTGTTGCCCTCATATGTTCAGTTCGTTTCTCGTTGTCCTTTGTTTGTTTCTGATCGTCCTTTGTTCATTTGGCATGGACCTTTCACGATTCGAAGTTTGACGTCCCCATCTAATCGTCCTTTGTTTGTTTTGAATTGTCCTTTGTTTGTTTCTTATCGTCCTTTGTTTGTTTCTTATTGTCCTTTGTTTATTTCTTATCGTCCTTTGTTTATTTCTTATCGTCCTTTGTTTGTTTCTTATCGTCCTTTGTTTGTTTCTTATTGTCCTTTGTTTATTTCTTATCGTCCTTTGTTTGTTTCTAATCCTCCTTTGTATGCTTCAAATCGTCCTTTGTTCGTTTGGCATGGACGTTTCACCATTTGAAGTCTTTATTTGTTTTGCTACGTCTTATGTCTGTTTATGACTGTCCTTTGTTTGTTTATAGTCAATTTGATTTTGGCCCATTTGGCCGCCCATAATGTGGCCTAGAGCGCACACAAAGTTAACTATCCTCAAAAATATGGCCTTTTACCCTATAGAAGACGGAACACTGGGGGCAGCATCATCAAAAGTTATAGGTGTGTAGATTATACCAAGATACAACTCCATACAAAATTTGAAAGAAATCTGTTAAGGAATGTGGCAGTAATTAGAGCGCACACAAAAATGACGCGGCGGCGTAATAATGCTGCTGAATCCAAAGTACCCCACCGGCAGTATGGGGGATACAATGAAACAATACAAAGAAAAGGGAGTGGCAAAATTATACCTCTCTATAATAACAAAGAGTTTGTATTGATGAGTATGTTTCTTACGTGGTTCCACTGTACACACTGTTCATGTGTGAGTACAAATGTCACATAACAAGAAGAAGCAGAAAAAACAACTGAATTTGGCAATAAATCAATAAACAGCTTATTTAATTAAGAATATAATATTGATATTACAAATACTTGATTTCAGGTGGATGACAAAAAAATGACATAAACAGGTCAAAAAATAAAATCATTAAGTTGAAAACACTTGATCATTATTTATCCAATTCTTGTGTGAGGCACTTTCCTTGAGGCTGTACTGAATACATACGTAGTTTGCTACCTTCACTTAATGTCAGGAAAGGAGAACAAATCAAAAGTAAAAAAGATGAGAGATACATGTACTGTTCAGCTATAACAAATTAGCAAGACAAGAGTTAGCCTACCTGCATAGCAATTCAAAAATTGGAAGTGTTTAAAAATGTTTGGAGATTTCAAATTCCAATAATTCATAAATTTATGGGGAAAAAATGATCCTTTCAGACTTTGTTCCATTTCAGTTTCACCAAGATATTCAATCTTTCTCCTTCAAAAGCAGCATATCATCAAATTAAGCAAAGATCCATGTGTCTTTGATGCCTAAAACTAGTACTTGCAGATAAAATATGTTCAAGGTAAATAATGAAAGGAGTTCACTAGTTCAATGACCTCTTTCTTTCATACTTCTTGAATGAAAGTTAAGATAAACAATTAATTAAGCCATCAATATGATTTAAATTGTAATCTAAGCATTCAAACTAAAATTGACATCAGTAGTTACACAAAGCTCAATATGAATTAAAATCTGTAGAAAATTTGTATTGGCAATAATAAAATGTACAAAAACAAGATTGCAAGAATTATTTCAGATGAAGAAACAAATATTTCTCAAACCAAACCAGCTCTTCATGACATTAAAGCTTGCCTTTTATAACAACAAGTAGTAAGTGCAAGGTGAATCTGAGGTTACAGAGATGCCCTGTGTATCATACATGGTATATAAATTTGTTATCAGTTATTTTAAAAAGAAACTTACATAATAAGTATGTAAAAATGGTCTGTTGATAACATTTTTTTAAATAGCAAATTTATCTTAAAATGGGATAACATTCAATTTTGTCTGAAACTTTCCAATAAATATTCTTACAATCAAAGAAAGAGTGATAATGCATATATCAAATAATTTCAAAATTTACTAAACATGTTACCTAGCAGCTTTAACTTCAACGTCAAATTACTCCATAAATTTCATTTATTGAGTTACAATACCAAATAAAAGGCTGCTTACTTAGCCTTATATTATTAAAAAAACTATGATTTTAGAAGAGTACGAATTTACAAATAGTAACAAAAAAAGTGAAAGGCGTAAATATTCTAAAAGAGAATGAATCGCCGATAATACCAAACAACAACAACAACAACTTAAGTAATAGCCAATAGCCAATATAAGCACACAGATACGGTAGTTCATAGCCTGGCCCTTGAATTTGTAACAGAACATCATTGAATTCATATAATTTTTCGGTATAATAGCATTGCAACATTCACAGGTAATAAATCAAAATTCTCAATACAAATAGCCTTGCATAGACATAGTAATTGAGACTGTGGCAGTTAATGAAATAACTGATTTACAAATATACTGCAGGGATATTTGCAAAGTAAAATTTCTTTACCTATAACACATTTTTTGGTTCAGCAAGAAGAAAGCTTGTTAATCTATTGCACATTATGCATTACAGCAGTGTTTTCCAGAATAATACGTAAATGTATACATATGCAGTCAAACCCACGGCCACCTCTCTAATCTCTATAAAGGCTGCCTGTGTATAATGTCCATGTATTTCATCTCTCTTGAGAAAGAAATGTGTGTTGTAGAATCTATCTATAAAGGCCACCTGCCTAAAGTGCATGGCCACTTTTTATATCTGCCTTTGGGTGACCTTAATAATAGACAGTTTTGACGGCATATAACATGGCAGCAGTTGGGTCTATGCTATGCTAGTACACAAGTCAGATCTTTAATTAACACGGAGAAGCAATAGACTGGCAGTCACTATACACAGGTTTCTTATCATACTACAGTACAGAAGTGAGGGATTTCAGTCCACACAGAGAAATATCAAAGAGTAATAAAATGTGTCTAGGCATGTCAGCCTGAAGAAATGCTTTGGTCTTTCAACATCGTTGCACTATTACATCATTAATAAAAGAAATGAAGTGGAGACAGACCAACATGAATTGGGAGGGGGGGGGGGGGAGGATGGGGAATTCTGTCCAATTTTTTTTCTTCTCAATTAATGTAACAATTTGCCATCTTTTTACAGTATTCACTTTACGCATGCATAACTTCTTAGGATATTGCTAGTTGCCATGGTTATATAACAGCAGCAAGAAACAAGTAGCATGTAAGTTTGGCAAATTGTAATGGCGAGGGGAGCAAGGATGATCAACAGTGATCACTCCTAATGGTAGTTTGTCAAATTCCCCACGGACTTTCAATCTCATCCAGATTTTGCAAAATATATTGTGACATTTCCTCATCTTCATATACATTATCCTGGACATTACCACCACCATCGTCATCATTTACAACTGAAGTGTATCCACCTGTGCCTAGACAAGGACTTGAGCCACTGGAAGAGAAGGCAGTTTCATCTGATGAGCGGGAGCAATCTGTGTAGTCATTATCATCATCTTTCTGGCATTTATCTGGACCTTTCAGAAGAGGCTGAATCTGAAGGGTAGAAGGGGGCTGTAAGACAAATTCAGACAGTTCTTGATCACAACTGTCTTTGAACGGACAGTCTTCTTTACATTCATTTGACTTTCTGTTAGGGGATGATGGCAGTTCCTCGCTTTCTTGACTGTAAAGCCGACGACCATTTTGAAATCTTCCTCTACTTAGGCCTGGGACACAGATCAGGGATTCTTGACGGTTTCCAACGGATTGCTGCTTTGGCTGTACCCTGGGGGTATTTTCTTGTACATCCTTGAAATTTGAAACCCCTGGGCTTTGATCTTTCTCCTCAACCTGTGGGGATTTAGAGAGGACTGGTTTAAGTACAGCATTAGATATCAAAGCCTGGCTTTTCAGGGGTGATCTGGAGTCACTGGGGGATCTGAATCCTTTAGGCGACTCCTTTCCATCCATTTTCCCTCTGGAACCTCTGAATGGCTCATTGTGGCTCTCTTTCCCATAGCCATGAGATGTCTCTGGTGATCCCTTCCCATCAGCAGGAAGTGTCTTGACTTTGACATCTTTGGACATATTTTGAACATCTTTATTTTCGGTTTCTCTTGGAAATTTCAAGCATTTGCGAGAAAGCTTGAAACGGGGCTTTCTGTCGTCGCCATCTGACTTGCAATTGGGCGCGACAGGGGTAATTTCTTTCTTGGGTAGGATTGAAGTGAAAAGTGAATCTCCCTCACACTGTTGAGGTGATGATGTCCTCTTGGCTTGTTCTGTTCCATTCCTAACAGATACTTGATCTTTGTCCAGATGTTCCTGTTCTGCGACAGCCATAGAACTCACTGCAGGAGATGGTTTCGATGCACAAGACTTTTTCTTGGGTACCTCTGAATCCATTGTAACAGTACTATCACCTCCCTGCAGACGTGGCACATCTTGGTTGACAGGAACAGGGTTGCTCTTGACTTTCCGCTTCAAGGAGAGCTTCTCTCTGCTTGGCTTGGCTGTTCAGTGAAACAAGGGATGAAAGATAAAATGAGCATGAGAAACAAGTCCTGAATGGTACTGTCTACTAGTTAAAAACAAAAGTACAAGAGTGGTTTACCATCTAACAATCTTGTCCAGTGGTTTGGCACCAAATTTCACCATATACTTCTGGTCAGTACCATCACCCCACAAACATTTAATATAGTTAGTCAGTGCCATTGCCTAGTGTATTGCACCTTCACAAGTTCAAATGGCACTTGTTTCATGTACAAATTATTCATTGACCACCCGTATCCCCTCCAAAATACCTTAATGGGTGGCATCATTCTAATGCATCAAAGTAATTTAAACAGTATTACCTTGTCTTGTTGTCAACCCCGATCAAGCCAAAAAAAAGAACACCTTACTACTATTTTATAGGAACCCATATTCTGGAATTATATATCTTGACAAATGTTGTTGAAGATGACATCCTTACCTTTTACATCTGAAGGAGTAACTACTTCTGCCAGTGGTTTACTTCCAGGAAGATCTACAGCCAATGACGTACATCCAGGAGACGCTACTGCTGATGCCTTGTAACCAGGAGGGGCTAAAGGTGATGTCTGCCCATCAGCAGTTAATGTCTCGACCTTGTTGCCTTTGGACATATTTTGAACATCTTTATTTTCGGTTTCTCTTGCAAGTCTCAAAAGTTTGCGAGAAAACGTGAAACCCGACTTGCGACTGGGCATGACAGGGGTACTTTCTTCCTTGGGTGGGATTGAAGTGAAAAATGGATCCCCTTCATGTTGTTGAGGTGATGATGTCCCCTTGGCTTGTTCTGTTCCAGTACTAGCAGATACTTGATCCTTGTCCAGATGTTCCTGTTCTGCAACAGCCATGGGACTCACTGCAAGAGATGGTTTCGAAGCACAAGACTTTTTCTTGGGTACCTCTGAATCCATTGTAACAGTGCTTTCACCTCCCTGCAGACATGGCACATCTTGGTTGACAGGAACAGGATTGCTCTTGACTTTCCGCTTCAAGGAGAGCTTCTCTCTGCTTGGCTTGGCTGTTCAGTGAAACAAGGGATGAAAGTTAAAACGAGCATAAGAGACAAGTCCTGAATGGTAGTCTACTATTTGAAAACAAAAGTACAAGAGTGGTTTACCATCTAACCATTTTGTCCAGTGGTTTGGCACCAAATTTCATCCTATACTTCTGGTCAGTACCATCACCCCACAAACATTTAATATAGTTAGTCAGTGCCATTGCCTAGTGTATTGCACCTTCACAAGTTCAAATGGCACTTGTTTCATGTACAAATTATTCATTGACCACCCGTATCCCCTCCAAAATACCTTAATGGGTGGCATCATTCTAATGCATCAAAGTAATTTAAACAGTATTACCTTGTCTTGTTGTCAACCCCGATCAAGCCAAAAAAAAGAACACCTTACTACTATTTTATAGGAACCCATATTCTGGAATTATATATCTTGACAAATGTTGTTGAAGATGACATCCTTACCTTTTACATCTGAAGGAGTAACTACTTCTGCCAGTGGTTTACTTCCAGGAAGATCTACAGCCAATGACGTACATCCAGGAGACGCTACTGCTGATGCCTTACATGCAGAAAGATCTGCAGCCAAAGATGTACACCCAGGAAGGTCAGCTGCTGATGGTATGCATCCAGGTACTTCAACAGCCCTTGCAGGGGCAGTAAGGCTGACACGTTTTAGAAGTGATGCAATCTCATTTCGTCTAGCTAGCGATTGCACTGGAGTAGCACTCGAGGTCAATGGCCCATTGGATAAGAATTTGTTGACAGGCACTTCTTGCCTTCCCTGTGGGCTCTGCTGGTGTGGACTACGTGAAGGAGTAGCTGGATTTGAACTGAGCGGTAGATGGAAAGGTGATCCCCTCACAGGCTGTTCCTGTGCTGGAGTCCCCTGGCATGGGCTACTTGCTGTAGCTACAAGAGAAAACCAAAGAGAAAAAAAAGAGTGTTCTCACTATCTTCAAAGCTTATGCTCATATCACTACCTAAACAATCTTATGCATTTATATATGCTAATGGGAAATATTGCTTGCATTTGATGAAGGTATTACTGGGACAGTATTCCAAGCTGTATCCAGACAACTATCCCAGTAAAACTATTCTTCCTTCCCCCTAAATTAATATGGTATTTCTCAAGAAAGGCGGGTGCTGATTTGAACGATTAGAGAGAGACAGAAGAAATGGCTTGGACACATAATGCGGCATGATGAGGGCTTGATGCTCAGAGTCATAGAAGGTCGTATTCATGGAAAGAAGAAGAGGGGAAGACCTCGTAAAGGCTTTCTAGACGATGTAATCACACAATGTGGAGCAACAGGGTATGAAACAATGAAACGGTTGGCTCAAGACCGAGGAACTTGGAGAGAAACTTGGAGAGACACTTGATATAGAATTTTGAATGGGTCACCAAACCTGTCATAAACTGACAGATCACTATTGATGATGATTTCTCAAAGGGATAGTTAAAATTCTCCTGTCAGTAATACCACTGGGTTGAATTCATTGCAGATTATTTATAAGGTACAATAAAATGCAACTTATTAGTATTGGGTAAAAAGGGCTGTTTCCAGTTTACATTTCATTAAAAAAGAAGGGATAGGTACCTCTGTTGGAGCTAAAGACGTTTCTTGATACTGGTCTCTCTGGTGTCCTTGGATCTACCTCTCCAAGATTGGGTCTTGAGATCTTTAAAGGTATAACAAAGTTTTGGTAAGGATGAATTTGGTTCAAATGAACATATTAGAAGCCTATGCGATTTTTACCATATTCAATAATCGTTGTCGCATTTGAAATTGAGTCTAGAGTAATGAAATTGTAAATAATAAACTCTTTATATTGTATAGCGCCCTCTCAAGACTGATATTACTTCACCTCTAAAACAATGTTTCTTGACTACAATTGACCGATTTGCTATGCCCATTTGGAAATTATGTATCAGAACTGCATATTCTGAGATTTTCATGATCGCAGCTACAATGTACCATGGAATAGCCTTATAGGCGCTATTTGAAATATTTGAAATTTACCGGGAGCAACGGCAAATGTTTGATTATTCGATTTCTCTAAAGCGGAAGTGTTTTAGGGGCTAAATTTTCTAGAGCTTATAAAACATCAACAAAGAATTACTATCAATCTAATTTTTAAAATTTCTGAAACTTTGCAATACCTTTAAGTAAGGAATCAATCATTGAAAGAATGTATTGGTATAAATTAGCCGTTGAAAATGGTCAACGGTCCAGTGTACGCACGCTTTTTCGTAACCGGCTGTGTTTGTTGACTTTTGTTGAGCATGCTGCATGCTAACTAGATAGGGAGCAGGCTTAATAATTGTGCAATAATTCTTCACTTCCGGCAAGGGCTCGCCACAGCGAGTGCATTTAACCCCCAGTATGAAAAGGACAGCAGGGAAAGCTGGGGTTTTTAATTTTGTTTACATAAGGAAATTTCAATCAGTATTTTCATCGGTGTGACTCCGATAGAATCACTATGAAAGGGGTATTAGAGGAAATTGATTTTCATGGCGTAAAAATCTTTAGAATTTGAAAATATTGAGAGTTGTGTCACTCGTTAATTCATTTCATGAATCTGAACCACTTCTTATATCAATAATCATGTTGTGCGGGCAAAACATTCTGGTTTTACAGTAATTTGCCGCTGTTTTCTGAAGGGGGTTTATTACTTCACATCTGAAAGGGCTCTAACTGATCATGGAGGAGGAGTTCTTACCAGGAGTTCACAAAGGTACTCTCTGAGGAACCTTGCCAGACTGGTTTGTC